>SJYV01039069.1:492550-553122 GCA_006410875.1 Neotragus pygmaeus | reverse complement strand
ACACCAGCTTCCCACTAGCTATCTAGTTTACATTCCCTGGTAGCTCAGCTGGTAAAGAATCCACCTGCAATGCAGGAGACCCTGGCTTGATTCCTGGTCGGAAAGATCCCCTGGAGAAGGGATGGGCTACCCACTCCAGTATTCTTGGGCTTCCCTGGTGGTTCAGATGGCAAAGAATCTGCCTGCAATGTGGGAGACCTGGGTTCGATCCCTGGGTTGGGAAGCTCCCCTGGAGGAGGGCACGGCAACCCACTCCAGTATTCTTGCCTGGAGAGCCCCCCTAGACAGAGGAGCCTGGCAGGCTACTGTCTATGGGGTTGCAAAGAGTTGAACACGACTGAGCAGCTAAGCACAGCACAGGGTATACACGTCGACGCTACTCTCTCAATTCATCCCATCCAATCCTTCCCCTCTGTGTCTACAAGTCCGTTCTCTACATCTGCACCTCTATTCCTGCCCATTTGTTAAGATTTTTTAGAATACATTTGAATTCTGCATCCTACTCCTAATAGCTTCTGTATATGTGTTAATATTAAAACTATGTTTTTATCCAAAACTTCCAGGAAGACTGATGATCAGAAAAATGCCCCAATATGTATTCGATGCCTCCACCTCCACCGCATGACAGGGATTCGGTGTATTTGCCCTGTTCCATAATGTGAATGTCATAGCAGCCTTGCAGTTGTGCAGTGAGCAACATGCACAGCTGCCCACAGCACACCTGCCTGCTGAGTAGAGAAAAGGTGCTTCGCCCACTGACCAGCAAGGGAAACCGAGACAAAGAGAGAGTCAGAGGACTAGATAACCCTTAAGGTTCGTTATCCAGATAGTATTAGAGCTTTCCGAACTCGTCCAGGGGAACCCCACATTTTGTCTAAGGACGGTGCCTGACTCTCTACATACTATATCGTCTCTTCAGTGCTGGGTCTTCAAAGTGCCCTTCGATCTGCGGCAGGGATGAGCGGAGCAGAGCCCACCGGCCACTGCAGGCGTAGTGACTGTAGGTGGACGGTGTACGGTTGGACACATGGGCTCCCCTGCCCACTGCCTGGATTCACACCTGGCTTGGCCCTCACTACCGTGTGACCCTGAGCAAGTCACTCCNCTAAGGACATCAGTCCTGGGATTTCTTTGAAAGGACTGATGTTAAAGCTGGAACTCCAGTACTTTGGCCACCTCATGCGAAGAGTTGACTCATTGGAAAGACTCTGATGCTGGGAGGGATTGGGGGCAGGAGGAGAACAGGATGACAAAGGATGAGAACAGGATGACAAAGGATGAGAAAGGGATGACAAAGGATGAGATGGCTGGATGGCATTACCAACTCGATGGACATGAGTTTGAGCAGGCTCTGAGAATTGGTGATAGACAGGGAGGCCTGGCGTTTCGAGATTCATGGGGTCACAAAGAGTCAGACATGACCGAGCGACTGAACTGAACTGAATTGACTGTGGCAGTTAAGTTTGGGAAACACTGTGTTCTAGGGTTTTTGTTTTTTTTGTTTTTTGTTTTTTGGGGTTTTTTTTTGCTATTTTTGCTATCTTTCTTGCAGAGTCTTTAACATTCCAATGTGAATGGTGACTGTTCAAAGTATAAAAGTATGTGTGTGCGTGCATGTGCTTAAGTGCACACATGCATGTATGTTGGTGGTGAGCCAAAGTTGAGATTTTAGAATAAAGCATTACCCATACTTATTTGGACAGATACAAGCTGGAATCAAGATTTCTTGGAGAAATATCCTCAACCTCAGATATTCAGATGATAACACTCTAATGGCAGAAAGTGAAGAGGAAATAAAGAGCTTCTGGATGAACATGAAAGAGGAGAGTGAAAAAGCTGGCTTGAAACTCAAGATTCAAGAAACTAAGATTATGGCATACTTTCCCATCACTTTGTGACAAATAGAAGGGGAAAAGGTGGAAGCAGTAACATATTTTATTTTCTTGGGCTCCAAAATCAGTGTGGATGTTGGCTTCAGCAATGAAACTAAAAGACTCTTTCTTCTTGAAAGAAAGCTATGACAAACCTCGATAATGTATTATAAAGCAGAAACATCACTTGCCAACAAAGGTCTCAAAGCTATGGTTTTTCCAGGAGTTATGTACAGATGTGAGAACTGAACCATAAAGAAGGCTAAGTGCTGAAGAAGTGATCCTTTCAAAATGTGGTGCTAGACTCTTGAGAGTCCTTTGGACTGCAAGGGGATCAAACTAGTCAATATTAAAGTAAATCTATCTTGAATATACATCGGAAGGACTATTGCTGAAGCTGAAGCTCCAATACTTTCACCACCTGATGTGAAGAGTCAACTCATCGAAAAAGACCCTGATTCTGGGAAAGACTGAAGGCAGAAGGAGAAAGAGATGACAGAGGATGAAATGGTTATGTACCATCACCAATTTGATGGACATGCATTTGAGCAAATTCTGGGAGAAAGTGGAGATCAGAGGAGCCTGGCCTGCTACAGTCCTTGGGGCTGCAAAGAGTTGGACATGACTTAGCAACTAACCAACAACAACAATTCCTCACAATTGCTTGGACAGATACTATAATATTTTATAGTACAGGAGACATGGGGATGAATGGGCTCTGATGCCCTTCATGTATATAGCAGTAATCACAGCTTTGATTTATCTCCAGATGACTCCAAGACATGTCAGAGCTTCCAATTCACATGTGTGCAGAGTCAGAAGTCTGGGAAAAATGTGTGAAGACTAATGTTACCCCCATTGTTCCATCTAGGGTTAGAGTTCTCTAAGGTCCCAGGCTGGCCTAAATTTCTATGAATTTATGAGTCTACGCCTTTTGGTGATGGGAAAATTCTTTGTGTTTTCAAGTCTGAACTTGCAAACCTTATTCTCCAGGCTTAAAAATCTAACAAACCATTATGAAATAGACAGTAAATTTTTAAAGTGAAAAAAAGGCAACATGTGGTTCTTTAACAAGTATTACAGGCTAAGCCAGGAATATTGCTCCTGTGATAGCAAAGATTCATCTTCAATCCTCCATGCACATGCAATCAGTGTACTCTTTCTGCAACACATATCAGATAAAATTATCACCTCTTCTTAAAAAACCAGATAAGCATCATTCATATGATTTCCCATAGAAGTACAAACCTACTCTCATAGATTCTAAGACCTTCATAATTTAATTCTTGCCATGCTGGCTCATCTCATCACTAGAGTCTATCCACCTCTGTGCTCACACTCCCCACACCAACTCAAACATGTTGGGGAAGAAGAAATGTTCCTCAATCCTTCTAGGATCTCCTGGCTGGTCTAAGAATTAAATTGATGAGAGGTAGATTCAAAGGAGAAAATCAAACCAAGTTTTATTAGCATGTATACATGGAAAAGTGAGTAATTCACCAAAATGGTAGAAGCCTTCACCTTAAATACCATTTTAAAGACAAAACAGAACGTTGGGAGTAGCTGGTTGGGATTTCCAAATGGAGGAAGACAATTCACATGGAGATGGAAAAGCAAGTGTCCAACCAATGTTTGCTGAGCCAGGAGCAGACAATGGGGCAGAGTGGACTCTGAACACTAGGCCCCAACACACCACACCAAGCCTGTGCGTGCGTGTGTGCCTGCTCAGCTGCTCCAGTCACGCCCAGCTCTTTGTGATCCTAGGGACTACAGTCCACCAGACTCCTCTGTCCATGAGATTTTCCAGGCATGAATACTGAATACTCACCAAACCCATAGTCTTTGCATAGGTTGACTTGGCCAGACAGTTCATTCAGGTTTTTCTATAAAATATTACAAATGAACTGTTTGGCCACCCCAATGTGTCTAGGAATACAGAAGCAGAAGATATTAAGAAGAGGTGGTAAGAATACACGGAAGAACTATACAAAAAAGATCTTCATGACCCAGATAATCATGAGGATGTGATCACTAATCTAGATCCAGACATCTTGGAATGTGAAGTCAAGTGGGCCTTAGAAAGCATCACTATGAACAAAGCTAGCGGAGGTGATAGAATTCCAGGTGAGCTATTTCAAATCCTGAAAGATGATGCTGTGAAAGTGCTGCACTCAATATGCCAGCACATTTGGAAAACTCAGCAGTGGCCACAGGACTGGAAAAGGTCAGTTTTCATTCCAATCCCAAAGAAAGGCAATGCCAAAGAATGCTCAAACCCACACAATTGCACTCATCTCACATGCTAGTAAAGTAATGCTCAAAATTCTCCAAGCCAAGCTTCAGCAATACATGAACCATGAACTCCCTGATGTTCAAGCTGGTTTTAGAAAAGGCAGAGGAACCGGAGATCGAATTGCCAACATCTGCTGGATCATNCCTTATTATGATTTCTTGTTCTGATAGTTCCTCAGCTATTGCAGATGTTATCTTTATGCTTTTATCTTTATAAAATATTGCTAGAGCCCTTTATCTTTAGAAATTTTTTTGTTATGGGCAACAAAAAAATTAACATGAAACTTTCCCTCCTCCTTGCTTTCTTCTAACAGCAGGCTCAGGTAGTTTTTAAGCTGTAGAGCTCAAATAGCTTCCCCTAGTTTCAACAACACAAGATAAAACATGTACCTAAGTGTAGCCACTTTTTTCATTCTCAGAATCTACCTGAGAAATATTTATCACCCCTCCTTTCCAGTGTGATGCGTTCACTTTCAGCAGCTGTATAACTGTTTTCTGAGGTCTGCCACCTCTGGACGGGGCGTCATCACTCCCTGTTGTTCCTTATCCTTTGCTATCCTATTCCCCTCTGGTGTTTTTTTCTTTAAATCTGGATGTTACCCCAAGAAGTTCTCTGTCAGGGTGTGGCCTTCTACTTCTGAAAAGGAATATTTGCTGCAGTCTTCTGAAATCCCTTAACCCCTAAACCAATACAACACTCTTTCTTTTCATGTGACCCCTTAGTAACTTCCCACAAAGACTCAAACTGACCATTTGGACTAGAGTTTTTGCCATCTTTAGTTTTACTCTAACACCAGCTACCAGCAGTTCCCCTCTTAGAAGACTGCTGCTTCTCAATAATGAACATCTGCTTTGAATTCTATAACCCTGGACTCTCAACATTCCCCTTTCTCTGCCATACCAACTTCCCACTTTGTGGGTACCATTCGTGGTATGTGAGTTCAGCACAAGGAATTCAATTATACAGTTTTTATCTGCTCCACTTAAGATATAGTTTGTGTGTTGCTCTTTTACTTTTGTTGTTATCCTTGTTGCTTTCATTGTTTTCAGGAGTGAGATTTGAAACTAAGCTACTGCTATGCTTTGGCAGATGAATAACATTTAAAATCTAAAACATGCAACCTTGGTATAAGCAAAACCAGAAATTGGCAGAATGAGATATGATCTACTATTTTGTTCTCACCTTAGGAACAGCATATGCAGGTGCAACTGGAAAATCAATAGGTTCTACAGCAGCATCAGCAAATGCTTTATATTAAAAAAAAAAAAAAGTCGTTAAAATCTTTTTTACAAGTATCCAAAGCTATATCTAACAACTTATATAATATGAAAAATTCAAGTTTCCTAATCTTTGTAAAATATTTAAATGTGTCTGTGCCTTTTCTAAGATTCTGTACTTTATAAAATTATACCAATTATCTAAGCCATTGATTTTCACGCACAGGAAGTTAGAAGGAATTGCCTCCCAGGACACTGGCATTATCTAGAGATATTTTTGGTTCTTGCAACAAGTAGAATGCCACTTAGTGTAGTATCTAGTGGGCAGAAGATGCTGCCACTAGATGTTGTTAAAAATCCTACAATGCATAGAACAGGCCCTAACACAATTATTTGTTTTGCTGAGGTTAAGAAACCATGATTTAAACAAAACGGTATCTGTTTAACTCCTTATGAAGTAGGCAAGGCAGACTTTACAGCTACAAATATGCTTAAAGAGACTGAGGAAATGCTGAGATCACATAGTTAATAATAAATGCCAGTACTATTACATTTTTCATACTCCTAAGCTCATATTCTTTTTATTTTAACTGACAATGCCAGAGGAAAACATGTACTTGTACTCTCCCACACATCAGCCAGAAGGAAAAGATTTTTGAAAACTTCCTCTTACATAAATCAAATCATAATGAAAATATTAAAGGAGATTCTATCTCAATTAAAATGTGTACTAAATTATGTCACAAAGTAAGACTTACATATAAAAATCGCCAACTTCTATGTATTACTGAGAAAGAATCTCAATATCAAGAAGCGTTTTTCTACCTGCTATTCTTGCCAGTGGTTTAACATTGAGCCTCTTAGCTGCATCTGCAGTCATCAGAACCACAGCAGCTGCTCCATCATTCAGTGTGCTGGCATTGGCAGCTGTTACTGTACCTGAAAGTATCAATGAGCATGACGTCAGAACATTCTTTCACACTGAATTCACTTGGGTCAATTTAACAAATTCCTACAGAATACTGCCTGGGTTGCTAGATACATGAAGATATGGATGGAGATAAGTCCTGCCCTCAGGAAACATATACATAACTAAAGGCGTATGTCTTTTTATGTTAGTTTTTTGTGTTTATTCAAAGCTAGCTCAAAATACATGCATAATGGCACTGGATAGATTCTGGTTTATAATTCATCAAAGATAAGGACGACTTCATGTTTTTCCTAACTCTACGTCTTCCCTTATCCACAACAGAGCAGACACTCATGCATTTTGCAAATCAGTCTCAAAATCAGATATTTCTTCTCCTCTACAATCTCTTGAAGTTAAATGAATACTAAAAATCACTAAACTATACATTTTAAACAGGAGAATTTTATGGTATACAAATTATATGTCAATTAACCTGTCTCCTTATAAATACCAATGAAGATACTACTATAAACTGCTGCCAAAATTATAAAAATACACTTCGGCAATATAATTTTTTTTTTTTGGCCAAGCCATGAGACATGTGGAATCTTAGTTCCTGATCAGGGATTAAACCCATGTCCCTGGCAGTGGAAGCACAGAGTCCTAACTACTGTACTGACAGAAAATTCCTTATAATATAAACTTGTAAGAAAATGCCTTACAATATTAAAAAAAAAAAAAAAAAAAACNATCAGCCCCCTCCCGCGCCAGCCCCTCCTCTCCCGGCTGCGCTCGGCTCTCGCTCTCCGCCTCGGTGTGCGCCGGGCCGCGGCAGGTTCACCGCGCCTGGCTCGCCGCCGATGCCGCTAGCCCGTGCTCCCGGGATCCCCGAGCCGCGTCGCCACGCCACGGAGCCTCCTCGGCCTTCGTTCGATCTTCCTCCCCGCTTGCTCAGGCTCCTCCTCGTCTCGGTCCTCGCCTCCCGAGCCTCTTCTGCGCGCTCCCCGCAGCCGCCAGCAACAGCAGCTGCAGCAACTGGAGCCGGCGCGGGCCCAGGCCGGCCGAGGCGCGGGGGGAGGAGGCTCGCCACGCGGGCTCGCCTCAGCTCCGGGCTGGGCAGGGCCCGGCAGACCCCTTGGCGGCGGCCTGGCGCGCACCCCCGAGTCCCAGTGCGAAGGGTACAGAGCCCCAAACCCAGGCGCAGGACCCGACACCTCTCTCCAAGGTGCTGCGCCCCCAGCCGAGCGCCCTGGCGCGCCCGAGGAGGACCGTCGGGCGCCGGTGGCAGGCCGATTTCCCCAAAGCAGACCCCAGTGGGGAGGGGAGAAGTAACCAGCTGTTGATGGCATAGGCCGGACGCCCCAAGATTCTCGGGCTTCGGGACTGAGGAGGACCCTTCTACAAGATACACAGCCTCGATCGACCCCTATCCACGCCTACAGGCTCTTCCCTGTCGCCTTCTTACGTGCCCCGGTCCCCCGTGCCGGCCTGGCGGAGGTGGTCGTTTTTGCTTGTTTGTTTGTTTGTTTCGTTTTCCTTATTAAGCGACAGAAGCTGCCTAAGCAAGTAGCCAGAGATGGGCCGGGGAGACCTGGTCTCAGGGACAGTGCCAGCTCCTAGAGACAGCAAAGTTCCCTAAAGTTACTCTGTGTTTATCCAGCCTCAGCCTCCATCGTGCGAGAAGCGCAGCTCAGGTTCCGTTCAAGGCCACCTCTCCCCACTTAGGATCTTCCGTTCTCCCCACTTAGAGGTGAAGAAGGCGTCCGGGTTTGTTCAGCAGCCGCTGTGCCTTGCCACCCGGGGACTTCTCCTCTGATGCTCCCTTCCTCCTGCTGCTAGCTGGACCACAGGTTTTTCCAGCGCTAATTAAAAGTGAGATGATCACACTCTCCCCTCATCGCCCACAGTGGTTTCCCCAAAGTTTCCAGCTCATTAGTTTAAGCTTAATTGGAATTCTCAGGTTGCTTTCAGCCCTTCCTGTGGTGAAGGCCAAGTTAGCATCCTTCACGGTATAGGCCTTGCTGTTTCGGCCCGAGTCAGAGCTCAGCCCCTCCCCTTGCCCTTGGAGGCCCTAGGATGCAGGGCAGGCTGGGGCAAGGGAGGACAAGCTGGGCGGCGAGGTTCAAGGGGATGTTTGGAGCTTCCTTCCCTGCTCTATTCAGAACACATTTATTGGGCTTGGGACCCACATCCATTAGAAAAGTTCTCTGTGTTCAGAAACCACTCTGAACACATTCCTGTTGCACCAGTCCTGTGCATGCAGAGGCCCTGGGTCCTTTCCAGCACTGGGTTGAGGGCGTCAGCCCCAGAAATGCTGTGGGGATGTGCAGGAGGTGATCACAGCCCAGAGGGTCCTTGATTTATTGAGTTGGCCAAAAAGTTCATTTGAGACCCAGTATTAGCCTTCTAAGTGGCTATACTTTGCTGCCTCTGGGTCTCAGCATGCCAGTAAAGGACTTTCCTCAAATTTTAGATTTGACATTTAAAAGCAAAACACATGAGGATGAAAAGAGCAGCAAAGGATAGAACTGTCTCCTCAGTGGAATATGAAACCCCCAGGATGGATTCCCTTTCCTCACGTAATTAAGCTTCTACAGACCAGTAAATCCCCTCCAGGCCTTGCTGGACTTTCCCCATAATCCGAGTTCCCCTCAGACACCAGCCGGGGGACGAGGAGCAAAAGACCACCAGTGAGGAGCAAAAGGCCACCGGTTGCTGTGACTTCTGTCGCCCCAACTGCAGAATCCTTACTGGCTTTCTCCTCCATCACCACCTTCATCATCTCATCATCCTTCCAGGTGCTGGGAGGCCCCTGAGGCATCGTCTCCTCTGCTTCTTTTCATCACTTGTCTCTGTGCTGATTAAAGCTTTTCACGATTTCTGTGTTAGGCACAGCCTAGACTAGGCAAGATCCTCAGAGCTGCTCACCATCAAAGTCAAGATCCTGTTCTCCCTACAATCTCCACCCCTCACCACCTCCTGCCTGGTGGGCACCAAATGAAAGAGTGCCTCCACCCACCAGCATCCACCAGAAACAGACCTCATTGGGCCGTGACTCAGCTCTCTCTCTACTGCCTTACCAACCACAGATCTCAGAAAGCCTGGCACCTGGCCCCACCAGTGTAGACGTCACACTTAGAGGGACCCTCAAGTACCCCTTCATTCATTGTGTTTTCTCATTTATAAGTTGAAATAGCAACAGGAACTGCCCTGCTTACCTCAAAGGATTGTTTGTAAGGATGAAAAAGACAACATACAGATCTTCGCGCTTATGTTTCACCTCTTGTGGGTATGTCTGCAGGCTGGGAATTGAGGGCCGATGAACGAGAACGAAAAACCTTGACAAAAGTAGAATTCCAACCCCTCCCATTCTGAAAGTAATACTGTGACCATAAAACAAACAGCCAAACTCAGATCAGAGCTTCTGAACCCTAAGCCAGTCCCTGTGTGTGTGTGTGTGTGTGTGTGTGTGCATGCACATCTTGAGGGGGGAATGTGGGCAAAACTGTCGCTCCCTGACCCACACTTCTGTGCCGCATCCCATGGCCCCTCAGCTGGGTTGAGAACTGAGGTGCAACGCCTGTGCCCTGTGCCGCAGCCGTTACACAGCAGCCCGTATGGTCCCCGACAACTGGGCATGAACAGGTTCCACGGCAGGGCAGGACCACTCTGGGGGTGATGGGCCCTCTGAACCCTGACATGCACGCCTGCTGCCCGCCTTCCTGCTCCCTGGGACAGCCTCAGGAATGCAAGGGCTACAGAGAAGCACCTACAAATTGCTCCAGTGCATTCCACCTCTTGTGGGTATTTCTGCAGGCTGGGAATTGAGGGCCACTGTGCAAGAAGGAAAAGTCTTTGCAAAAGTAGAAATTCCAACCTCCTCTGTCCTGGAAACAATACAAGCCACCTGCTTATTTCTCATCACATTTGTAAACTTCTCAGTGAGGAGGGAAGCCTCTTCATGTATGAACATGTGTCCGTGGAAGCTTTCAAAGCAAGTTGGGGCTTCACATTTCTAAATTAATCGAATCTGAACAATCCCAACTGATTTAAAATAAATAAATAAAAGTCCATAAACAAACTGAAAAGACAGAGAAACTAAAATAATAGCCAAGGAGAACAAAGAAGCTTATTTACTTAAATGTAGACCCAACATCATAATGAGTGTACATTGAATTTCATTTTTTTCAGGCCTAGACCCACTTCCCATACTCTCGATGTAAAATCAGTGATTCCGCTCCAGAGAAGTTAGACGGATTCTGTAAGGGATTTAGCGCCCTCTGGTGGCTCTTTCTGGCAGCACATGACATTATTTTGTTTTCAGTTCGAAAAGGGGGCTTATTAAAACAGAAATTTAAGATATGAAAATTCCAAAGAGAAAACTCCAGCTGTAAAAATATACAACCATAATAATATTAATTATCCATCTGTCAGTCCTGACAGCATATACACTGTTGTGATAAAGGTGCTAGCAGAGCTTACATTGTTACCATGATTTCTAAGCTGTAACTACTACCGGGAAAGTGTTCGTCACGGCCAACTCTTTGTTAACATGAACTGTAAACAACCCCAGGAACCCCACGAACTGTCGCCCACCAGGCTTCTCTGTCCATGGAATTCTCCAGGCAAGAATACTTCAGTGAGTAGCCATTCCCTTCTCCAGGGGATCTTCCCGACCCAGGGATTGAACCCAGGTCTCCTGCATTGAAGGCAGATTCCGTACTATCTTAGCCACAAGGTAACTCATCACTCCTTAAATTACCATTGTGTTAAAACACTATTTAACTTACCTTCCTTACCTTAGTCCTGATAATTTCTTTGTAGCATCAGAACAGACAGTGGCTATTCTCTCATTTTACAGGCAAGGAAACTGAGGCTTAAATCTATTGAGTCATCACAAGAAAGGATGTGCTTTTGGAGAAATGTATCTCTTTGTGATTTATAACAAAGAAATAGGACCCCTGCAGCACCATACTTAAGTATGACCTTTGAATACCAAAAGGGAGCACTGGTCCCCAGGATGGACAGAGGGACTCAGATAGCAAGCTTTGAAGGGTTTATTTACTATAAATGTTTTTTTCTACTTTACCACAAGTATCTTTTTCTACTTATAAGAATAACTCAGACTCCTAAAGTTTCATAAAATAATGTAAAATTCACCTAGAATGATCACCATCAACAGGTAACCATTATTAATATTTTTATATATTTCTTTCACACATTTTCTTGGGTGTGTATTTTTGCAAAATTAGGATTAGATAGAACATTTAATTTTTATTCTATTTTCCCTTCACATTAAATTGTAAGTTCTCCTCTGTGTCATTAAATATCATAGAGAACACTTTTTTTTTTCATGAAGTGTTCTGTATTATACGTTGCAGCTGCAAATCTGCCCTCTGAAGTTTTCACTTCTTAATGACAGCAGGGATTTTGGGTACAGGGTGGAGTTAGACTAACATGTGACTGATGAGGTGCAAGTGTGAGTCTGAGGGCCATGGAACACAGAATTTTCCCAATGTAGCTTAATTACAAGAAAAAAATTTTTTTTAATAATTGAATAATATTCTATTTGATGGCCTACTGCTGCTATTTAGGTTATTCCAAAACTTCATCTTTTTTAATAAATCCTAAAGCTTTGTCAGTGATTCATACAAGTCAAAAAGATGCCCTGAAGATTTCTATGGACATTCTTATATCATAGACCCAGTGCCTGTCTTCCAGATGGGTGCGGGTCCAAGCCAACCTTCCTGGGAGCTACTTCCCAGCCTTGCCCCACATCAGGGGCTTTATATCAGCCAGTTCCAAGTGAAAAATTGGGGGCTAGGACAAAGAACCCAAGGAAAATGCTCCCCTCTCCTAACACATCAAAGCCAACGGCTCTGAGGAAAATAGGATCTGTGGTCCCACCATACCTTCCTCAATCATTGGCCCCAGTGCCAACCAAAGAATAGCCTTCACTCCCCTAAACTGCATCCATGCCTGGGGCAAAGGAGGCCCAACTCATGGACCCTGCCTTGCTTAGAACCCGTCTTGCACTTTCATCCCATTCGACTTTTGGAAATTCCTACCTCCCTTTCATCTCTGCGAGCAGCGTCACCCGACCAGAACACCAGTACAGTGGACCCTGTCTCTGAGACATGGGCAGGGCAAAAATTCACCCACTCGTTTTCACAGTGGGAAAAAGAAGACACCAAAGGAAAGGGGTCGTCCTCAGTGCTCTTCACTTGTCCTTCTGACTCTCAATGATAGACTTTCTCATCCTCTTCATAGAAGGTCCCTGATTAGATATTTGTGAAAGCTCTGGTTCAGGCTCTGTTTCAAGATCAAGCCTAAAACTCAACTCCTTATCACTTGTGCTCCAAGGTACTCTGCTGACTACATTATAAAAGGGGTGGAGGAACATCCCTGACAGTCCAGTGGTTAATACTCTGCGCTTCCAGTGGAGGGGGTGCAGGTTCAATCCCTGGTCAGAGAACTAAGATCCCGCATGCTGTAAGCTACGGCCAAAAGAAAAAGAAGAAAATACAGATATATAAAAGTAAAAGGGGATGGACTGTGCAGATGAATCAAGGGATTGAATCCTGCCTCTGCCTAGAAACTCTTGCCACTTTGGCAAAAAAAAAAAAAATGTGGAGACCATCTTTCCCACTTACAATCCCTCTTGAGAAATAAGGAGAAATGAGTCAAAAGTCAGGCATCTCTGTGGCTTTCACTGACTTCTAATTTTGACTTACACTGTTGGTGTCTGCTTTTACCATAATATTATCCAAAGCTGGGTCCCTTTGCTTCACACTGACAACTGGTGCCCTTGAAGTCACATCCCTTCTTCAACTTTAGTATCTATCCCACACTTGCCAAACTTCCTGCTTCCCAAAGGTGAGATGATAATTTAATGGCCTAACAAATTATAAACCATGGTATTTTAATGAGAGGTGAGGCTATCTGTGTGAAACCAAGAAATTCTGCTTTTGCAACATTTTTGCAAAAACAAACAAAATAAGACAAAACCCCGATCTAGCAATATCCTGGGCGTCAAAGAAAATAAGCCATTAAGGAAACAAGGCTTAGAAAACTAAAGGCTGAGTTCAGGAGGAAAATTCATTGCAACTCTTTATGGGAGGAGCTTGCCAGGTTTCAGCAGAAGGCTGTTAGGTGTTCAGCATATGTGAAACACTGTCCTAGCAATAGCGTTAGAGGACAAGAAGGCAAGGTAGGTCCTCACCACTGGTTGGGACCTGAGTCCTTGGGTTTGCCACCAGGGGGAATTTTGCACAGTTGCCCTACTAATCCAGAAAGAGCACTGTGCTGATGGCTACCAGTCCAAACACAGCAAGGAGCAACCTCTGGCTTTTCCAGGCGCTGAAGCTGTTTGGGGGCATCCACTGAGTGCCCCCCCACCCTGATCTTCCTCCTTGGGGACTTCTGACATGGGCTTTTATGATCACAAACTTCGGATACTTCAGACACTTCTAGGAAGATATCTTACACCATGCAGGTGTGACAGAACAGACTGTTAGAGGCAGATAATCCCAGGCACATGGCTAAATCTTTGCATTCAGAAAGCCCCAGGGAGCCCCAGGATGCTGTGTTAAATACATCTCCTGCAAGGCGCTGTTCTGGATGGGAGGTTTAAAGAAACATCCTTTGGCTTATATATAAATTTTGTTTTTTAAAACAAAATTGTTTAAGAAACAAAATTTTCATTTTGTTCTTCCCTTCTTGTAACACAATAGAAAGCTGTGAGTTGAACAAAGTTAACACACAAGCTGCCTTAATCATCTTGGGAGCTTCCTGGGTGGCCGATAGTCATGGACTTGCAGCTTTTGTCTTCACTTGCTCATGACTTCTCTGAAGATCTGTCTTGGTGACACTATACTGAGACACACCGGTGGCTATGCATAAGTGGCTTTTACTTCATAAGGTAATACGTACTCTGTTTAACAAAGTACAATGGCTCAGATGGGAATTCCAACCCCTTTCTCACTAGTGTAGACATTCAATGGTTTCATAATCTGGTGGCCCATTGGAATGACTTTCCATTAAACTCGATGGGGGAGACCATTTGAGTCAGAACTAATCTGCAGACTGAATAGGATTTAGCCCCATGCTGCACTGCCCGCAGGGCTTGCTACAAGGATACAGGTGTCATCAGCACAACTTGGGAGCCGAGGTGACAGGCAGAGAAATGGCATGTGGCAGCACGTGCCCTTCCTTTGATGGCAGTAATAGTCATGATTACCCACTGGGAAATCCCACGGACAGGGGAGCCTGGTGAGCTTATAGTTCATGGGGTCGCCAAAGAGTCAGACACAATTTAGCAACAAAACAACGAGTACACCAAAGAGGTCAGGGACCATAGGAAGCACTTGACATGTTGCTAGGTTTAATGCAAACGTTTCCCCCGATTCTTAGATCACCTACGCAACTTATACCAGAGCATCACGCTGCCTTTTCTACTACTTGATATTTGTCTCCACGAGATGGCATTTACTTACTCAAATTTATATCAAGAGGATATTCTATGACCTTCATGGAAAACCAGCATTATTATGGGCAGAAGACAAATTAAATAAGAAATAAACATTTTTATCATACGATAAAATACAAACATGGAAATACAGAATAAATAGAAGGAAAGTGTGAAAACAGACATAATAAATAAAAACGATGTTATCAAATCAGAACTTGATATTATCAACAGCCAGCCCTTACCCTGAGGTCTGGACTTCTTTGCTTAAAGGAGGAATGAGTGAGTGATAGAGATGTGTTACAGTCATGCTGACTGTCTCTGTGGCAACTGAATTTGAGAAAGGATTGAGCCGGGCCTGACTTTGTCACTGAGTGCCAGGATGGAAGATGAGCTAAAGTCAGCCTGGGTACTGCCTGGGCCATGTGGCTGATCCTTTGAGAAACCCTACGCTTTCCTTCTTGTTTTAATTCTAACAGGATCCCATAAGTGTTACTCTTACTTTACTACACAGATGGGGAAACTGAGGCTCAAAAGGTCACGTACCCACCTCATCCAGAGTCACACACTGCTGGTATTTGTTCCAAGCCCTCCTGGGATCAGCAGCCTCATGATCACCCAGCCCTCAGCCCTCTTCTGGGACCATCCTAAAGTCAGAGCTGGAAGGATTCTAGAGGCCATTTTTTCTGACTTTTTCTTTTGAAATGGAGGACTGTGAGACTTGGAGATATTATGTAACCTGCCTGGATCATCAATCACTGGCATCTGAGCTGAAGTTGGAGTCCAAGTCTCCCCCTTTCTTATCTGTGCCTTTCCTGACCTCTCAAATGCCACCTGGGCAGCAGATGGGCCTGCTGGGGGCCTGGGGCTGGCGAACTTCCCTAGCCATCATGCCCTCTGCTCCCAGCAGGTCTCAGCGATCCCTTCTGGCTGACCTTTCTTTAAAATGCTGATCTGGGTCTCTGAGCCCCATGGGGCTCTTTGTTGCATTGGGAGCCCACTGCCTGGGGGGCCCCCACAGTGGGTCAGCAGAGAGGACCTCAGAAGTCCCCCAGGGCTGACGGTAGGCACCCCGGGAGTTTGTCCCCACAGCATCAGGGCCTCTGCGCACCCTACAGGGGCCGGGCAACCCAGGTGCCCCAGGAAACACTCCCCGGTGAGGAACTTTAAACTCAGCAGGTGCATCTGGCTGCCCAGCTTCAGCCTCTCCCTGGAGGCTTTTCATGAACTGTAGGCTCAAGGAGCTTTGAAGAGCCTCTGTGGGATGAGCCCTGGGGCTGCAGGCAAGCCGGGACCTTCTCAGGCATGGTGGGGTGAGGGACGAGGTAGAATGGGGTGTCATGCTGTGCTTCTGGAGAGGGAGGGTGTTGGGAGGTAGGAGGAGAGATAAAAAAGTTCACAGAGAGCAAAGTGTGAGTCCCGGGGGGAGGGATGGGGAGAGCAGAGAAGGAGAGGGGAGAAATGAGGGGAAAAGTTAAGGAGGGAGAGGGAGAGAGACAGCAACAGAGAGAGAGAGGGAGGCAGGAAGGGGGAGGTGAAGGGAAGACAATGTGGAGGCCAGAGACGCAAGGAAGACAGACACGCAGCAGCTGCCGGGTCCGTGGCCTCTGTTGGGTACTCCACTCACAGGCAGCCTGTAGCCGTAGAATACGGGGGCTCCCAGATTTCCGCAGTAAGAAGTTATTCCCTTTATAAAGAAAAAGCACAAAATCCCAGTGGCGAACTCCTGGCAGTGAGCGTTCCCACCACCCCCAGCCTCCCAACGCCTTTCCAGGAGAATAAATACTTGAGATGCTGGGTCTACCTGAGAAGCACAGGCCTGAGGAGACCCTACAGCTTGGACATTCCAACCCCAGCAAGTCTCAGGTTCTGCAGTGGTTGAGGGTCAGCCTGGGCTGTGTGTGCAGGAGGTGGGGACAAGGGAGGAATCCCTCCCTTATGTGCTCTCTTCTCATCACCGAGATGGGGATGATGATAATGGGACTCGGCATGATCGATACCTAAAAACTGTCACCCTGCCAAGGGAGTGTTCAGGCAGCCACTCCTCATCATTGTATCAGCCGGCAGGATGACATGCTTCTCAAAAATCTCCTCCAGCCCAGCCTCCTCACCAGAGAAAGTGCCCAGGGTGCTGGTCCCTCCCAGTGAACACTTTAAAGCCCAGGGAGGAGACGAGAAGGAGAGCACCTCACCCCAACACATGCTATTCCACCGACCCAAGGCTCAGCTCCTCAACTCTACGAAGGAAAAAAACATGAGTTGCTTACTAGGCAAGTATTTACTAAGCACCCACCACATGCCATGAGGCCTTCCCTGGTGGCTCAGATGGTAAAGAATCTGCCTGCAGTGCAGGAGACCTCAGTTCACTCCCTGGGCTCGGAAGATTCCCTGGAGAAGGTTCTGTTCTGGCGCAGGATACAGCTGGGTCACATTTCAGCTCCGCTCCTCTCTCTGGCTGTGGGGTCTGGGTTACATTTCTTAGCTTCTTGAATGGCAGTGTCCTCATCTGTATATTAGGGAGAATAGAAGTGCCTCCTCAATGAGATGCTATGAGGATCAAAGGAAAGAATCCAGACAAAGCTCTTAGCACAGTCCCTGGCACATGGCAAGTCTTGGCCTTCTGCTGTCCTGTCATCGTGAACAAAAGTGGAAAGGTGGGGATATACGCACCTCTTCCCACCTTCTCCAAGTCCCTAGCCTCCACACCATGAGCTGCCTCCCCCCACCCCTTTGGTCCCTCGCCACGTTATCCTTGTGTTTCCTCTCCTCTCTCAACCCACAGATGATAGTGGTCCTGTTCACTCCTCTTGGTCACTGCTTGATATTCTTTCTCCTCCTGTGACTGAAGGATTCTTCCATCCTCTTTCCCCCCTTTCCAGAACATCACAGGCAGCCTGCAGCCATAGAATAAGGGGGCTCCCAGACTTCTGCAGTAAGAAGTTATTCCCTCTATATAGGAAAGGCACAAAATCCTGGTGGTGAACTCCTGGCAGTGAACATTGCCACCACCCTCCAGCCTCCCAACGCCTGTCCCTCTGGGTTTTCTCCTTTCCCAGGAGAATAAATACTTGAGATGCTGGGTCTACCTGAAAAGCACAAGGCCGAGGAGACCCTACAGCTTGGACATTCCAACCCCAGCAAGTCTCAGGTTCTGCAGTGGTTGAGGGTGAGCCTGGGCTGTGTGTGTGACTGTGTCTCTTCTCCTGAGGCCAGCTGCATTCTCTTGTCCCAAGGATGTATGTCTCAACAATAGTAAAAAAAAAAAAAAAATCTCAGACTCATAAGCAAAAATGCTTAGAGGGAAAGAGGTAGAGAAATAAATCCCCTTCTGGTAAAAGGTGGAGGGTAAGGAGATTTGTTTATCTTTTTGTAGGTTGTCCATACCATCAATAAAGATGGTTGAGCATCTAATATCCGTACTGTGGTTGTTATTGTTGTTTAGTCAGTAAGCTGTGTCCAACCCTTTGCAACCCTGGAAATCCCATGGACTGTGTCTGGAGTGGGTTGCCTTTTCTTTCTCTAGGGGATCTTCCTGACTCAGGGACTGAACCCAAGTCTCTTGAATTGGCAGGCAGATTCTGTACTGCTGAGCCACCAGGGAAGCCCAATATACACATTAAAGTATATGAACTGACAAGAATAAAAAAGTTGGAAGAGAAGATACATATTCTCAACTCAAGATGGGGAAAGCTTTCTGAAGATAAAGCTTCAGTTTCCAAAGATAAAGCTTCACTCACGATCCAAAATTTCAAAGCCCATGGAAAACGATTGCATCAGGAGCAAACGTCAATAGATAAAAGGAAAGCACAATCAGCTAGGGCTGCCAAGAACTTCTGGTAAATGAATAATATCAGAGAGAATATAAAAGTAGCAACTTTAAATTATTAAAGGTATAAAAGAAGGAAATAGAAAAATGGGGGCGGGGGAAGGGGAATGCAGTGGCACAAAAGCCAAGTAGATCTGGAAAAGAACCAAAAAAAGCTTCGGGAGAAAGATTTAATAGCCACTAAAATTTTAAAACTCACTGAGTAGGGTAAATAGCAATTAGACTCAGTGGGACTGTGAGAGCTAGGCAAATAAAAGTAGATCTGAGAAGAACAGCCAGTCTCCAAAAGAAAAAGATAGAAATAAGTGCATTGGCATGGCAGACAGAGCAGATAAAAGGCAGATTTCTCTCATGGATATCTAATGAGAGTTCCAGAAAATGATCATGGAGGATGATGAGAGAGAACACTCAAAGAGATAATGACTGAGAATTAATGAAAAACAAGACTTCCTAAATCAGGAAGCCCATGTTCTAGGCAGGCTAAATAAAAAACCCAGCTAGAGATGCTTTGTAGCGAAACCATACTTCGCCAGTGTCACAGAGTAAAATATGAAAAGCAACAAGCGAGAAAAGAGAACTTACCTGCAGAGGAATGACAATCAGCAGCCTTCTCAACAGCAAAACTGCACCCAGGATCAGCAGAACAATGAACGGGCTTCAAAGGGCTGAATGAAAATAACTGTCAACCTAGAACTCTATGCACAACTACACTGCGACTCAACAGTGAGGCTGAAATAAAACGTTTTTAGACAAAGGAAAACTGAAAAGCATCTGTCGCCAACAGTGTCTCCCTGGAAGAATTTCTGAAGGGTGAACTTCGGGGGCAAGAAATGGAATGCAGAAGGAATGGGGAAGAAACACTGATGAGCAGAGATACAGATTGCCACGTGAGCAATACTCTGCAAGCAGTAGTTTCTAAAACAATGGCAACAATATTAATGACCGATTTAGGAAGGGCCAAACAGGCTGGAACCAAAATACTAGATTCAGTAACATGTTGGACAGCGTGTGCATCAGGGTTAGGCACAGCACAATTCTTAAATTGTCTATAAGAGGGTTAGATGTAAGAATTAACTTGAGATTATGTCAGGTGAATATGTTAAAATTTTAGGAGCTGAAAGAATAAAAATGGAATGGATTGCTCCCAAATCAAAGAGGGGTGAAAGTCAAAGAACAGAAAAGGGAACGCTGGCGGGGTGAGGGGCAGCAGCATGAAGTAGGACAAACAGAAATAATAAAAGAAAATGATAGAATGTGTTCAAACAGAGCCTCTTGATGAGGGTGAAAGAGAAGACTGAAAAAGCTGCCTTGAAACTCAACATTAAAAAACTAAGATCATGGCATCTGGTCCCATCACTTCATGGTAAATAGAAGGGGAAAAAGTGGAGGTACTGACAGGTTTTATTTTCCTGGGCTCCAAAATCACTGCAGATAGANACTGAAAAAGCTGCCTTGAAACTCAACATTAAAAAACTAAGATCATGGCATCTGGTCCCATCACTTCATGGTAAATAGAAGGGGAAAAAGTGGAGGTACTGACAGGTTTTATTTTCCTGGGCTCCAAAATCACTGCAGATAGAGGCTGCAGCCATGAAATTAAAAGACACTTGCTCCTTGGAAGAAAAGCTGTGACCAACCTAGACAGCATATTGAAAAGCAGAGACATTATTTTGCTGACAAAGGTCTGAATAATCAAAGTTACGATTTTTCCAGAAGTCATATACGAATGTGAGAGTTGGACCACAGGGAAGGTTGAGTACTGAAATATTGATACTTTCAAATTGGGGTGCTGGAGAAGACTCTTGAGAGTCTCTCCGACTGCAAGGAGATCAAACCAGTCAATCCTAAAGGAAATCAACCCTGAATATTCATTGGAAGGACTGATGCTGCAGCTGAAACTTCAATACTTCGGCCACCTGATGCAAAGAGCTGACTACTAGAAAAGACCCTGATGCTGGGAAAGAGTGAGGGTAGGAGGAGAAGCGGGGGACAGAAAATGAGATGATAGGATGGCATCACCAACTCAATGGACGTGAGTTTGAGCAAACTCTGGGAGATAGTGAAGGACAGGGAAGCCTGGTGTGCAGCAGTCCACGGGGTCACAAAGAGTTGAACATGACTTAGCAACTGAACAACAACAACATTCAAACATCTAAAACTACAATAACTGTGAAGAGATTCAACCAACCAATTAAAAGACAAGATCACCTGATTGGGTTGAAATTATTTAGGAATGTGCTATTTCCCAGAAACACATCCTTAACTTGAAGATTCAGAAAAGATGACACTAAAGGACAGAGAGAGCTGCAGCAGACACATTGTAACCAAAAGAAAGCAGTTGGCTGTTTGTTATCAGACAAAATAGACTTTTAGATGAGAATAAGGTCAGCTGGGACTTCCTCGGTGGTCCAGTGATTAAGAACCCACCGTCCGATGCAGGAGACACAGGTTTGATCCCTGGTCAGGGATACTAAGATTCCACATGCTGCAGAGCAGTGAGCCCAAGAGCCGCAACGGGAGAGCTCGCACACTGAGACAAGAGCCCAGTGCTCCGCTGTGACTAAGACCTGATGCAGCTCAAAGTAAATAAATTTAAATTTTTTAATTAAAAAAAAAAGAATGAGTAGAACTGACATACGTTTATTGGTGGGTAAAGAGGGGTAACCATTGCAAGCAGAGAAACTGTGTTAAAGACACAAAGGAAGAGCCTGCCTAACACATTTTAGGAGCCCAAATTCAAACATGGGCTACATAGAGATCCTTCTTTGATTGCAACATTCCTGTCTGTTATTTTTTAATGTATATTTGTAATATCTAGGTACCTTGTTAATTGCTCCATATACATTATTTCTACTTTGATAAATCTCACAATGTAGGTACTTCGTTACAATTAATACCATTTGGGTTACAGAAAACCACCTCGATTTAAATTGGTCCAAGTGGACAGAGATGGGTCTCCCGCTGGAAAAACCCCAGGGAAGGGCTTCAGCTGGCAAAGTTTGAATCACAGCCACACTACCACCAGTCAGCTCAGGAGGACAGACGACTGTGATACAACAAGTGTGGCATGTCTGCCTAGCCTGGGGTGTGGGGTGTTACAGTTACCCCCAACTAGAACCCCATGACCGATGTAGGGAAGGAGTATTTCTCAGTGGAGGAGCCTGACATTAAGGATGGGTTCCACAAGAAGAGATTTCACTACTTTACAAATGAAATTCTGAGACTCAGAGGCCAAGTGTTTGTCCCAAGCTCCAAACTCCTACACAGATGAGCCAATAGAGAACCAAGCTTTTTTCCTCTAAAGAGCTGCACTTTTTCTCCAGGCAATAGGCACAGAACTTTGTATAGAACAGGTTCTCAAGATACATATGAATTGATTTTAAAGAAGCTATCACAAATAATGATAACTGACTACTTTTCTTCATAGTCACTACAAGTTTTGGAACAAAGAACTTGAAAGACAACAATCCTACAGCATACGGGCCCTCCCAGGGTCTTCCACAGACACTTGGCCTAGTAATTGATCCTCCTGTCCAGAACCCCTTTGCACTGATAATCTGTGCTGTGCAGTTTAGCCCTGAAATCATCTTTTATTGCTTCAGAGCTGGTCTAGTGCCTCCCTATGTCCCCCAACTAAGCCAGTAGTGGACACTTAGATAGTTCAGTTCAGTTCAGTCACTCAGTCGTGTCCAACTCTTTGCGACCCCATGAATCACAGCATGCCAGGCCTCCCTATCCATCACCATCTCCCAGAGTTCACTCAGACTCACGTTCATCAAGTTGGTGATGCCATCCAGCCATCTCATCCTCTGTCGTCCCCTTCTCCTCCTGCCCCCAATCCCTCCCAGCATCAGAGTCTTTTCCAATGAGTCAACTCTTCGCATGAGGTGGCCAAAGTACTGGAGTTTCAGCCCCAGCATCAGTCCTTCCAAAGAAATCCTTCCTAGATAGTTAGCTCTAGGTTATTCGACTAAAATAATTATCCTTAACAGTTTTAAACTCATGGCTACATCTGGAAAATTGATGAAACCTATGGGATCCCACCCCCAGGGATGGAAAAAAATCAATGTCTATTCATGCATATACACAAAACGTTTAGTGACTCTGCAGCCCCCTAAAGTGCATTCAGGATGCATACACTTCATGAATTAAGAGGGCTAAGAATTGCCTCAGGACTTCCGTGGTGGTCCACTGGTAAAGAATCTGCCTGCCAACGCAGGGGACATGGGTTCAATACCCAGTCTGGGATTGACCAGGGGATCCGGGTCGTGGGGCATGACCACGGGAGAAGTGAGCCCACACACCACATCCACTGAGCTGTGCTCTAGAGCCCATGCTCTGCAACGAGAGAAGGCACCGCAGTGAGATGCCTGCACCCCACAGCTAGAGAGTAGCCCCTGCTCTCAGCAGCTAGAGAAGCCTGCGCAGCAGCCAAGACCCGACACAGCCATAAGTAAGCAAGCAAACAATTTTTTAAATTTATTTTTTTTTAAGGAACTGCCTCAGACAGAGTAGAATAAAATGTTATTATATAGACCGCCCCCCACCCAACCCAGGAAATAGTACTGCATGCTGTTTAATCAACTTGAAAAGATCAGGGCCAATTCATGTGCGACCATCCTAAGTGACCAGGGTGTGCCAACCCTCAAGCGAGGATACACCCCGTAGTCTGCTGTCGGCTGCATGGCTCCCAGCCAGAGTACATGAGCTAGGTACTCTGCTGGCCGTCGGGTCTACAAACTAGATGAGGACCCTGCCATAGATCCCTAGGAGCTCAAGACAGAAGAATGAGCAGTGACCACTCTAACACAGTCAAAGCTACCGTAGAACCATTCAGAGGGAATGCTGGTGGGAGGGGGAGTGAAGGGAACATTCCCGTGGAAAGAGAATCAGGCGTCTTCTGTTCCGGGGAGGAGAGAAACATCCCTGATGGTAGGAACATGAGCCAAGACGCAGACGCAGGTGGCGTGACACGTGCTGGGAGTCCTGAGCAGGCTGGCATCACTGGAGCACTTTTGCTTGTCACATCTGGTGGGAAGGGGTATTGCTACTGGCATCCAGTAGGTAAAACCCAGGGCTGCTAAACATACTTGAAACAAGGAACAGTCTCCAACAGCAAAGAATTATCTGGTCCATGGTGCCAACAGTGTCGAGGATGGGATTCACACTCCTTGAGTGTGAATCGGAGAGTGGTCACCTGTGTGAGAAACCAAGACCCCGTATCCAGGGAACTGCTGCCATCAGACCTGCCTTCCCTAATGCAGAGATACAAGACTTGCATCTCAACAGAAGAAAATAGTGGAAGCGGTCTATTCTGGAGGGTGAAGGATAAATAAATTCTTAGAGCCAGCTTGAGGTCTGTACTCATATCTCAGCTGTGTTTTCTGAACAAGACTATGTTGCACCAAAGGAAAGCGACCTGGGGGTTATGATGGAGATGATTTGTATGCCCATCCCAGGGAGGAGCAGATCAGGGGATGTGGTTTATTCATGGGATTTGGTTCATCCACGGCATTTGGTTCACTTCGTTAGAAGACAGTGGGAACTGGAGCTGCTTCTAAGGGCTATCTGGGATCAGACATCATCAACAAGGACTGGTGAATTCTCTCCACGTCAGGAACATTTCACTGGGGAGTAAGGAAGCTCCAGGTGTAACTGTCTACAGTGAGTTCCCAACTCTAGGAATGTGGGGACATGGTCCTTACAAGAGCTGCCTGAAAATGCAAATCAAACCTGCAATGAGCTATCACCTCACACTGGTTGGAATGGCCACCATCAAAAGTCTGCAAATAAATGCTCGAGAGGGTGTGGAGAACAGGGAACCCTCATTCACTGCTGGTAGGAATGTAAATTAGTACAGCCACTATGGAGAACAGTAGGGAGGTTTCTTTAAAAATTAGAAATAGAGCTGCCAGATGATCCAGCAATTCCACTCGGGTAGAAAAGAAAAACTCTAATTCAAAAAGACCCATGAACCCTAATGTTCACAGCAACACTAAATACAACAGCCAAGACATAGAGGCAACCTAAATGCCACCAACAGACAACTGGCTTAAGAAAAAGATATATCCTACATATATACAGGACATATAATGAAATAGTATATTAATGTTATACAACAGAATATTACTCAGCCATAAAAAGAATGAAATACTGTCATTCGTGGCAACATGGATGGACCTAGAGAATATTATACTTAGTTAAGTCAGAAAGAGAAAGGCAAATATCCATGTCAGATACATGGAATCTAAAAAAAGAGTACAAATGAATCTGTATATAAAACAGAAACAGACTCACTGAGATAGAAAACAAACTTAAGGTTACCTAAGGGGAAGCAGGGAGGGTGGGGGGATAAATTAAGAAAATGGGATTAACAGATACAAACTATATAAACTAGATAAACAACAAGGGCTTACTATATAGCAAAGGGAATTGTATTCAGTATCTTGTAATAACCTATAATGGAATCTAATCTGAAAAAAAATAGCTGAATCACTATGCTGTATACCTGGAACTAGCACAATATGTAAATCAACTATAATTTTCAAAAAAAGAAGAGCTGCCGGGAAACAGGCTAGGAACTTTCTATGGAAGATCCATAAAATCGCAGGAATATTATCGCACTGAGGGGCCTACTGAAAGTTGCTACAGGACAAAAGAGACTCCCCACAGCATAGACCACTGAGAACAGCCACTACCAACTGTCCCCAACCAGGGGGAGAGCTTCGGGCCTCACCAACAGCCCGCAGCTACACCTGGGGGCTCCTGGGAAACCAGTGCTTCCAAAGCTTCTGATGGAAACCCCCACCGAGATGGTCAGACTAAGCATCTACTTTCAGAGACTTGCTTCAGAGTTTTCTTCCCCTTCCTAGCACAAGCCACCCTGGACATCTTCGTAGAAGGTGACATGGGTTTTCAACACACCCATTACCGAAAGGAAAAGCCAGGTCTCCACCGACACACTTTACCAGGAACAAGTCTAGAAACCCTGGGTTAGCCAGGGAGATTTGGACTGCCACCCTGTGCTCAGTCTGGGTGGAAAAGATGACCTGGGAGAGATGATATTCTGAGATAACTCGGCTGACAGTTGTAGCAAAAAAGCCAACACACACACAGCCTTTTCTCCTTCCAACACCAATGCTCCAGCCGAACATGCTAGGCTGGCTATAGGAAATCAGCTGAGATAGGGAAAAGAGAACACAAGGAGGCCATTTATCCTGAAACAAACTGGTCCTTCAGTTTCCGCAAGACGTCCCATCACTCACCCTCCAGGGGGGCACTTGCACGTCAGTTGCTTCGCTTTCTGGGCACAGAGCATCATTAACTTTAAAAATGTGTAAACTGTGGTGGTGGAGACAGGTCATCAAGCATGGTGCTGGGGAAAGGGTGGTTTGGGCTCCGTTTATGGAAACAAACTGGGCGCTCACAGGCTGTTGAACCTCCCCAATGGAATCTTTTGAAAAGGCTTCTCCTTCCATCTGGCAATCCCACCAGCAGCAGACACGTGCCCTGGGAAATGTAGCCTGGAATTTCCATCTGCCAAATACTGGTGCTTTTGCATCTCAACTTACTCTCAACTTGGGGTCCCTTGAGTGAAGTCATTTGAGGATGGAGCCCACAGCTCTACCTCTGGAACCCTATTTTTAAATGATCCTGTGATCTAATTATTTTTACAACCAAACTTCAGAAACCAAGTCAATTTTCTCTTGACTGTTGGGCCTCCTTTGGGACCATGTAATTACCCGGCCCTATTTGCAGGCTTAAGTGTGTGGCTCCAAGGTTGTCCAAGTACAGGAAAAAATTTTGTTGTGCGTATGTGTGCATAATGGCTTCATTGCCAAGTCATTCCTAAATCGTTAACCGCTTTAAAGACGTGTTCCATAAAAACTTTCTTCTGGGCTCCATCCAAGGCAGTGGAGCCAGCATGGTCCTGGATGGATATTTCAGGAAGGCGAGGAGCAACCGCAAAGAACCGTTGTGCCTAATCATGGCACCCGTCCGGACAGTGTAGGAAAATTGTGACCAAAAATACCTCCTGAAGACAGAATGACTACCCAACCTGGGGCCGGCTGGGGGTGTCAAGGTGTTGGGTTTTCCAAGAATGGCACAGAAAGAAGACAAGTAAGAGTTGAACTTGGCTTGGAAAATGGCCCTGGCGATGCCAGGAGAAGTGCTGGCAGTGTGTAAAATAAAGACGGCTCTCATATAAGAAAAATCTACCGCGGGGCCATGGGGTGTTTGGGGGGTATGGCGCAGTCAAGAGCCACGTGTGGCAGCAGAGAGATCTGGGTTCAAATCCCAGCTCCGTGCCTTATGAGGATTGTGGTGCTGGACCATCGAACCAACTTCTCTGATTGCCCGGTTCCTGTCTTCAACAACAAAGGTCATGGTGGGAAAGCAAAGGAGATCAAGTGTGTAGCGCAGCTCCCAGAGTAGAAGCTGTTAAAGCATTATCGTCGTAACGATTGCCTCATTATTAACTTCTTATCTGTAGAGTATTACAGAGTTTGCACAGGGCCTTACTAATCTTTCTTTTTTTTTTTTTAAGAAAAACTAGGTAATTTATTCATGCAATTAAAAAATTGAAACAGTATAAAAAAACACAATGAGACTCTAGCGCCCACCTGGGTCTGTCCACCCACTCCCTTCCTCACTCCTATTCCTTCAGGTAACCACTTTCTTTAGCTTCAGATGTATCTTCCAGTGTTCCTTTATGCACATATGATACACATATTCAGACATCTCCCCTTCTCTTACACAAAGAGCATTCTGTCTACACTACTCTATTCTCTGATGCTTTTAACCTCATAATAAATCTTTACTGTGGACAGATCCTACAACTACACTGTGTTTCATGGTGTGTCTCTATCCTTGTTTCTTTAACCAGCCCCCTCTGGGTGGACACGTGGGCTGTTTCCGAGGCTAGCCTTCTGTGACTCCAACACTGCTGCAGTGAAGACCCTCGTCCACTGTCATTTTGCGCAAAAGCAGGCACACTCTTAGAAAAAACAGAATAAATAATTGTGAGACCAAAGGGCATGGGCATCTGTGACTCTGACCAATGTTGCCAACTGCTCCCCAGCAGGATTATGCCATTTTGCACCCCCTCCAACGACGGACAAGATTTTGACAAAGGAACAATCCCTGTGGATGCTTCCATTGTTTCCTCTGCTAGCTACTCACCCCCATGCCTCCAAATGTTATGCCTAGCCACTGTTTCTTTATTTTTACCACTTTAACCATATTTAAACGCACAAATCAAATGACATGAGGTGCATTCACAGTATCCTGCAGCCATCACTACTTTCCATCTCCAGAATTCTTTCACCACACAGCGAAGCTCTGTACCCATTAAACAATAACTCCCCATTCCTCCTTCTAGCTATTCTATCAGCCATGAAACTTATCCATGTAGCATGGTTTAAAGGGAACCAAGCCTCCTGCCAAGCCCCCTAAAATACTCCCACTTGCTCTCAGAACCATAACATTCTGCAATAATAAGGGAACAGAGACTTTCATTGTATTATGAGAAATTAGCCTGGTAGAAAAACATTGCCCCGGAAGGGGAAACCAAAATCTTAAAATTATATGTAAAATCACATTACACATAACTTATTTCTCTGTGCAGCTTTCCATGTCGGTCGGTGGGGACGAGGCTGAAAGGAGAGTGATGATGTTATATCTCATGACGTGTGCGGCTAAGGGAATCAAAGGGGGAAGACTGGGACTTCCCTGGTGGTCCAGTGGCTAAGACTCTATGCTCCAAATGCAGGAGGCTCAGGTTCCATCCCTGGTCAGGGCATGAGGTCTCACATGTCACAGCTAAGATCCTAAACACTGTGACGAAGACCCGGTGCAGCCAAATAAATTCCGCTTAAAAAGTGGGTGCGGGGAAGACTGAGCCAAAGTAAGCAAGCGCATTTATCTGCCCCCTCCACTAAGGACAAGGCCTGGCTATCAGGTACAGAAGGGCATATTCACGTTTGCATTAGGCAAATACTTTGCTTCCTAAGCCCTGCCGATCTGTAGGTACTTCCCTACCAGGACCACCCATACTCTCCAGCCTTATCCAAATTCCTTGTTTCAAGCTCCAAACATCTCCCCCAAACTACAAGCCAGAGGGTTTAGGGGACAGAGAGAGAAGAGCAGGTAACAGTAAGTAGAAGGGATGCTGAAATCATGTGAATGAAGTGCTTATCTGAGGGCCTGGCACCTGTAAGTGCTCAGTACATGGGGCCGGTGATACAGAAGATAAAGACGATGATAATCTAAACAGAGAAGCTTCCTCCAGTATCAGCTGCTTGAACGATGGCTCAGCTCCTAACTAGTGCAGCTGCTAACTTCCTTATTCTGACCTGGAACCTGTGCCCCTCCAGCTCTCACCCATGGGTCTTAGTCCTACCTCCTGAGTCACCTCAAATCTGATTACCCTTCCACATATACACACCACCTACCAGTAGGTTGAAGAGCATGATGGTGGCTCTTTCTGGCATCTTCTCTTCTCCAGTTGGAACATCTCATCCTTCTTCAGACATCCCTCCTAAAACTTGGTTTCTAGAGCCTCATCAGGTGTTTTGACACGTTGGAACAAGGGAGGCAAGGAGAGAGTGGCTCCTATCACATGAAACATAGAGAAAGGAACATGGCTGAGAAGCAGGTAGAACTTGAAGGACCCAGAGATGGAAGAAACAGGATGAAAAGTAAGGGATTCCTTGGGTCATAGGCTAAAAGTAATGGTTCCTAAAATCTCACTCCAGAGTGGAGACAAATCGGCACCAACACAAGACTCTTGGCTAGGTCAGTCCTGGACCAGGGGATGCCAGGACTTGGTAGGCTGAATCTCTGGAGATTCTGTTATTTAAGTGTGTTATTTCTGAAGTTCATCTAAGGTTCATGTGAGCTCATCTAAAAGTAGGATACTAGAGAGACTCACAACACCCTCTCCAAGCCACCATATTTATCTTTAGGTAGAGGATGCAGCTGAGATATGATGACTTTGAACTCCACATCCCCAGGGGTCGAGACCCACTTTGACCAGAAGAGCGCTCTCTCTCTCTCTTCTCTGTGAAAACCTGTTTGTGGGACAGGACAGAATAGAGGAGCAACATGCCACAGAGCAGGAAGGAGACACTGAGTACAGCTCTCCTCTCTTCCCCTGGGAATCCTGCAGACTCCACGGCCTGTGGGCCAGCGACAGCATCGGCATCAAAATCTACTAATCAATAGTGGTGAATGGGCTGGCAGATCCCTGGTGCTGAACTCCAATTAGATTATATGTCTATGCACATTTTTTGAGTTCTAGGTGACTTTTCAGCTCAGATTATCCAAGCAGATGTTCACTGCTGCAACTCAGCAGCTTAATTTCCTAAGCCTTCATTCATTCCTCCCCATGCAGAAAATCTTCTTTGTCCACGATCCTCACTCTTTAAAAACTTCCCCAGAGCAAATGCCACACAAACACCCGCTTCTCTATTAAGTCTAGCAACAGTTTCAAGAATGAAGGCACAAGTGGGCTTTGACACTCAGAACACAGCACCAAGAAAGAAATCATGGCCACTGGTGTCCCCTTGAAGGGCGTCACCATGCAACTGTGAGCAGAATAGCCATCATTGACTCCCTGCTTCTCCTGGTTCACTGGTCACAAGGTCGTGTATCCAGATGCAGGATGCCTGGTTGGTGTGAATAGTCCCCTGATATCAGCAGCCTGGTTACTTGTGCATGCCAGAACAGATCCAGGTGACTCAGTATTGGGGCCTGGAGGGTTCATCTACACAGGGTACAGATGTGGAGGTCAAGTTCAGGTTGTGACCCCAGCGGGAAGATAGGTGTGGCTGCATGTAGCTAGTCTCACTCTTTCCCAGGCATGGCTGCAAGTTCTTCCTAGCAAAGTACCATCTTTATTGATGCTGCCCAATTTTTCTTCGCATCCACCTTCTCTTTTCTGTTTTGGCTTGGTAGTGACTGCCTGAGTTGGCGCTTATGAGTCAATTCCACCTACTTTTGGTCAAACTCCACTCCTGGCTTGGTAATCTTCCAAGACAAATGCAGAAGCCACAGGAGGCTGGAGAGGTGCCCTGGCAGAGAGTTGCCCAACAGAAGTTCAATTAATTTCTCGAGTCACCATCAGGACCTCCAACATGGGAGCAGAGGTCAGCATCCAAGGCCTGGTGGGGCTCCTGGCTGGCGTCCGGGGCAGACATTCAGGACGGCAGGACCTCCTTACCTCTGCCTTTCAATACGAGAGCCCGTTCCTGATTCCAACCCTCATACACATGAGAGGGACAAAGCTTTTGAATTCACTTATTTCCAAAGACAAGAGGCAGTGAGGAAGGCAGATACAGAGGCAGAGAGGACACTGCTTCCGGTCTGGCTCCAGTCCAGTTCTCACACTTAGACCCTTCACTGTGCTCACCCCACATCTTCAAACTTATGCCCCTCCTGTTCCCCAACACCCACAGTGCCTCTGGAATTTTTATATAAGAAATTGAGAATCTGACTGGAAAAGGACCTGGGGAACTTATTAAGCACAGTATCTTGAGGTTGAGTAAGTACTTCTTGGTGGTGACTGATGGACATGATTGGGGTAGCCCCACTGCCCGGCAATCACCACTCCAGTTGGCTGAGTCGTCATTCTCTTTCCTCTCAACTTACGACACCCATGCCATGGACCTAGCTTTACTCCTCTCCCCTCCTTCCCCTGACCCAGAAGAATACTGCACAGATCTTCCCAGGCCCAGCTTCTCAGTGAGACCCAGTTAAACACATTCAATGAATACTGCTTATTTAAGTGGCAGCTGGGTATGGTGCCTGGATGGATGCCAGGCACCGTCTGCTGCTGCTGCTGCTAAGTCTTCAGTCGTGTCCGACTCTGTGCGACCCCACAGACAGCAGCCCAACAGGCTCCCCCGTCCTTGGGATTCTCCAGGCAAGAACACTGGAGTGGGTTGCCATTTCCTTCTCCAATGNGCACCGTCTGCTGCTGCTGCTGCTAAGTCTTCAGTCGTGTCCGACTCTGTGCGACCCCACAGACAGCAGCCCAACAGGCTCCCCCGTCCTTGGGATTCTCCAGGCAAGAACACTGGAGTGGGTTGCCATTTCCTTCTCCAATGCATGAAAATGAAAAGTGAAGTCGCTCAGTCGTGTCCAACTCTTAGTGACCCCATGGACTGCAGCCTACCAAGCTCCTCCATCCATGGGATTTTCCAGACAAGAGCACTGGAGTGGGGTGCCATTGCTTTCTCCGAGGCACTGTCTAACAAGCCCTAAATCTATTCAAGACTTTATGATGTGCAGAACTTTCACATTCACCATCTCCTTCAACTCTCACAACTATTTAGAAGAGACGGGGTCATTATCCCACCTTAAAAATAAGGATAAAAACAGGCCTGGCAACACAGATTTTAGACACACAGACCTGACCTGAAAGTTCATTTTTAATTGTTATTGCTCAGCGTGAGCGGGGACAGGTATGAGTCTCAGCTTTTCCATGTATAAAGTGGAACTATAACTACCCACCTTGTAAGATTTTGGTTAGACCTAGATATAGCATTCAAGTGCCTCGCAAAGTATTTGGAATGGAGGATAAGCTCCTAAATGTAACAACTTTGATGATGATGAACACGGTGGTATTGGTAGTGATAATGATTATGCTAACCAAGATGTTGGTAGTGATCTTGTTGTTTATATTTTCTAACTTTTCTACAGATAATCATGACTACTATCATTTAAGGGAAAAAAAATGATTCGAGTTCTTTCAAATCCTCCTGATGAGGGCTTGATTCTTCTACGCCAGGGTATTTAGAAAGCCGGCAGTCACGGGCAGGTGCTGTCTGAATGCCCAGCCAAGGCCTCATTCCCCTCACTCGGTCCCGCTCACCGTATATTCAAATCCAGGTAATTTTGCCCAGCAGCTACTGGTGCTCATGTAATTGTCCCCAAATTGTTTTTACTGGCCTTTCGAGAAGGGAGCTCTTTATAATTAGTCCTTTCATCAAGATGCTGAAAGACAAGTGATTATTTGGGGGAATTACTTGTCAGCAAGAAGACAAAGCTCTGATACGGCATAGTAGAATCGTGTGTTAATTACAATCTGCAAGATGCTATCACATCATTTCTTAATCCACAGCCTATTAGGCATTCCAACCTCAGCTCCCTGTCATTACTGTGGGCTTGTTACAGCATGTGAAGCAAACAGCATCTCAAATGAGGAAATTTCAGGACTGTGAGAATGCATCCATGGGCAGGTGGTCAGCAAGCATCTTCTTAATGAACCTAATTTTGCCTTGGACCCAAAGTACCACCTGTATACCCATGAGGGCAAGCATGCCCACACCTACACAGAGGCAGACGTTCTCAGAACATCTTGTGAAAACTATCCAAACCGCTTCCTGATTACATTTCTTCCGTTTCGCCTTCTCGTGTGTGTGTGTGTGTGTGTGTGTGTGTTTTCCTTAAGCAACTTGGAATGATTGCTTGAGATAGAAAACCAAAACTATCAATCAAGTATTCAAAATTCTCAACCAAGTGCCAAGCCTGCCACAGACACAGGGNGTGTGTGTGTGTGTGTGTGTGTGTGTGTGTGTGTGTGTGTGTGTGTGTGTGTGTGTGTGTGTGTGTGTGTGTTTTCCTTAAGCAACTTGGAATGATTGCTTGAGATAGAAAACCAAAACTATCAATCAAGTATTCAAAATTCTCAACCAAGTGCCAAGCCTGCCACAGACACAGGGGCACAAACAAGATAACAGAGAAGGAGAACATGCATCCTCACGGAGTTTGTAATCTAGTGAGAAGGGCTCAGGGTCCACAGAACAAGGAGCGAAAGAGAGGCAGGAGCAGGAAAGCAGGCAGGTTTAATCACATTCCGAATACTCCTGGCCTTCTGAGAAGGGAAAGAGCGGGGAGCATCCGGTGAGACCTAGGGGAGGAGAAACTGGGTTTAGTCTAGAGGAATGGGTCAGATAGGAAGCAGAAGCAGGGAGGATCCTATTCTGTAAGCAGAGGGAAAGGGAAGGGATGAAAGGGGTGGGGACAGGATGAGTGTATGAATCTTGATGAGAAATGTGATAAAGCTGCATGGTACTAATCCGACGTCCTTGTTCTCTGGAGGAGATTAAAGAGTCGGGGGTAAAACAGACAGGGGTTAGGAAGCTAATGCTGCCCTTGGACTTACAACAGGTTAAGAGGAACTGGCTCCTCCACTCTTTTATAGTTCAGAGCCCCATCGTCGAATTTGTCGGGCCCTTCTATGTCAATTTTATCCTCGACTAGGAGGTTTTCCTGCTTGCTGAGGGTGTCTGTATTTGGGGATCGTTTGTTACCCACAGCTTTCAGTTCAGTTCAGTTCAGTCGCTCAGTCGTGTCCGACTTTTTGCAACCCCATGAATCACAACATGCCAGGCCTCCCTGTCCATCACCAACTCCCGGAGTTCACTCAGATGCACGTCCATCGAGTCTGTGATGCCATCCAGCCATCTCATCCTCTGTCGTCCCCTTCTCCTCCTGCCCCNGAAGGACGTCATCCACTGAGCCCCTAATTTCCTAAGCCCATGGAACCCCCTCAGTGGAGCAGGCAGAGGTGGCCCCCCCAGACAGGAAGGGGTGCCGGGAGACCCTCCTGCCAGCTTGTCCACCACCTGAACACCCACATTAGAGATTCCTTCTCCACAGAGAACCTGGGGACAGGGGTGGCTTTTGGGCTCCAAGGACCCCTTCAGTGGTATGACTATCCACAGAGGCACAGGAGGAGAGCTTGTGGCTGATCGCGAGGCCTCATGGGATCAGAAGCCAGTCTGGGCTCAGGAAGGGCATGAAAAAGTAGCTAAACTTGATTATCATTTCGCCAAGGTCAGCATTCAGAGACCGTGGCCTTCAGGACTGCTGACTCAGATGTCACCCTCTAACACAGAGAGAGCCTGGGCTTAATCCCCCTCAGCTCTCCTTCCTAGCAGACCACAGTGTTTACCCAGCTGGCTCAGAGCTTGCTGCAGCCTCCTTTCAGCCTTCCCGTGGGGCCTCCTTCCCACGGGGCCTCGCATGCTCCTCCAGCTTGCCTTCTGGGCAGCCTCACTGGTTCCATCCCCTGGTGGGACCGGGTGCTGCCACTCTGGATTTCTCTGTCGGCTTTTGAGCACACAAAGTGAAGTTGCTCAGTTGTGTCCGACTTTTTGCGACCCCGTGGACTATAGCCCACCAGGCTCCTCTGTCCCTGGGATTCTCCAGGCAAGAATACTGGAGTGGGTTGCCATTTCCTCCTCCAGGGGATCTTCCCAACCCAGGGATCGAACCCAGGTCTCCCACATTGCAGGCAGACACTTTAACCTCTGAGCCACTAGGGAAGCCTCTGAGCACACAGCGAGGGGCAATGAAGGAGTGAAGGGATCACAGCCCGGGGCTGGGACTCCAGCTCTTTGACACTGGTGAGCGGGAGGCAGCTTGTGACCCTCACTGTCTGAGACTCTGTTTGTGGACGATCTTACAGCCGACTGTCAGGCTGTGGCGAAGACTAAGTGAATGTGATGTAGGCTACCATGTAGCCTCCGGCAGGCCACACGGTAAATGCTAAATTATTTATCTCTCCAGAATGTGGGCCCCTGAGGGTGAGGACTGGGTGCTTTTCCTCTTTCGTTTGCGCCATCCCTACGTGGCTAGGACAGGGCTGCGCGTTCTGGGAGCACCAGTGGTCTGCATTCAGAGGTTTGCGTTACCCGCCACAGAGCCACCAACCCAGGGGGCAAAGCAGCATCACTGTCTGGGCTCCAAGACGCGGCAGCCGAGGCCTGTTTACCTGGGTAATGCATAGAGAACTGTCCAGGATGCCACCCCTCTCACCCACCACTGCCACCACTCCCAGCCCTACCCCATGTTCCCAGAACCCCCTACCCTTTGCTAGCAGGGGCAAAATCAGTGGCAGCTTCTAGGGAGCACAACTCCCCTCACCCATTCCCTTCCTCCCCCTGGGCCAACAGCTTCTTTATAAGGCACGTTTCATTATCAAGATGGAAAATCTCCAGCGCTGCTTTCCAAAGGGTGGCCAGCTAAGCGGCAGTGCAGCTCAGTGGAGAGAGCCAGAGGCCACGACAGGACCCCACTCTGCCAATATTAGCTGAGGAACCTCGAGCCAGCGGCTTAACTTCTCTGAACCTCTGTTTCCATATCCACAAAAAGAGAAGAAGGAAAAGATGGCAGGGTTTTCAGTGAAAGCAAAGAGTGAGATAATGTATACAAAAAGGCTTTGTGACCAGAAAGGGCTGTTGAAAAGTGGGAGGCATAGTTGTTAAGGATATTCTTTTTTAATTATTTATTTATTTATTTATTTTAACTGAAGGATAATTACTTTCCAATATAGTGATGGTTTTTGTCCAACATGAATATGAATCAGCCATAAGTATACACGTGTCCTCTCCATCCTGAGCGCCCCTCCCACCTCCCTCCACACCCTGTCCGTCCAGGTTGTCCCAGAGCAGAGAGACAGCCTAAGGTTGTCTGCCATGGGGTCATTTCATCTACTACGTACTGATGGTGTGTCTCCTATGTGACAGGCAGAGCACGAGGCTGGTGGGTAACAGGAGGACCTGTTTCTGCCCTAGAAGAGCTTCCATTCTCATGGAGGAGACAGACAGTCACTATATTCTATGCCATGGGATCTGCGCTATGAAGGGTGGAGCCGTGGGAGGGGAGGGAGCTGAGGAGGCTGGGGTTACTGACATACAGAGCGTGCTCAGAGTGGGCCTTTCCTGCAGGACCCTCTGTCCTCCAGAGGCCTCCCATAGTGAACTCTCTGCCTTCCTCTGAGACAGTCTGAGAGCAGCCGATAGAGGATGAAAGACTTCCTCCTACTGGCTGGCAGATTCTTGCCACCAACATCATGGTTGAACGTCATTATGGAAGTACAAGCCAGTGCAATTAGGTAAGGAGAAAAACAAGAGGCAAGTCCATTAGAAAAGAGGAAGCAGATGCGATACAATTTCCAGATGATAGGACTATACGTGCAATTCACTGAAAAACGTTAGAAACAAAGCCGAGAACTGAACTGAGTGGTTTCTTCTTATACAAACAGCCACTTAGAGAATCTACTGGAAGAAAAGTTCTTATTTATAACAATAAAAATGAAAAAAACACCTTAGAATAAATTTCACAAGAACTGTGCAGGAGCTGTATGAAAAAAAACTTTAAACAATCCACTGAGGAATTTTAATAATATTTGAATAAATGAAAAATTATAAATTCTTGAATACAGAATCTCAGTGCCGTAAAAATTTCAGTTTTCCTCTCTCAAAGCAATTCCAGTGTTAAAGTAGCAATATGATTTCTTTTGACAAGACAAACTTACTTTAAAGTTTGTCTGCAAAAACAAAGATATGAGACTTGCCAGGAAAATGATGAGGGGAAATGAAAACAGACTTCCTCACCAGATATTTTAAAGTATGCATTGTAAATCTACAATAAGTAAAACACTTTACAACAGTGCATTAAAAGACAAACTCAACAGAAGCAAGTCCACATATAAACCCAAATGCATTTTGGAATTTGGTATAAATAAAATGCAATTCAAATCAGTATTAAAATTAGATTAATCAATCAAATGGTATGGGAATCAGCCTAATTACTGGGGGGATGGGGGGATGAAGTTGGAAACTTGACACCTTACACTGAAATAAACTACATATGCGGCAAAATTTTAAAGAAAAATGTAAACCTTAAAAGTTCTAGAAAGATACATATTTGACTTTAAAAAGTAATCTTGGGGTAGGGTGATTTTCTTTTCCTGGCATAACACAAAACCCACCATTCACTGGAGGTGAAAAAAAAAAGACCATGTAAGAAAAATCCTCAATCTATATGGTGAAAAAATAAATAGATAGAAAAGGTCCAAAACAAAGAGCACACATATTTAGTTCAAAAATTAGAAAAGGCTACTTGTTAAGTATTTTGTGCACCAGTTAACAAAAGCTAACTACTATTTTTTTAAAAAAATAGACCCTAAAATGTATAATGGCTCCAGCTCAGTGGTTTCAATGAACAGCACAGCGCAGGGCAGCTCTCCTTCACTTCATCCAGAGGCCAGGCTGACGGGTCTCGTCAGTTCGACCACTGGCCTCACTGAGGAGGGTTGCTGGGAAACGCTAATAGGCTGGGGCCCGCCCACTAGTGTGTATCATCCCTGCTCGCAGCCCATTGGCTGTAGCTCAGTCACATGGCCCCACCTGCCCTAAAAGGGGCTGGAAAGTGGAGCCCTTAGCGGGTAACCTCCTCCCAGGAGAATTCCACACATCAGAAGACAGAGTACACTCTCCTTGACAAATACTCAACCATCTCAGCCTCACTGTGAATTTATGTCACACATAGAAAAGCAAAGGGCAGATATTGTTAACTTAAATACAGCTTCACAAATCTGTTGAAAAAGACAAGCTACGGATGTGAACTTACTGTTCACAGAAAAACAAGTGCCAATACTCATGAAACACATCAAAAGTGGTAAACCCCACTCAAAATTGAAGAAATCAAAATAAAAACAAGATACTAAATTCTGTTTATCAGACTGGTAAAAATGAAAATGTTTGGTAATAGGAGGTGTGCAATACACACTCAGAAATACAGTGGGTAGCAGTATAAATCAGTGTGACAAACTTGGAGAACAATTTTCAGTATCAATTAAAAAAAAATTAAATACATCTATGTTTTGTTTGACCCAATCCCAAACTAAGAAATGGGTCCTGGAGATAGACTGATTTTGGAGGCTCATGGAAGCATATGGTATACTAGCCAAAAACAAAACAAACAGGCAAAAACCAGGAATAACTTCTTTGGCCACAAATAAGAAACATGTGGGTTAAGATACATGGTACAATGGACACTATTCAATATATAAAATGAATGGTGTGGAACCATTTGTGATCACGTAAAAAAGATGTTCAAAAAACCCAGAAGAAGCTCACTTAATCAGTCTTTTCCTAACAGACTTACCAAATCATTTACTCTTAATGCTTCTGTAGGACCCACTGTATGATGCCCACAACCCACTCTCCAGCATTCCAAGACTCTTCTCAGAGAAGGATGATTAGAAGGAATCAACGTGTGTTTGTTGCCAAACACATGCATTCTAGTCATACTTGTTATTGCTAATTCATAACTAAATATTATAAAACAGTTAAGGGGACTTCCCTGGCGATCCAGTGGTTAAGACTCCTATCATCCATTGCAGGGAGCACAGGTTTAATCCCTTATCGGGGAACTAAGATCCCACATGCCTCATAGTGTGGTCAAAAACAAACAAACAAAAAAACTAAGTATGAGTATAAAAGTGAGTCATTTCTATGAATGCTAAGGTGAATGCCTTGAAAATGCTAGATACAAGTGTGCTTCTAAAAAAACCCAAATGATGCCAAAATAGGTGTGAGTGAGACAACTATAAAAAATGGTAGGGGAGGGTAATAACTACTTTGGAGGATCCTGTCATCATATCTTCCAAAATATCTTTAGATTCTCATTCCGCATTAAAAAACTGAAGCTGCAAATTGTAGATCACGTATTATGAATGTGGTTTTCACTGAAGGCAACAAAGATGGCCAGTAAGCTGATCGTGCACTCCAGAGAAGGGCCTTCGCCCCACCCATAAGTTCATCTGCTGATGTTTGATGAAATGAAAGATTCAGTGATACGTTTTGTAGCTGTGATAATGTTATTGTTATGTTTGGTTGTTTGAAAGAACCCTTATCTTTTAGAAATGCAGTATTAGTTAGCATGGGCTGCCATAACAAAATACCACAGACTGGGTGGCTTGGGCAACACAAATTTCTCTCTCATGGTTTGAGAGACTGGAAGTCTGACATCAAGGTCCTGGCAAAGTCGGTGCCTGGTGAAATCACTATCCTTGGGTGACAAGTGGCCCCCTTCTCACCAGATACTCACATGGCCTTTCCTTGATGCCTGTCAGTGGAGAGAGAGGCAAGCTCTCTGATGTCACCTCTTACAAGGGTGCTAATCCCATCATAAGCATCCCACCCTTATGACCTCAGCTAACCCTAGCTACTTCTCAAAGGGCCCATCTCCAAAAACCATCACCCTGGGGGCCAGGGCATCAACATTTGAATTTTGGAGAGACATAGTTCAGCCTGTAGGAGATGCAGACCGAAATATTACAGATTAAGTAAAATTATTTACATCTGAGATTTGCTTCAAAGTAATAGCAGGTTGGGAGAACAGATACCAAAGAAACAAACTTGGCTACAATTCAATAATTTTAGAGTTAGACGACAGGCACGTGGGGTTCATTATACTATTCTATTTTGTATATGTTTAAGATTTTCTGTAATAAAAAGTAAAAAAACAAAGTAATACATGCTCCTACTGAGTAAATTAGTAAAACATTTATATATATATATATAATTTTTATAATTACCCTCTTAAACCGCTCTTCAACCAGTATCAGTTACATCATTAATGGAAAAATAAGCGGGCATCAATCCAGTTATTACACTGCACATAATATGTTAGTACTATGCATCTGGAGCATATGCAAGTTTTACCCCAACACTCAGGCAAAAGCAACATTATTTTCTTTGGTATTCGGAAGCCAGATGTAGCCTGTTCAGAGTCCCCATGCTGCAAGGGTGAGAAGAATGTTGATCTCTGGCATTCTGGGACTTCTTGTCTCATCTGGTGGACATTCAGGGAAGGAAATCATTGTTATCTTCCTCCCCACATCGTGCAGATGGCAATAAGAGGCCACAGCACCCCCAGAGCAGCAGGCCCCACTCCCTTCTCCCAGTGCCAGAGGAGAAGCAGCCTTCCTCAAGTCAAGCCCCAAACAGAAGCCTCCACTGCCCATTTCTCTTGTCCCCAGTCTTCACGCAGGGCACCTGCAGGGCATCCTGAGCCCAAGATGTTTACAGGGCAGATCAGGACTTCCTGTTCAACCACTGCACAGGTGTGTCTGAGAACTTATTCTCCCCACTCAGGAGGCTGAGAAAGGCAGCTGAGGAAAAGACGCAGCGACAAAACTTGCCTGAGTCGTTAAGGGTCGGCAAGGCCCTGCAAGGGACTTATCTTGGGGAAGCCCCTCTGCCCTTACACGTCTCTCCCAAATGCTTTTTTTTTTTTTTTTTAAACCACTGGTAGTTTAGAAAAGTTCTTTTCAGCTTCACAGTTTACTATTGGTAATGTCATGCACATCTTCAGAATTGTTACCACATTTGGGGAAATCTATCAAGGTTCTGTCCTACACCAGCTGAAAAATGGCAGGACATTTCAGTTTTTTCTTAGGTGTACAAGTTGGAGGGTTTTCATGGGTTCCAAATTACCTTTTGAAATGCCTTTTTTTTTTTTTTTTTTTGAGTCTTCAGGCTGTGGTTTCTAAGAGATATCAATTAAAATGCTGCTTCCTTGGGGGAAGAGGATGCAAGGCTATCCTCTTTCTTGGAAGTAGACATTGGTTTGTAGGTGGGAGAAAAAAAAGAGAACCAGCCACTGCCAAATGCCTACTCTGTGCCAAGCTGTGGACCTGAGACCCTTTCCATCGCACATATTCCGTCTTCTCTAAAAGGCTAGGGGGTAGGGATTATCATCAACTTACTTCTAGATACTAAAAGGGAACTAATCAGATGTGCATGCTGTGACTAGGATCTGAGTCCAAGACCAGGTAGGTGTCTGGCTCTTGCCATGGGACCATGGGCCCTGTGACCACGGGCAGCCCGCAGCACACGGCAGGAACTTTTCCAGTCCCTCTGCTGGGCTGAGCACTTGTCTAGGGGACCTGGGCCCACCTATATTTTCTCCCCATTTCTATTCAGAAAGATTTCATCATATGCATTGTTTCGGGCAGCGACCAGAACCATCTGACCATGGGCAATAATACATTTTAGGAATGATGAATAAAAATTAAAATGTGCAAGGCAGCCACTCACAGTGCCTGGTTCTTAGTTAAGTCTTTAATTAGTTACAGCTATTAACATAATTGTCAAGAATTCCCTTTTCTCGTTCCTTCTTTCCTTCCTCCCAAGAAAGCATTTCAAACTGCAAAGGTTAACTGGCTCCTCCTGCCTCCCAACTATACAAGTTGGGCTGCTAATGAGCAGATGTTCTTGGAGATCAGAGGGAGCTGGGGAGAGGTGAGACAGGGGCTGCACACAGTGGGTCCCTCTGGGAGATGCACCCCACAGGCCCTGGCCATCTGGGGCCACGGAAGGAATACCTCTTCTCAACTGCACAGCCAGAGGGCTGGCCTGCATCTCTGCTTCTCCCACTTGTTGGCTATAAATTTTGGCTGAGCTGGGCCTGTTTCCTGCCTGTAAAATAAAAGGGTTGGACTGGATAGCATTTACTCTCACATTCAGCCCATTCATTCAAGAGGTGTTCCCCAAATGCCTACTGGGTGCCGGCCCTGAGTAGGCAGTGGGGCACAGCCGGGATCAAGACTCATCAGGCACCACTCACCTGCTGCTTTGCAGAAAGCTCTCACAGCCTGGGTTCTGGGAATCTGAGGGTCCTTGATGTGTTTCTCCATCCTCTGACTCCTGTTCAGAGGCACTTCCAGGGTCTGGTCTCAAATGACAGAAGAAAAACTATTGAAAGCAGCTGTTAATGGGCCACTCACCCTCCACAGGGAGAAAGCTGGAGGACATGCCCACCCACTCCAGTCAGGGAGAAAACGGCCCCAGGCCTACGAGTGGCCTGCTCCCTGCCCAGCAAGACTTGGGGTTAAATCTCAGGTTTGCTTTAGGGAAATGCAAAACAAGCCCACACAAGGAGACACAACTTCTTCCCACTCACTAGGATGACTAAAACAAAAGAACAGACAATGACAAGTGTTGGTGAGGATACTGTGCAGCTAGATTTCTCAGACAGTGCTCACGGAAATGCAAAAGGGTACAGCTGCTGTGGAAAACAGTCTGTCCATTCCTCCAGAAGTTATATACAGGATTACCACATGACTTGGCAATTCCACTCTCCTAGGCACATACCAAGGGAACTGAAAACATATGTCCATGCAGAAACTTGTACACAAATGTTCAGAGCAGCATTACTCACAATAGCCAAAAATGAGGAAACAATCCAAATGTCGAGCAACTGCTGAATGGCTGGGTAAAACCTGGCATACTCCTACATGCGTGCTAAGTCGCTTCAGTTGTGTCTGACTCTGAGACCCTATGGACTATAGCTCGCCAGGCTCCTCTGTCCATGGGATTCTCCAGGAAAGAATACTGGAGTGGGTTGCCATGCCCTTCTCCANTGGCATACTCCTACATGCGTGCTAAGTCGCTTCAGTTGTGTCTGACTCTGAGACCCTATGGACTATAGCTCGCCAGGCTCCTCTGTCCATGGGATTCTCCAGGAAAGAATACTGGAGTGGGTTGCCATGCCCTTCTCCAGGGGATCTTCCCGACCCAGGGATCGAACCTAGGTCTCCCACATTGCAGGAGGTTCCTTACCATCTGAGCCACCAGGGAAGCCCTATACCACTACAGTGGAATATTATTATTCAGCCATAAAAAGGAATGAAGTTCTGATGCATGCTACAATATGGATGGCCCTTGAAAGCACTATACAAAGTTAAAGAAACCCAACACAGAAGACCACATAGTGTATGACTCTGTTTCTGTGAAATGCCCAGAATAGGCAAATCCATAGGGTCAGAAAGATTTGTGGTTTCAGGAGGAAATCTATCCCTGAAATGTGTCTGGTTGAAACATGGTCATCGTATTAAAACCTCATCACACCAGGGATTGCCCGTTTAAAGGATTTCCTTATAGAAACCCTTCCTACATGAAGTGCATAATCACCTAGTAATTTACCTTTCCTTCCTCCAGCCAAGCTTTCACATCATGACCTTGCTTCACGCTGCTGTTGCTACATTCTGGCACAGGCTCTGTTCTTAACAGGGCATCCCGCTGCTGATTGCATGTTGAAAACAATATTTCAAAACACTCTTCCAAGTTATAAACAAAGACCTGAATGAAACCTGTTTCTCTGTCTCACACTCTGTGATAAATTGACTCCCCATACCCACCCCTTCTATTGCAAGTACCCCTGGACCAATTAAAGAAGAACAGGCTCCATCTCAGAGGCCTGTGTAAGGAGGCAGACAGTCATCCTTTAAGTTCAGTCACTCAGTCGTGTCCAACTTTTTGCAACCCCATGGACTGCAGCACGCCTGGCTTCCCTGTCCATCACCAACTCCCGAAGCTTGCTCAAACTCATGTCTATCGAGTCGGTGATGCCATCAACCATCTCATCCTCTGTCATCCCCTTCTCCTCCTGCCTTCAATCTTTCNTGCGAGTTGCTGGTGTGGCCCCACAACAGGAATGGTGAGGGGGCAGCCCGCAGACCCGCCCACCAAGACCAAAGCTGAGCTGGCGGGAAAGGCCCTGATGGGCTGGCGACGGTAGGTGGAGCCAGAAGGGTCAACCGGGACCACTTCCTCCAGCGCCAGCTCTAAGCTCATTTGCCAGGAGGCAAGGATTGGCATGACAGCCATCCAATGAGTGATCAAGGCTTTCATATAGCATGGAAGCCTTCCAGCCCCAGGTCATACTTTGAGCCCACAGGAGTCCGTTCCTTTACATTGCTGCTCCTGCTGTTGCTAAGTCACTTCAGTCGTATCCGACTCTGTGCAACTCCATAGATGGCAGCCCTCCAGGCTCCCCCATCCCTGGGATCCTCCAAGCAAGAATACTGGAATGGACTGCCACTTCCTTTGATGCATGAAAGTGAAAAGTGAAAGTGAAGTCGTCNCACTTCAGTCGTATCCGACTCTGTGCAACTCCATAGATGGCAGCCCTCCAGGCTCCCCCATCCCTGGGATCCTCCAAGCAAGAATACTGGAATGGACTGCCACTTCCTTTGATGCATGAAAGTGAAAAGTGAAAGTGAAGTCGTCCAGTCGTGTCTGACTCTTAGCGACCCCATGGACTGCAGCCCACCAGGCTCCTCCGTCCATGGGATTTTCCAGGCAAGAGTACTGGAGTGGGCTGCCATTGCCTTCTCTGTCCTTTACATTGCACCATTGCAAAAACAAAATGGCAATGTCCCTATAGGAGGCACCCTGGGGGATGGGAACCTGGGTGTGCTCTCAGTGCCACCTTGTGTCAGCTCAGGTCATCAGAGACGCACTTATTCTAAAAAGTTAATAAAGGCTTGAGAAAGAACATCAAAAGTAAGAGATGGAGAAACTGGAAAACATAAACTGAATTAAACGGGAGCACTGAAATTGAAATAGAGAAAATGAAACAAACTAGATAAAACTAAAAGATCATATTGGTGCCGTTGATTTTAAGCATGACTGCTCATTTGCAACATATCTGTAGCTTTGGAGAATAAAAGCAATACCTTGGCATTTTTCAAAAAATTCTAAGATAATTCTGATGTGTGTCAGGTTTTTCTATTAAATGGTTGCTTTGGTGATATAGAATTCNCTAAGGGCCGAAGAATTGATGCTTTTGAACTATGGTGTTGGAGAAGACTCTTGAGAGTCTCTTGGACTGCAAGGGTATCTAAGCAGTCCATCCTAAAGGAAATCAGTCCTGAATATTCATTGGAAGGACTGATGTTGAAGCTGAAACTCCAAAACTTTGGCAACCTGATACGAAGAACTGACTCATTTGAAAAGACCCTGATGCTGAGAAAGATTAAAGGCCAGAGGAGAAGAGGATAACAGAGATGAGATGGTTAGATGGCATCAATGACTTAATGGACATGAGTTTGCATGAACTCGCCAACTCGGGAGTTAGTGATGGACAGGGAGGCCTGCTGCAGTCCATGGGCCTGCAAAGAGTCGGATGTGATTGAGTTACTGAATTGAACTGAATTGAGAGGAGGAAGTTTATATTCGACATCTCTCAGTTTTCTCCTATGATGTTTTTGATGAGATTATATCTATTTTTTTTTCTTAAGCAGATTTATGTGACATAATGCTTTTTTGCATCCATTGAAAATACATATTTCTTTGCTCCATACTTTTTTATATTGCCTGGTTACTTTGTTAAACCAAATGATATAAAATCTATTAAGTATTAAAAATCATGACTTATGAGCTATTTTCAATAAAATAATATTATGCTTACCATTGCTACATTATAATGAATTGAAAACTGAAAATTTTTCATAGTTATGAGGAAAAGAAGGAAAGTCACAGATTAATGAAGTCACAAAGCTCATAATTTCTGTGAAATGTATCATTAGTTAAAAAAAAAAAAAAGACAAAGTTTTTGTTTTGCAGTTTGTATCTGTCTGGGAAAATAATATATTTTCACATATTTCCCATGTGAAAATTGTCATAAAATGCTAAAGAAGAATTCATCTCATCATCTTTTTTAGTTATTCCTTACAATCACTTTATTTACATTGAGTTATGCAACATGTTACTTTTACATACAAACTTCTTTATTCATTTCATTATGTGTCACTTTACACTTTATACATTGTTTCATCAATATCCCTTCCCCATCCAAGTAATATAAGTTAAAAGTGATGTTTTAACAAAAACAATCCAGTCAGTAAATGGGCAGAAGACCTAAACAGACGTTTCTCCAAAGACATACAGATGACCAGTTGGTATATGACATGAAATTCAACATTACTAATTATTAGAGAAATGCAAAACAAAACTATAAAGAGCTATCACCTGATATCACCAATCATATGGCCACATCACTAAAATATTTATACATAATAAATACTTTTGAGAGGATGTAGAGAAAAGAGAATCTTCCTGCACTGTTGATGTAATGTAAATTAGTGCAAACACTATGGAGAATAATATAGAGGTCTCTTAAAAAATAAAAATAGAATTATCATATAATTATGCAGATCCATTTTGGCATTTTATACAGAAAATATTAAAACTCTAATTCAAAAAGATACATGCACCCCCAATGTTCATAGTAGCCGTATTTACAATAAGCATACATGAAGCAACCTAAAAGTCCATAGACAGATGAATGCATAAAAAGAGAGATAAAGGGATGGTTTATGTATAAGGATTGTTGTTGTTCAGTTGTGTCTGGTTCTTTTTGACCCCATGGACTGCAGCATGCCAGGTATCCCTGTCCTTCACTATTTCCCAGAGTTTGCTCAAACTCATGTCCATTGAATCAGTGATGCTAAACAACTATCTTATCCTCTGTTGCTCCCTTTCCCTCCTGCCTTCAATCTTTCCCTTCATTAGGGTCTTTTCCATTCAATCAGCTTTTCACATCAGGTAGCCAAAGTATTGGAGCTTCAACATCAGTCCTTCCAAAGAATATTCAGGGTAATTTCCTTTAGGATTAATTAGTTTGATCACTTTGCTGTCCAAGGGACTCTCAGGAATCTTGTCCAGCGCCACAGTTCAAAAGCATCAATTCTTTGGCATTTAACCTTCACTATGGTCCAACTCTCACATTCATACACGACTACTGGAAAAAAACCATAACTTTGACTATACAGACCTTTGTTGGAAAAATTATGTCTCTGATTTTTTTTTTTTTACTTTATTTTACTTTACAATACTCTATTGGCTTTGCCATACATCGACATGAATCCACCACAGGTGTACACAAGCTCCCAATCCTGATTCCCCCTCCCATTTCCCACCCCACAACGTCTCTCTGGATCATCCCCGAGCACCAGCCCCAAGCATCAGGCATCCTGCAACGAACATAGACCGGCACCTCGTTTCTTACATGGTAGTATACATGCTTCAATGCCATTCTCCCAAATCATCCAACCCTCTCCCTCTCCCTCAGAGGCCAAAAGTCNTCTGGATCATCCCCGAGCACCAGCCCCAAGCATCCTGCATCCTGCAATGAACATAGACCGGCACCTCGTTTCTTACATGGTAGTATACATGCTTCAATGCCATTCTCCCAAATCATCCAACCCTCTCCCTCTCCCTCAGAGGCCAAAAGTCCATTCTATATGTCTGTGTCTCTTTTGTTGTCTCACAAGCAGGGTCATCATTACAATCTTTCTAAATTCCATATATATGTGTCAGTATACTGTATTGGTGTTTTTCTTTCTGGCTTACTTCAATCTGTATAATCAGCTCCAGTTTCATCCATCTCATTAGAACTGATTCAAATGTATTCATTTTAATGGCTGAGTAATACTCCATTGTGTATATATGCCACTGCTTTCTTATCCATTCATCTGCTGATGGACAGGACATCTAGGTTGTTTCTATGTCCTGGCTATTATAAACAGTGCTGCAATGAACATTGGAGTACATGTATCTCTTTCAATTCTGGTTTCCTTGGTGTGTATGCCCAGCAGTAGGATTGCTGGGTCATAAGGCAGTTCTATCTGCAATTTTTTAAGGAATCTCCATACTGTTTTCCATAGTGTCTCTGATTTTTAATACACTGTCTAGGTTTCTCATAATTTTTCTTCCAAGGAGAAAGCATCTTTATTTTCACGGCTGCAGTCACTATCCACAGTGATTTTGCAGCCCAAGAAAATAAAGACTATCACTGTTTCTCTTTTCCCCCATATATTTGCCATGAAGTGATGGAACCAGATGCCATGATCTTAGTTTTTAGAAAGTTGAGTTTTAAGCCAAGGTTTTCACTCTCTTCTTTCACCTTCATCAAGAGGCTGTTTAGTTTTTCTTTGCTTTCTGCCATAAGGATGATATCATCTATATATATGATGTCATTGCTATTTATCCCAGAAATCTTGACTCCAGATTGAGTTTCATCGAGTCAGGCATTTCATGTGATGTACTCTGCATAGAAACTAAATAAACAGAGTGATAATATACAGCCTTGTCATACTTGTTTCCCAATTTTGAACCTGTTTGTTGTTCCATGACTAGTTCTAACCATTGCTTCTTGACCTGCATATAGATTTCTCAGGAGGCAGTTAAAGTGGCCTGGTATTCCCATCTCTTTAAGAATTTTCCAGTTTTTTGTGATTCTCATGGTCAAAGGCTTTAGTGTAGTCAATGAAGCAGAAGTAGATATTTTTCTGAAATTCCCTTGCTTTTTCTATGATCCAACGGATGTTGGCAGTTTCATCTCTGATTCCTCTGCCTATTCTAAACACAGCTTTTTTCATCTGGAAGTTCTTGGTTCACATACTGTTGAAGTCTGACTTGCAGGATTTCAAGTGTGACCTGGCTAGCATGTAAATTGAGTGTAACATTCTTTGGCAATGCCTTCTTTGGGATTGGAATGAAAACTGATTTTTCCAGTCCTATAGTCACTGCTGAGCTTTCCAAATATGCTGTCATACTGAGTGCAGGACTTTAATAGTATCACCTTTTAGGATGGAAATAGCTCAGCTGAAAATCCATCACCTCCACTAGCTTTATTTGAAGTTATGCTTCCTAAGGCCCACTTGATTTCACACTCCAGGATGTTAGGCTCTAGGTGAGTAATCAAGGATGTATACCCATTGATGATGACATTACATGAAATCAGAGGGAGAAAGAGAAATATCATATGATGCCATTGATATGATAATGCACTTGTTTACAAAACAGGAATAGACTCACAGACATAGAAAACAAGCTTATGGTTATCAAAGGAGAAATGAAGTGGAGCCTGCAGGCAGTTGGGTGGATCTGGGTCTTGGTGTCCAGAGGATGCTTGTTCAAGCCTGGGAGAAGTATGACAGCCACAACTGGTATGTTCATGAAGTGCCTGCAGTGGCAGACACCAGCAGGCAGAGGCTTATTCTGGTGCCACTTTTTTTTTTTTTTTTTTGCTTACTGGGACTGCTTGTCCGTGTGTAAAATGGCTTTGTATATAAATAACATTATCACTATTTAAGGATGATTTCTTCTGTCTCACTGATCAAATTACTTATTTCTATTGAAATATAACATTGAATTGATTTTAGTATCTTTATAGCCCCTCTATATGCGAAAATTTTTCCATTAGTAGTCTTCTTTTTAAATATCTTGCAGATATCTCTCTTTCTATAAAAATTTCAGGTAATTTCAAATAAAAAATGCTGGTGTGATTCTAATTAAATTTCAATATTTTCATATCAGAGATAATTATTAATTTCAGAGGACTTACATTTTTATCATATTAAAATTTTACATGATTCATTTTTACATGTCATGTTTCTTTTTTGTTTTATTCCAGTTTTACACATCAGATCACTTCTATTATTACTACTTATTTTTTTCTATCTCATATTCATTGTTTGTTCTCCCAGCTTAAAATCCATGGCTAATCATTTTAATCACTCTAATGCATTTAATTTCTGTTCTATATCTGTCTAGTCTTCCATTATCTCATTTTCTTATTCCCCTTGGCATAACCTCCAGCCTGATTGCATCTATCTCTACACTTTATCTGACCCTGTATTGTTACTGTTATCTGGTACTGGAAGAAGGAGAACATTCATTCCAATTGTTCTCTATATAAAATTGATGACATCCATGAATAACAAGAAGGCTTTTGATATTCTCAGGCAATCATATACCATAATATATATATTTTTTATTTTCCTTACTCAGTCCATGCAATTCTGAGTAAAATGTCTTCCCATTTATTCAGAGTAAATGAGTCCAAAGTCCTTGCAATAGCCTCCAAGATTCTTCTTCATTTCTGAACTCATCTGCTAAAGTGTTCCCTATTTACACACTCTGCTCCACTCTGCTCCAGAAAATCAGACCTCTCTAATGTTCCCCAAACACACTGCTCCATGCATAATTGGCTATTCTGTCAAGCTTGAGTAGTATTCATCAAGATTTGTGCTTGATTAGCTTCTTCAATTGTTCTGACGTTTTGTACACATTTAAGCCTGATTTTGTTATTCAGTTTTGAAAACTATTCTTTGCAAGTAATATACAGAATTCTAACATGGTTCCCCAGAGTTCTTTCTCCCTTATGTACATGGCCTCTATTATCTCTTCACCTTGAGTGTAGACCAGATATTTTAATATGATTTTTTCTCCTGTGATTGAAGAGAAGCATTAGTAGCTCAGTCCTGTCCAAATCTTTGTGACCCTATGGACTGTAACCAACCAGGCTCCACTGCCCAGGAGGTTAATTTAGATTAACTAGCAGTAGTAAAGGAATTTTGTAGATGTAATTAAATTTTATATCCAGTTAGCATCAAATGAATAGTGTATAGAACCAATCTAATCTTGTGAGCTCTTTAAACTGAGTCTACTGGTTTCAAATAGGAAAAGGAGTACATCAAGGCTATATATTGTCAGCCTGTTTATTTAACTTCTATGCAGAGTACATCATGAGAAACGCTGGACTGGAAGAAACACAAGCTGGAANGGAGATGGGGGCTGGGGGTGGGTGGGGGAGGCTCTGGGGAGTTTGGAGATGGAAGCCTAGGAGCAGAGCGGGCTTTCCCTGCGGGGCCAGCAGGTACCTACAGTGGAATCCATTTCCCTGCTCGGACAATGGCTGTTGAAAGCCTACCCTGAGAATCACACAGGAGTTGGACAACCCTGTAAGAGTGAAATGCTGTAAGAGTGAAGGTGGGGGGAATGTCAGAGCTGCAAGGGACCCTCGCAAGGGTTCGCCAGCCAAGCACCTTATTCTACAGACGGTGGAACAGGGGTCGGGCGCATCTTTCCCTGGCCATGTGAGGCTGCAGTGGAAGCAAACAACCAACGGCAACAGCTGGTCCAAGGTGGGCAGTGATGTCCATACGAGCAGGTATTGGATGGAACCACTCAGGAGCAGCCTGTTCACTGTTTAGTTCATTCTGGGTCTTTTTATTTTGGCTACGCTGGGTCTTCACTGCTGTGCACGGGCTTGCTCCAGCTGTGGTGGGTGGGGGCCACTCTTCACTGCTGGGCTCGGCCTCTCACTGTGGTGGTTTCTCTTGTTGCAGAGCACAGGCTCTATTGTAAGGGCTTTGGTAGTTGCGGTACGCAGGTTTAGTTGTTCCACAGCACGTGGAATCTTCCCAGACCAGGGATTGAACCCACGTTCCCTGCATCGGCAGGAAGTTTCTTATCCACTGCACCACCAGGGAAGTCCTTCTTTTCTAATGATCTTAGGGGAAGTCTTTTGGGGAGTGGATCTCTCTTTATCATCTAACTTGCTCTCTCCATTTTGACCTAGACAGCAAGGCAGACGATAGTACACAGCCAGGATTTGATAACACTGTTTTAGATTGTGATGGTGGTTGTGATGATGATTTTAACCATTACCATCTATTTATATCACATGATTCTGGTTGTCATTCATGGTACTGATTGCAAGTTTTCTTTAAACAAATATTTGTGTCAAAAAAGAATGAATTAAAGAAAAAAATATATATATATATAATTAAATGGGTCCCAGATATTTCAAAAGTCTGGAGGATGGTACATGGAGGGGAAGCACGAATCTAGTGCAAGCCTATAAAACTTGTGTGAACTGTTGCTGGTCACACAACTGTTCCTCTTCTGAAACACACACACACTCATGGTCCCTGCCAAGCGTCTATCCAGTTTCAGCCTGGATATCACCAGTGATGGAGCCTTTACTAGCTCTCTAGTGGGTTTCTACAGTCTAAGGTTGGAGAGCTCCAGCTATTCAAAATGAGAAAGAGCTTCTTCAATGCTTCTCACAACAACCCTTCCCACCCCAACACACCAGCCCTGTTTCCCCCTTTTGTTGAATGGGTGGGATCTGGCCACCTGCCTGTGATGCCTAGGGCCAGGCTCTGTGGGTCACTGGTGCCCAGAACAAGGAAGTCAGTTTCATGACAGGTGCTTGGTGACTCTGAGATCCCAGCTGGAGGGAGAGTTTTCTCTCTCTCTCTGAGTTTGCATTTGGGTTAGGGGAGGGGAGAGACCAGGCAGGCCAGGTGGCCTCCTGCCTCGGCTGGCTCTGCAGGTGCAACCTGGCTGTGTGCTGTGAGTTCTGGGGGCTGCAGAAGGGCTGTGTCAGCCCTGAAGAACACAGATCAGTAGCGCTTCCTAAATTTGGGGGAAGTCTCTGACACAGAGTAACCTTGAAGCTCGTGGGTCAGCCCCCAAGGTTCTCACTCTCACACACACACACGCACACACGTACTCACTCATGAAATCCTGCAACAGGAAGCAAAAAAGTTCTCCCTTTCCACTACTCTCATCATTTTCTAGCCTGGCCACCGGCCTTTTCAGGGCTCCTCCCGCTGCCAGGTGAGTCCTTTGACCCCTCCCCGTCCAGGGCCTGCTTCCTTTCCCTCAGCTTCAGGGATCTGCCAACTCAGGGGACTCTTCAGGGCAGCTCCCAGCTACACCCTTCCTGACTTCCTTCCTCACCGGCCCCAGTGTCCTTGCTGCCCTCTCTTCCTCGCCTGTGATCCAGGTCACAAGACTCTTTTCTCTATCCTGACCTAGCTCCTATTCTGTCCACACCCAAGTAGGCCTGACCAATAGACAGCAGGAGGTGAGGTTTCCAGGCTTTGCAGAGAGGTCCTGCCTGCTGGGCAGTGGAGCCGTGCCCCACCCTGTGTGATTGCTCAGGAAGCCTCCAGCACCACACTGCACCCCCTTCCCAGCTCCCCTGCTGTGGGGCCTCTTCCTTCACCCAGGAAAGGTCAATTAAGGTCATGTCATTCTGCGCCTCTCAGGAGCTCCTGGAATCGCAGCTTCTATCCTTCCAGCTGGCTTTTGGCACATGCACGCCTTCTCTGGCCACCCCCAGGCGACAACGGACACTGGGAGAGGCTGGCCTCAGGGCAGGCTACGTACCGTGGGAATTTTCTAAGACTTGGGGATAATATTCATGCAGAGTTGGATTTTGTATTTCCTTCTTGAGCATTTTTTCAACCGATCTGAAACAAAAAGGTAAAATATGGCTCCTCACCAGAATTTTAAGCCAAAAGTAATCTAGAGCTCCCACTTTCCAGCTCAAACTTGATTCAAATCTCCTGTGCCCCTCACTACAGGGTCAGAGCCACCAGCGACCAACCAGGTGGTGTGACCTGGGAGCAATGTCCACTGGCCTCTGACATTCCTTAGAAGGTGACAGCCCCTGCCTTCACTGCCTGCTCCCATCCACCTGGCAATCCTGCAAATGCTGGTAGAAAGCCTGCAGTGGGGATGTCAACCAGACATCCCTAGAAAGGGACACAGCAGGAATTATGTCCAGCCCAGTCCCGGGGGCAGAAAGAAGGGTGCATGCTCCCTGAAGGTGGGCCACCTTCAAACTCCCAAACACCCACTCTACTCCGTGTTGCTTGTCAGATGTAGGAGAAGCTGAGAGGTGGGATAAGAGAAGATAGAAATTGTTAGTCCCAAGCCTCTCTTGTTCTCCGGAGGAGACTGAAAATGGCGCCCTCTTTCGGGGACCCTTGGCAATGCCAGTCAAAGTTTTCCATAAACAGGCATGACTAATTTATGGCTAAAACAAGTGATCTGTACAGCAGTGACGGGGACTTCCCTGGCTTAGGCTTGGAGCTCCCAACGCATGGGGCCCAGGTTCGATCCCTGGTCAGGGAACCGGATCCCACATTCCACAACGAAGATCAAAGATCCCACATGTCTCAACTAAGACCTAGAGCAGCCCAATAAATAAATAAAAAATAAAACAGCAATTACCTCTGGGGTTGGGGGTGGAATGCCTGGGACAAGGCATGAGAGCATTTTGGAGTAATAAGATTCATTATATGCAAGTTTTACTGCAAAAGGAAAAAAAAAAACAACAACCTGTAAACAGATATAAACTCTGAAGCAGCCCGGTCCAACACAACATTCTTGGTGAAGGAAGTATTCTGTGTCTGTCCTGTTGTCAGCGTCTGTGGCATCAGGTGATGTCAGGACTCAGGTATTGAGATCTAGTACCTGATTTATACACAGGCTCTCCCGGATCCTCCCAGCCCTGTGACCAGCAGGGCAGGGTGACCTTCTCATCAGAGACCAAGGTGGTTGTGGACACAGAGTGGGTGGGGCCCTTGCCCAAGGTCACACAGAGATGCAGGATGGCCAAAGGCAGGAAACTCTGCCTCTCCCTTTTCTGAGGTGGAGTCCTATCTCCTTCACATCCCAGAGAGAGAAAAGCCTTAGAGCTTGGAGGGTAAAGAGTCCCAGAGGCTAGAGAAGCCCCAGGAATCTCAAGATGTCAGAGGTTCTGAAGGCCCAGCATAGAGAAGACAAACTTCTTTCTGAAGGAGACAAGCTTTGGTCTAACGATGGCAATGGTTTTAGTCTATTCTGATATTTTGAATGTGTAAAAGCAGTTTCACACATGGAGTCTTTCATCCCCATCCTCACAACTTGGAACAGAGCCTTCCTCCTTCCTTCTTTCCTTCCATCCAAGTGGTGGCAACAAAAAGATGTAGGGGTGAAACATTCAGACTCTGGAGTCAGAGTGCCAAGGTTGACTTCTGGTTTACCGAGCATCCGACTCTGTGTCACAGCTTTGTAAGTGACAAGGCGAGACCTGGAGTCTGGCAGGGGCCAGTTCAGAAGCCCAGGAGACAGAGTCCCAAAGAGCTAAACTGGAGCTGATCAAACCCCATAGGAGAGGGGAGTTGGAGTCATCAGACCCTCCTGAGAGGGGGTTGGAGTCATCAGACTCTCCTGAGAGGGGGCTGGAGTCATCAGACCCCACAGGAGACGGGGGTAGAGTCATCAGCGGGGCCCTCCTCTCTCAGAGCAAGCACCTGAGCTGTGTTTTGCACTCACCTCGGAGGTGTCTGCCCTTAGAGAGGGATTACCTTTAGCTTGTGGATCTCCCACCTGAAATGTGATGTCACACTCCTGGCCTCACCCTACTGAGGTGATGAGTCACTAGGATCATCACCACCATATTTGATGATCTATCTCCTCCTGCTCAGTAAGCAGCGTGCCAGCCTTTTCTTCCTGGAGGCTGCAGTCAAGAGGGGAGCTTTATGGGATCAAAGTGATGCAGGGCCAAGGGACTTACATGTGGGCCCCCCTATCTTGCCACCAGCCTGTCAGGGTGGAAGATGGAAAACCAGTTGTTAGTAAACCGTGTGTGTGTGTGTATGAGAGAGAGAGAAAGTCTTTACATCACATATCATTTAACTTGATCCTTACAAAACCCTAAAGGAACAAGTATTTTTTATTCCCATTTCTTGAGATGAAAATTGAGTCAAACGGGGCTCAATGATCTGCACGGTCTGGCTGTATTAAATCTTGGCGTGTGCTATTAGTACCCCATCAATTATGATATGCTTGGAAAGTTCCCTGAAAGTACCACTTTTAATCAAAAAAGGGCCTTGTTGAAATCTCAGCCAGGTGTCTGTCTATACGGTCCTCCCCACTTCATTCTCCTTGGTCCAGGACCCAGGCCTTGCCACTGTGCTGGTCCTCTGAAACACCCGCCCCAAGTTGATGGATGGCACACTCAGCTCTAGGGGATAGGTATTAGGGAGACCCCACTGTGCCAAGCACTGGGCCCAGGTCATGAAGGGAGAGGGTGCAGGCTGGGGATATAAAGAAACACAGATGCAGGGGCTGACTTCCAGAAGGTAAGAGGCATGTAGGAGCTTACGTGCTAGCACTCCAGACTGAGCTATCAATCATGTCCACAAGTGAGGAGAATGATTTGTTGGTGTTTGGGCTGCAAAGATACAGCCTTGTAAGTCTAAGTGAGATTCTGTGTCTTAATTACGGTAATAGGTCTCATTACAGAGCACCTCTTGTTTGCCAGNTGATGGATGGCACACTCAGCTCTAGGGGATAGGTATTAGGGAGACCCCACTGTGCCAAGCACTGGGCCCAGGTCATGAAGGGAGAGGGTGCAGGCTGGGGATATAAAGAAACACAGATGCAGGGGCTGACTTCCAGAAGGTAAGAGGCATGTAGGAGCTTACGTGCTAGCACTCCAGACTGAGCTATCAATCATGTCCACAAGTGAGGAGAATGATTTGTTGGTGTTTGGGCTGCAAAGATACAGCCTTGTAAGTCTAAGTGAGATTCTGTGTCTTAATTACGGTAATAGGTCTCATTACAGAGCACCTCTTGTTTGCCAGGGGAGAAGGAAATGGCAGCCCACTCCAGTGTTCTTGCCTGGAGAATCCCAGGGACGGGGGAGCCTGGTGGGCTGCCGTCCATAGTGTTGCACAGAGTCGGACACGACGGAAGCAGCTTAGCAGCAGCAGCAGCCTGTTTGCCAGACCCTGTGCGAAGTGTTTTATATAGCATAGCCTCGGCGAAGCCTCAGCTGAATTGACAGAACCTTGCGAAACAGATGCCTCTATCATCACCATCTTACCCAGGAGGAGGTTGATGCCTGCCAGGAATTCCCCTAGTTCGGCTCGGAAGTGGTGGAGCCAGGATTTGAACCAAGGCAGTGTGATTCCAGTGTGGGTTTCACGCTGTAGAAGACCTTCTTCTGAGCCTGTGTGCACCTCACACATGTATGGAAATTCAAGGAGTATCTCATTTAAAACTTAGATGGTTCGCCTTAGCCATGAAGGTATAGATAAAGTCCATCTTCATTAGTTTCCTAATCCTGTGCCCATGTCCAAATGAACACTTTGGCCACATTTTTATCCATAGCAGGGCTGTAAATCAAACAAAACAAATCCTTGTCTATCCAAGCATACAGGGGTCCCAATTACCCTCTAAGTGCTGAACTTCATTGTTCCTCTTTGTGATCAGCTCAGAGGACCCCTAGGCTGGACGTCACATCATGCCTGGGATGTATTACCTAGTGAAGGGGGTACTGGGGCTTCAAGTACGGCTCTGTCCTCTGGCAGCCTGTATCCTAGGGTAATCACTCCACCTCCATGCAGCCTCCTCTAACCTGTCAAATAAGCTCTAGAGCCCTGCCCTGCCCTTAGGACAGCAGAGATGACACAGCTGATAATAATGATCTGATAACAGATAACTCTTTCACTGACTGATCATTTGCTAAGTGCTAGGCATCTTTCTTGCCTTAGCTAATTTGGTCCACACAGCAACCCTGGAAGGTAGGTACTGTAACAAACTGCAGTTTGCAGATGGGAAAGCTGAGACCCAGAGGGAGAAACGATTTGTGCGGTCAGATAACTAGTGCGCGGCATGCGTGTGTTCATTCTATACAAGGCCTTGCTCTGGAGCCACTGGCAGGTCTGTGGGAGCCCAGCAGAGTGCTGCAGAAGTTAAGGGCTCAGCAGGCAAATGGAAGCATGTCCCAGCTCTCAGCCCCTGTCTCACCGGGCAGCCTGGGTCCCTGCCTAATCCTGTCCTGTTGGTCTTGGGCTGACTCATTCAGAGGTCTAGAAGAATCCAACTCTGCCAGCCTTAAGAGCCCACTTCTGCCTCATGGCACCCATCTCAAGAAGCGAAACACACTCCTCGATTCGGTAGCCAGCTTTGTGCAGCTCTCAGTGCAGGGTCGGCGTCTGACGAATGTTGATAGGTGAACCCGTTACTGTTCTGCTCCGTGGCTGTGCATGCCCCCTGCCAGACGCTGCTTCTCCAGGCGCCAGGGCAGAATGGCTTGGGGTTCCCCAGCTGGCTCGGGCAGGTCTGTTCCACCACCTGAAACACATCAGACCGGTCAATTGTGAAGCTGCCGCTGTTTAGAGTTCACTAAGGATTTGCTTCCTGCAGGACTCAGAGAGCTCCTGGTCCCTATCCCTCGGCCCATTTTCATCCTCCTTTAACCATCCTTACCCCAAACACCCCTCTACGTGCACATGTGTGTGTGTGTCTTAAGTCACTTCAGTCATGTCTGACTTTTTGCGACTGTATGGACTGTAGCCTACCAGGCTCCTCCGTCCATAGGATTCTCCAGGCAAGATTACTGGAGTGGCCGCCATGCCCTCCGCCAGGGGAATCTTCCCAACCCAGGGATGGAACGCACATCTCTTATGTCTCCTGCACTGGTAGGCAGGTCCTTTACCACTAGCGCCACCTGGGAAGCCCTTAAATGCATATTTGTAGTGAAAGTGATGAGTGAAAGTGAAGTCGTTCAGTTGTGTCCGACTCTTAGCAACCCCATGGATTGCAGCCCACCAGGCTCCTCCATCCATGGGATTTTCCAGGCNCCACCTGGGAAGCCCTTAAATGCATATTTGTAGTGAAAGTGATGAGTGAAAGTGAAGTCGTTCAGTTGTGTCCGACTCTTAGCAACCCCATGGATTGCAGCCCACCAGGCTCCTCCATCCATGGGATTTTCCAGGCAAGAGTACTGAAGTGGGCTGCAATTGCCTTCTCTGATGTAGTGCCAGACACTATTCTAAATACTTGACATGTATTAACTCATTCATCCTCACAACCCCTCTTGACCATTCCACTACATTTGCTGAGAAAGCTCTGGTTTATAGTATTATATTATCACCATATTTCACCATATTGTTGAATGGATAAAACAATTACACGGTAAAAACTATGAAAGAGATAAAAGGATATATGTCAGCCCATGTCCAGATGGGTTACCCTGCAACAACCTTTCAATGGGGACCAGAATGGGCCCCTGCTTTCCCCCTGCACCTCAGCTGGCTCTGCATTGACTCCTAGCAGTGACCCAGACAGAGCTGGAGTCTTGCAGCCCTCAGGGCAGGGTGGTTTAATCTGGGCTAAACTGATGTTTCCCAGACTTGGATCTTCCCAGGACTTTTGTCTCAATTTTTGCCACATTCAACTAGTACCTCTACTTTTTAATTATTTACTTTAAAAATTATATTTCAGTTCAGTTCAGTCACTCAGTCGTGTCCGACTCTTTGCAACCCCATGAATCGCAGCACGCCAGGNACTGGAATGCAAAAGTAGGAAGTCAAGAGATACCTGGAATAACAGGCAAGTTTGGCTTTGGAGTACAAAATGAAACAGGGCTAACAAAGTTTTGCCAAGAGAACACAATGGTCATAACAAACACCCTCTTCCAAGAGCACAAAAGAAGACTCTACACATGGACATCACCAGATGGTCAATACTAAAATCAAATTGATCATATTCTTTGCAGCCAAAGATGGAGAAGCTCTACATAGTCAGCAAAATCAAGAGTGGGAGCTGACTGTGGCTCAGATCATGAACACTTTATTGCAAAATTCAGATTTAAATTGAAGAAAGTAAGGAAAACCATTAGATCATTCCTGTATGACCTAAATCAAATCCCTATGATTATACAATGGAAATAACAAATAGATTCAAGGGTTTAGATTTGATAGACAGAGTGCCTGAAGAACTATAGACAGAGGTTTGTAACATTGTTCAGGAGGCAGTGATCAAGACCATTCCCAAGGAAAAGAAATGCAAAAAAGCAAAGTCTGAAAAAGCCATACAAATAACTGAGAAGAGAAGAGAAGCTAAAGGCGAAGGAGAAAAGGAAAGATATACCCATTTGAATGCAGAGTTCCAAAGAATAGCAAGGANAGCATTACTTTACTAGCATGTGAGATGAGTGCAATTGTGCAGTAGTTTGAGCATTCTTTGGCATTGCCTTTCTTTGGGATTGGAATGAAAACTGACTTTTCCAGTCCTGTGGCCACTGCTGAGTTTTCCAAATTTGCTGGCATAATGAGTGCAGCACTTTCACAGCATCCTCTTTCAGAATTTGAAATAGCTCTACTGGAATTCCGTCACCTCCACTAGCTTTGTTAATTTAAATAATTTTTAAAGGAAACTTAGTATCACTGTCCCAAAGGAGATGGTAGGGAGTAGCTGCTAAGAACATGGGCTCTGGATTGAATCCAAGCCTGGCCCTTTTCTCCCTGTGACTCTCTGGATATTTACTAAAATCCTCTGAACCTCAGCTTCTGTATCTGAAAAACAGAGGACCTAGGACTCTCTCATGGGGTTGTTGGTGAGGACCAATTCACAACACTCCTTGGAACTTGGCAAGAGTTCACTACCACTTAGGAAATGACCACAAATACAAACATACAGAAAAGCAAACAATTCATGAAATATTAATCAGACACTGTCTGCAGCCCAGTGTTCTCTTTGTACGAAGATGAACAAATGTTAGAGCCATTTTGAAAACTTACAAACTCTGAACAAGATTTTCTTAATGTGGTCAGAAGTACTGAGGAGAGTTGGAAGAGGAATAACTATCTCACCTTGTGAGACACTCATCACTCCTGCGTCCCAGCTAGAACCATCCTGTGTACTTTCCGTCACTCGGTCCACTCTCTGGGAAAGGCTGGGTGGAGCAGTAATTTCCCAG
>SJYV01039069.1:478569-492412 GCA_006410875.1 Neotragus pygmaeus | reverse complement strand
CTGGGAAAGGCTGGGTGGAGCAGAACTTTCCCAGGGGTAGGGTGGGGGTAGGGGGTCGGGGGAGGCATGTGTCTCCAACAGAGAGATCTGTTGATTCACCCAGCTCCTCCCCAACCCCGATTCCTGTTGGCCGTACATGTCTTCCGCAGGTGAAAATTATTGTGTCTGACAAGAGTGTGTTGTTTGTGGGAGAGTGTCGCTCATGTGAACAGTCAAGAGCCAAGGAAAGGGCTTTAGACCAGCGTATGAAGGGACACCTTAGCTGATTTAGCAGACAGGTATGAAGATGGAGCTTTAGGTGTCCTTTGCACACACTGCAGCGTGTAAGATTTCATATTCACTTTCTTTTGAGTTCACCAATCCAGTGAAACATTCAGGCAGATGATGATAAAACCAAGACAAGCCACGATTAGCTTAAATTGGACGAGGTAATAGGTGACGTTAAGGAACTGGTGTTAATATAGCTGGGTATGATGATAAGCATTTCCCTTAATAAAATTTACTTATTAATTTTTAATGCCATTTTGGGCTTCCTTGATGGCTCAGTGGTAAAGAATCTGCCTACAATGCAGGAGATAAAAGAGATGCAGGTTTGACCCCTGGGTTGGGAAGATCCCCTGGAGTAGGAAATGGTAACCCACTCCAGTATTCTTGCCTGAAACATCCCATGGACAGAGGAGCCTGGTGGGCTACAGTCCAAAGGATTACACAAGAGTTGGACATGACTGAGCAACTGAACAAATACCATCTTGGCTTGCTTCTTGGAGAACCCAAGCTAACATGATAGCTAAGATGTTCAGGAAGAAAAAGTTGGGGGACACACTCTACTTAATATCAAGATTTGTTATAAAAGCACAGTAATCAAAATAGTGTCTTGACACAGGTTTGGACAAATGGATCCAAGGACCAGAATAGACAGCACAGAAGCCTTGCAATGCATGCACACACACACAATTTAACAAGTGTGGCTCTATAAGAGAGTGGAAAAGGGACAATATTTTTATAAGTAAAACTGTAATATTGGATATCTCTATGGGAAGGGGGATGAAATAACACTTCACACTTCATACAAAAATCACCTCCAGGTGTATTCTCAACCTAAAGGTAAAAGAAAACAATAAAACTTCTATAAGATAATATGGGAGACTGTCTTCATGGATCCAGCGTAGGAGAAAATTTCCTATTGGGATACAGATAGCTGTAACAAATGAGGACAAGACTGCTATTTGGACCCCATTAAATTAAGAACATTTCCATCAAAAACAACCATCAAAAAGTTGGAAAAGGATCTTTGCAACACATATAAGTGGTATTGGGATCATATCCAAAATACAAAAAGAACTTCTACCAAAGAGCAAGAAGCAAATATTCCAATAGAAAAATGGTAAGAGTCTTGAACAAGCAATTTACAGAAGGAGCTCAGCTCCATTCAGTATCAGAGAAATGCAAATTAAAATCACTGTGAGATATCACTCTATACCCACCAGAATGTATAAGTACAAAAGTACAAAGAATGACAAATATCCAGGAGTTACAAAAATACACAAGTGTGTACTATTCACACCGATCACGCCAAGTGTGGGTGAGGATGTGAAGCAAAAGAAATTCTCATGTTGAGAGTAGGGGTATAATTTTGGTATGGCCACTTTAGAAAACAGGTTGGCAGTGCATACTGCAATTGAAGATAGTCCTACCCTAGAATTCAGCAATTCTGCTTCTAGGTGGAACAAAACGCCTATTCATAGAAACATGATTCTTACAGTTCCAAAACAAAAATTACTCAAATGTTCATTAACAGCAGAATGGATAAATATAATGTGGTAACTTCAAACAATGGACAACTATACGGAAAGGAAAATATAGCAGACTGCTATTGTATATAAATGTACTCTGGATTTCTCAAACAAAATTAAGACTTATTTTTTAAAAACATACAGTACATTTCTATTTATTTAAAAAAATAAGAATTAAGCAATACTGTATTGTTCAGCAGTAAATACCCATATATGGCAAATTATGAAGAAGCATAAACACCGTAGTCAGGATAGTGGAACCCTCTAGGACAAAGGGAAGGTGGCGTGACTCAGAAGAGGCATGAGGTGTGGCTTCCGGGAAGTCAGCAAAGAGCAAATTAAGTGTGTTTGCTTTTTTGTTATTTATTGACCCATAAAGTTCCACATAGTGAACTTCCCCGAGTGTGTGTCATATTTTGAAATAAGTAAATTTGACTTGGTTAATTGGTTTGACAATGACAATTAGCTTTCCACCTAGAATATCTGAGGAACATTTTCCAAGGTTTAGATGGAAATGCATTTAAAGAATTCATGGAGACAAAAGCATTTCATCAAAAATATGAAGATGATAAAGGTAAACTGAAATTTATGCTTGCATATTTCCCAGCTCTTTTTGGGAATATCAGTTTTCAAAATGTTCCTCTGTAAAGGAATGAGAGGATAATTAATAGTTATTTGATAGGTTTCAGTACATAACCTTTTTGATATACTTCCCAGAAACTGAGAGCATTAATTACTCTAATGATTGGGTTGCAAATCCTTTGCAAATCAATTATTTCTAATTCTTGGCTTTCAACAAAACTTGAGGACTTAGTCAAACTATTAGCTGATGTAATGTTAAAAGTGGTTTTGGATGATAGATCACTAAGTGATTTTNAGGTTTCAGTACATAACCTTTTTGATATACTTCCCAGAAACTGAGAGCATTAATTACTCTAATGATTGGGTTGCAAATCCTTTGCAAATCAATTATTTCTAATTCTTGGCTTTCAACAAAACTTGAGGACTTAGTCAAACTATTAGCTGATGTAATGTTAAAAGTGGTTTTGGATGATAGATCACTAAGTGATTTTTAAGAATGTCATCTGTAAAAAGTTCCAAGAATGAAATATATGGCAAAGTTATATATGTATACATATATACACACACACACACACACACACACATATATATACATACAATAAAAAACATCCATCCCTATTGTTTATGTGAAGAAAACTTTCCAGTGCTTACCTCTATAAAAATATTCAATAAAAAGAGAAATTAACTGAACTCTTTCTTATTCTAGCAATTAGTAATATTCCACAATGGATAAATGAACAAATTAATATTTAAATGCTCAGATTATATTATTAAGAAGTGAATTTCCTTTTTACATTTATACTTATCATTTATAAAAATTTTAATTTACTCATATGGCTTTGCTCACTTGTGTATTCATTAAAATTATAGCTTAATCTAGGATGTGATCACAAGAAATAAAAAATCTTTTTAAATTTGTGTGTTTAACTTTATTGCAGAGATGCAAGATAAAGTATAATAAGACTTTCAAGCATAAAAAATGTTAGAATGAAATTTTATAAGACGTACAGAATAGACTTAAAGATTGTTCATGTATTTTTAAATAAATGATTATATCAGATTACTATGAAATTTAATATCTTTAAATATGTTTTATTTTTGGCCACACCATGTAGCATGTGGGATCTTAGCTCCCCAACCAGGGACCAAATCTGTGCTCTCTGTATTGGAAGCACGGAGTCTTAACCACTGGACCAGCAGGGAAGTCCCTTTGAGATTCTTGATTCTTCTGCACAATACACTACAGTGACATGCGCAGATGGAAGTGGCCTTCCTGCCACCGCAGGCTGTGGGCCCCTGTGATGAGAGCAACCAAGGGAGGAGAAAAAGCCCGGCTTTCCACCGGCTAAACGAGGTGGAAGCCCTCTGTCCAGTTCCACCCCTCATTTCTCAAGCTGGCTGACTTCCCGTTACCTTAGGTGCCTCTTCTTCCAGGAAGCTCTCCATGATATTTCTTGTGTACTTCCCCCACTGGGGCACTTCTCATACTGTGTGGCAATTGCCTTCTCAACTGTCTGTTTCCCCCACTAACCCTCAGAGCCTGCTGAAGCAGTGGGCTGTATCCGTCGAGTTCAGCCCCTGCCAGGGGTCCTGGCACAGGGCGGTGATTGGTCATTACTGAATGAGTGAACGGAGTGAATGGATAAATAGTAGTCCTAAATCAGGTGGCTCTCAGTAGCTCCACATCTCTGAAGAGGATTCAACATCTTATTTTTTAAGGAACTAGAGATAGAGGGGACCTTGGAGTCACACAGTTCCCTCCCGCCAGGTAAAGGAAGACCAATCAGACAAGAGTCAAGGACCTTGTGCAGAAAGATGGCGGCGCCGGGGGCCCTGAGCGCACTGGGCTCTGAGGGGTGGAGGAGGCTCGGGCCTCTTCTGTGCTGAAGCCCTGGCGTGCACACGTGAAGACACGTGGTAGTCATGTAGAAGGACGGCTCATCAAACACATTTCACAGCAAGAGCTGTTTCGGCCTGTCGTGCATCCTGTCGGGGGCTCCCTCATCGTACACGTGCTCTGGTTTGGACGTTATGTCCCCGCAGCCCTCCATGCCTGAGGGCCCGGGTCCCAGGGTCCCCTCCCACCACCCCTCCACACACACACACACAGCCCCAGCCCTGTGCTGGGATATGCCTCAGTTATGACTTCTTACTGTTCACGTTCAGGGTACAGGCTGTGCTCAGAGCATCTCAGGCTCAGAAAGACCCTGTTGCCCGGCCCAGGGTGGCCCAGCTCCCCGAGCATCACAGGGCTGGGGCCGTATGGCCGCCCTGGCCGACCCCAGGGAAGCAGGAGCCCTGAGCCCTCGGTGCACTCAGCTGCACTCCCTGCTGCTATTTTGCTGTTCCCCTGGGTCTCTCTCCTCGCCACTCGCACCCAGATAATGCCAATAGCTGGTGCTTCTCCAGTGAGGCTCTGAGGAGGCCTGAGGCTGCACCGCCAGCTCCAAGCCGGGGACAGCAGCTCTGGTGACCCGGCCTGGCCCGTAGACTGGCGCCACCTCCTGGTGGGAAGCGGGACTGACACGCTCTTTTTCATGGGTCTCCTCCACCGGTGTCTCCAGAGTCAGGGGGCTTTTGCAGAGCCCCTGCTGCGTCCCCTGACCTCTGGGAGAGAAGGGAGCGGGGCTGAGACTTGAGGCACGATGTCCAACATTCAGAGTCTATCATCCATCCTGAGAAAGCTGCTGGGCCACAGGCGAACAAGACGAAACCCCAACCAGCAGAGGATCAGCTTATGTGCGAGCAGGCCTGCAACTCAGAGTGGGAGAAGCAGATGGGAGGTCCTAGCTTGCCTGGAGAATCCCAGGAATGGGGGAGCCCGGTGGGCTGCCGTCTATGGGGTCGCACAGAGTCAGACGTGACTGAAGCGTCTTAGCAGCAGCAGCAGCTTTGAATTTCAGCTTCTCCGTAAGCCAGACGTGTGATCTCTAGGCAGTTACTGTTCTCCTCTGAGGCACATGTCCTGAATCTGTAAAGCAGGGCGAAGAACACTTGCCTTGCTGTGTTGTGATGATTAAACGATGGATGTGAACCACTTGATACAGAGCTCAGAATCTGTCCTTAAAGTAACCCATTAATAACAGGGCATGCTCAAGAACAATCACTTTAAAAATATAAATTAGAAGAGATTCAAGTTTATTCCTATAACAACATCTTGGTTCTTACTCATGTTCCTGAGTAGCAGTAACAGGAGTAGAGTGGCCACCATCTGAGTAATCAAGTCACCGTCTATTTTACTTAAGCTGCAGCCATGGAGAGATGCTGAAAAAAAGTCATTAAGAGCTATAGAGGCAGCGAGGAGCAGACAGATGCCAACACCGATGGTTTGGGAAGTGCACTCACCGTGCCACGTTCTTTGGGGAAGGGAACTCCCTTAATCCTCAAACAGCCTCGTGAGTAAGTGCTATTATTGCTCCTATTTCAGAGATGAGGAAGCTAGGACACTCAGAGATTGGGGGACAGCCCAAGGTCACACTGCTTCTAAGGAGCAAAACTAGGATTGGANAGAGCTGTTTCGGCCTGTCGTGCATCCTGTCGGGGGCTCCCTCATCGTACACGTGCTCTGGTTTGGACGTTATGTCCCCGCAGCCCTCCATGCCTGAGGGCCCGGGTCCCAGGGTCCCCTCCCACCACCCCTCCACACACACACACACAGCCCCAGCCCTGTGCTGGGATATGCCTCAGTTATGACTTCTTACTGTTCACGTTCAGGGTACAGGCTGTGCTCAGAGCATCTCAGGCTCAGAAAGACCCTGTTGCCCGGCCCAGGGTGGCCCAGCTCCCCGAGCATCACAGGGCTGGGGCCGTATGGCCGCCCTGGCCGACCCCAGGGAAGCAGGAGCCCTGAGCCCTCGGTGCACTCAGCTGCACTCCCTGCTGCTATTTTGCTGTTCCCCTGGGTCTCTCTCCTCGCCACTCGCACCCAGATAATGCCAATAGCTGGTGCTTCTCCAGTGAGGCTCTGAGGAGGCCTGAGGCTGCACCGCCAGCTCCAAGCCGGGGACAGCAGCTCTGGTGACCCGGCCTGGCCCGTAGACTGGCGCCACCTCCTGGTGGGAAGCGGGACTGACACGCTCTTTTTCATGGGTCTCCTCCACCGGTGTCTCCAGAGTCAGGGGGCTTTTGCAGAGCCCCTGCTGCGTCCCCTGACCTCTGGGAGAGAAGGGAGCGGGGCTGAGACTTGAGGCACGATGTCCAACATTCAGAGTCTATCATCCATCCTGAGAAAGCTGCTGGGCCACAGGCGAACAAGACGAAACCCCAACCAGCAGAGGATCAGCTTATGTGCGAGCAGGCCTGCAACTCAGAGTGGGAGAAGCAGATGGGAGGTCCTAGCTTGCCTGGAGAATCCCAGGAATGGGGGAGCCCGGTGGGCTGCCGTCTATGGGGTCGCACAGAGTCAGACGTGACTGAAGCGTCTTAGCAGCAGCAGCAGCTTTGAATTTCAGCTTCTCCGTAAGCCAGACGTGTGATCTCTAGGCAGTTACTGTTCTCCTCTGAGGCACATGTCCTGAATCTGTAAAGCAGGGCGAAGAACACTTGCCTTGCTGTGTTGTGATGATTAAACGATGGATGTGAACCACTTGATACAGAGCTCAGAATCTGTCCTTAAAGTAACCCATTAATAACAGGGCATGCTCAAGAACAATCACTTTAAAAATATAAATTAGAAGAGATTCAAGTTTATTCCTATAACAACATCTTGGTTCTTACTCATGTTCCTGAGTAGCAGTAACAGGAGTAGAGTGGCCACCAGCTGAGTAATCAAGTCACCGTCTATTTTACTTAAGCTGCAGCCATGGAGAGATGCTGAAAAAAAGTCATTAAGAGCTATAGAGGCAGCGAGGAGCAGACAGATGCCAGCACCGATGGTTTGGGAAGTGCACTCACCGTGCCACGTTCTTTGGGGAAGGGAACTCCCTTAATCCTCAAACAGCCTCGTGAGTAAGTGCTATTATTGCTCCTATTTCAGAGATGAGGAAGCTAGGACACTCAGAGATTGGGGGACAGCCCAAGGTCACACTGCTTCTAAGGAGCAAAACTAGGATTGGAACAGGGCAGTCTGGCCCCAGAGCCTCTCTATTCGCAACTACTAGGTGACAACTGCCTCTGACCTGGGAACTCTGTTTATCCCCATCCTTTAGATGAGAAAGCTGGTGTTCAGAGAGGTAAAGTAAATTTTGCAAGGTCACGTAGCAGTCACTGGCAGAGCTAGGACAGGCATGATTTTAAGCTGTGGGTTTTAGTCAACTAGGTTTCCAACTTAATTTACCTTGGGATCCAAAGTAAAAGCCAGCGCCCCTCCAGTAGTGGGAACTGCAAAAAGTGAGCCGAGGGCCCTGTTGGCAGCCGTGTTCCCCATGCAGGATGTGGCAGAAGCTGGTCTAAGGTGAGAGACAGTAAAATTATCACAGAGAAAAGCAAAGATGAGACTGCCAGCAGATTCGAGCCCTGGTTCCAGCCCTTCCTGAAGCCCAGCTGTACCCTTCTCTTTGGAAGATTTGGTGGTTCAAATTTAGGACTTGACTTCAAGAGCCAATAGAGTCTCTCTGGGTCCCCAAGTTGCTATGGTTGAGTGTCAGCATTTGCCACCAAAATGGGTTCTTGCCGGGAAGGCAGCATGCAGAAACAGGAGGCTGAAACTGGAAGAATGGGGCACCAGGAAGTATGACAGAGGCAAACAGAAGGCGGGGGAAGCAGAAAGCACCAAAGGGCGCGAGGTTAAGAGAGTCGTTAGCCCGCTTTCCCAAACCTCAGTACTGGCCGGTTCATGAGCTTGGTCCTGCAGCCCTGAGACAGCCCCCAAACAGCCAGCAAACGTGCACGGACGCTGCGGAACACTTTCTGTTCCAAAAGCATATGCGTTTCATAGCCCTTCTGAATTCCATGTGTAGACACTCATTTATCCAATTTCTTCTTAGAAATTGTGGTTTATTTCCACTAAATCTTCACACCAGCTAGAAAAACTCCCCCATCCTTCAGAATCTCTCTGTGCTCTCCCTAAATATGTGTTCCTCCGCCCTCCTCTGCACCATCCTGGCAAGGCGCTTCTGTGAAGGCAGATGGTACCAGCTCAGAACTGACCCCAGCCCAGCCTGGAGGAAGGCAGAGCTGTTGATGAGTCAGCAGGGTCTGCACTGAAGCATCTGGCCCCAATTACCAGGATGGAAAAGGCTTCCTCACATCTCTCACAGCCCAACAGGAAGCACTCCACGCGGGCTGCCCCAAGCCTGCTGTTATTCATGCATGCATTTTCATTTAGCTACAGAAGAGGGATGAGCAAAGAGTATAGAACGATCCTTTTCTTTTGAGAGAGAAAAATGGGATCTAGGGAGGTGACATGACTTTCCTAAGGTCACCGACCAGTCAACAAAGAAGCTCTCGCTGGGGCAGGTTTCCTGGTGTTCATCCGAGTCCTGGTTCAGGCAACAAGCTTCTCAGTCTGGTTGGACATTGCATGGAGTCACATTCCTCACCTCCCCCCGCTACCCCCCACCCTAATTTTACTTTCTCCCGGAGCTCAGACTAGAGGAGAGCTAGTCTCATTCCATTTCCATCAATCTGTCATTTATTGACTCACTCATTCAACATGTGCCAGGCTGAAGAGACCCATGAGTCTTCTGACCAAATCCTTCCCATCCAGTGTCAGTGGGCTCTTTGATTCTAAGAAACAGAAACTGACTCTAGCTAACTGAAGCAATTTTTTTTTTAAAGAAAGAAATAATTTGGAGATGGGGAAGCTCATAGTACTGGAGAAAAACTGAAGACTTGGGTCCCTGACAGGACAGGTTCCAGAGGTCTTAGGAACCGGAATCCCTGATTGGTGTCTTGAGGGTTCACACGCTCCCAGCCCCTGCCCCCTACTCCCCCAGGTGTGCAAGACAAGCAAGAGGCCAGTCTCAGTTTTGCTGAAATGTTGCTTAACTGGCAATTGGACAAGATCCCATGAGCCCACACCAGACGCCCAAGGAATGATCATCACCTACGCCATTAAGAACATTCAGACCTTCTGCATCAGCAGTGGCCAGGTGGGGAGGTGGGACTCACAAGCTGAGCAGCTGGCATCACATCTCAGTGATGTAATGTGGAGCCTGGGACTCTTGAGCCCCCTCAACCACAGCAGATAGGGGCTCCCCTTGCCATCCTCTTCAAGAGGTTTATGAATGGTCAGCTCTGAGTCAGTGATGGGGGAAGAGATGGCACGACAATCTGGAGCTGGATGATCCTGAGCAATCGCCTTAGTGCAACCATCTTATTTAACAGAAAACACTGGGACCCAAGAGGCTCATAGAGTTGATAGATGACAATCAGGATCCAGAAACCAGGTCCCCTCTTGTCTTAAAAACCCAGTGCTCTCTCGACTATGGGTTTCCCTGATAGCTCAGTTGGTAAAGGATCCACCTGCAATGCAGGAGACCCCTATGCAATTCCTGGGTTGGGAAGATCCGCTGGAGAAGGATCGACTCTACCACAAGAAGCAGAGGTGGTTAGGCAAGGGACAGACGGGAAAGGGGGGCGTATTTCCTCATGAACTAGTCTGCTCAGGAGACAGGTCTGATCTGATGGTGAACAGTAAACTTTGTCACAGAGAGGCGGAGCAGGTTGCCCAGGGCACACAGCCAGTGTAACCAAGCTGGGATTGAAGCCGGGCAGTGGGCTTGGCAGGCTTGCTGGGCTGCTGTGGGTCCCCACCACGCAGATACAGCTCCTCAGAGAACCCCAGGGCTCTGGCTGTCACTGCCCTTTGGGACCTGCCTCTAAGCTTTCCAACTTCAGCTGTTGCTGATATCACCACAAAGTACCTCAATAAGTTCTGGCAATTATAAACTTTTGGTTTGTCTGGTTTATTGACTAAAGAGCTCTTATACAGAGCCAGACTGCAATGTTTCAGGTTTCTGAAAAGATACAGAATTTTCACACCAGTATAGAAGAAAGCTGAGCACCAAAGAATTGATGCTTTTGAACTGTGGTGTTGGAGAAGACTCTTGAGAGTCCCTTGGACTGCAAGAAGATCCAACCGGTCCATCCTAAAATGTTCATTGGAAGGACTGATGTTGAAGCTGAAACTCCAGTACTTTGGCCACCTCATGCAAAGAGTTGACTCATTGGAAAAGACCCTAATGCTGGGAGGGATTGGGGGCAGGAGGAAAAGGGGATGACAGAGGATGAGATGGCTGGATGGTATCACCAACTCAATGGACATGGGTTTGGGTAAACTCCGGAAGTTGGTGATGGACAGGGAGGCCTGGTGTGCTGCGATTCATGGGGTCGCAAAGAGTTGGACACAACTGAGTGACTGAACTGAACTGAACTGATAGTGTATAAGGGCCATTTGTTTTCTTCCCAGCTGTTTCATACCACCCACAATGCACTAAGGAGTTGCATTTGACTCTAAGCTCAAGGAGTGGCCACCTCTGCAACCTAAATAAGCCCAAGGATGATGGGTCCCATTCATCAACTCTTCCTAGCATGATAACCTACCAGACACTGAGGGACACCAGGGGGACAGATATGATCTCTGCATTTAAAGAACGCACAGTCTCCTGGAACCACTGAGCGCTAACAACAGTTACAATACAGCACAGTGAGTGGTGCTACAGAAGGGTCCAAATGCTTTGATTAGCGAAAGAATGAGAACCCAGCTCTGAGCAAAGAAGCAGAAGAGTCTGAGGAGACCGGGGTTCGACTGCACACAGCCCAACTGTCCGGACAGCCTCAGAGGAGGTAAGGAGACACTGGAAGGCACAAGGTGGGGGGTCGGTTTAGAAGGACCATGCTTCTAGATGCACAGAGGGGAGAAGGACCAGGGGGTTAGGAGATGACTACAGAGTTCAGGTAAGAGACGAGGGTTATGCCAAGGCAGAGGCACCGAAGATGGAAGAGAAACAATGGATCAAGGATAAAAAATCAGAGGTGATATAAATGGGGCTTTGTTTTCTTCCATGGAGTTCACTTCAGCTTCAGATTCATTTGCCATAAATACAACTTTGGATCTGATTCCTATCGTGCTTGAAGAATCACAGAGACCTGGTTTTTTAGGTTAGGTCACTTCAAGCTTCAAGGAAAACACTAGTCAGATTAGAGGACCAGGGTTCAAATCATGTCCATAAAATCACGTGACATGCACCTGGGGAAGTCACTTTCATCTCTGAAACTCAGCACATTATCTGAAAAGTGAGAATTATGGCTTCTTTCTCTGAGCTTGTTATGACGTCAGTTCACTTGGGCACCAACATCGTCTCATCTCTTTTTATCTTTCCAAACAACAATAACATCAGCCTGCACAATTTCCTGAGCACTAACTATGTCCAAGTACTATTCTAGCATGCATAACTCATCTAACCCTCACAAGAACCTCAGGAGATAGGTACTATTATTATCCTCATTCTGCAGATAAAGAAGCTGTAGCAGAAAGAGATGCAATAACTTGTCAATTCCTCATAGGGGCAGAACAAGGATATGAACCCAGTTGAGCCGCTTGCCATAACTGTCTAAACACCCACCTACCCTTCTGTACTTTCTGTACAGAAGCCCTCCTTCCTTCCCTGCCTAAGAAGCCTACTCTATGGGTCCTGCTTCCTGGTACCAGGTGGATAAAGAAAAACTCAGCTTCCTGCTGCCATTGTGAGATGCCACCACAAGATGTCACTACTGAAAGTCACTCTTTCAGCCTCGGGTGGTGTGCTGGTGGCATGTTCTGACTGGCTCAGTTGCCCTCTGAGCTACAGTGGGGTCCCCCCAGTTCTCATCCATATGCTTAGCCAGCATTCACCAAATCACGCTAGGGGTGGCAGGCTCTGAATCCAACATGGCTTCCAGACTCCCCTTTGCTTTCTAGCCAGTCTCCTTTCATTTGACCTCACCAAGTGCCCCTGACTTCAAGTCTCAGGGAGCCACTAAATTTCAGGTCCAAATATCTTTACACCCAGGAGACCCCTCTCCCTCTGCCCACCCCAGGGCAACTTGTACAATTTGGTTCACCCCCTCTGAGACTCACTTACTAAAGGGAGAAGCAACATTTTTTAAACACACACTCAAAAACAAAACAAAAAACATGCCCTGTTGTACCCTTTTCCTGGGGTACCGGGCAGCAGCTCCCCTTACCTCGCACAGCTATCAGGAGTTCCAGTGGCTGCTGTCTGAACAAATGCCTGCTCCACACCACACATTCTGTTCACCAGCAGGCGGAAGCACCAGAAGATTCTTTCTCTGTCTAAAGAGGCGATTATAAACCTTATGGCCACTGGGAACCGTTTCCCACACCAAAGAAGAGCTTCCCACAACAGATGTTAGGACGAGCCACAGGGCCCCCAAGACTTCATGGAGCGTGTTCAAAGTTTCTTTGTGGACTGACTTCAGAAGTCTGATGAATGTAGTTTCTGCCCTGGGCAGAAAGAATATGAGGCTGAAATCTACCGTAGACACAAACACCTTCATAAGACAAAGAGTCCCAACACCAGTCCTCAGCAAAAGCAGGAAAATATCACAGAAAATCGAGAGTGTCCTGAAGTGTAACTATGATGAGCATAGCAGATTTAGCAAGTAAAAACACAAACTATCCAGTTAAATTTGAATTTCATGTAAACAACCACTTTTAGGATAAGCATATCACCTGCAATAATACATGGGACATACATTCTCTAAAAAATGATTGGCTGTTTATCTGAAATTCAAATTTAATTGAGCATCTTGTATTTTATCCATCAATTCTAGTTTTCAAGTATAACCATGATCAGAAGTAAATCCAAGTCCTAAGAAAGTAAAAGTCAAAGGTACTTCACAGGTCAACAGTTAAAATCCATCTGGCTACTAAACACTGACCAAACTTAAAAAAATTTAAAGCAGTGATCCTTTAAATCTGACTACACACTGGAATTACCTGAGAATTTTAAAAAAATATAGCTATATAGATGTGCATGTCTGTCCCTGAGGATTCATACATACTAAACTGAATTTATATCAATTCACATTAAAGCATTCAATTTTAAGAATCAATAATATTTCTATGAAATAGGAGATGTTAATGTTCAGAGTTGAGGACTATTGTCTTAAAGTGAAGAGTTGTCTGTACCTGCCGATCCAGCTGAAAACTTTTCTGAAATTATGAGGGAAATAAGGCTGATGCATTTTATTTGCAATTATTAATATAGGCTTCCTTAAACTTGTAACTCACAGTGAGTTCACACTGATGATAGCCCTCAATATACTGAGGGAAATTTGGCAAAGAGACAGATCAACTTACTATAAACTTTAGAAAATTCTGAAGGAGATAAATTTACCATAAACTGTAGAAAATTCTGAGGGAAATTTGGCAAAGAGATAGATCAACTTATTATAAACTGTAGAAAATTCTGAAGGAGATGGGAATACCAGACTACCTGACCTGCCTCTTGAGAAACGTGTATGCAGGACAGTTAGAACTGGACATGGAACAACAGACTGGTTCCAAATAGGAAAAGGAGTAC
>SJYV01039069.1:433666-475120 GCA_006410875.1 Neotragus pygmaeus | reverse complement strand
GAGAGCGAAAAAGTTGGCTTAAAGCTCAACATTCAGAAAACTAAGATCATGGCATTCAGTCCCATCACTTCATAGCAAATAGATGGGGAAACAATGGAAACAGTGGCTGACTTTATTCTTTTGGCTCCAAAATCACTATTGCAGCCATGAAATTAAAAGACGCTTACTCCTTGGAAGGAAAGTCATGACCAACCTAGACAGCACATTAAAAAGCAGAGACATTACTTTGTCCACAAAGGTCCGTCTAATCAAGGCTATGGTTTTTCCAGTAGTCATGTATGGATGTGAGAGTTGAACTATAAAGAAAGCTGAGCACTGAAGAATTGATGCTTTTGAACTGTGATGTTGGAGAAGACTCTTGAAATTCCCTTGGACTGCAAGGAGATCCAACCAGTCCATCCTAAAGCAGATCAGTCCTGGGTGTTCATTGGAAGGACTGATGTTGAAGCTGAAATTCCAATACTTTGGCCACCTGATGGGAAGAGCTGATTCATTTGAAAAGACCCTGATACTGAGGAAGATTGGGGGCAGGAGGAGAAGGGGATGACCGAGGATGAGATGGCTAGATGGCATCACTGACTCGATGGAAGTGAGTCTGAGTGAACTCCAGGAGTTGGTGATGGACAGGGAGGCTAGGCGTGCTGTGGTTCATGGGGTCGCAAAGAGTCAGACATGACTGAGCAACTGAACTGAACTGAACTAGCAGTTTTTGTTGTTGTAAAAATAACGTCTCTAATCATATTCTTTGTCCTTAGTAATTCCACTTCAGGGTATAAATTCTAGGAAAATATTCAGAATTCCAGACAAATAATAATATGCAAAGATGCTAAACATAATGATAAAATAATGAAAAACTGTCCTTCCTGTAAAAAAATCATTTCCATTTTGCCTGAGAACTTTTTATGATTCCTTGTAATGAAAGTCAGCAAGAGCCAAGTTCTCTCAGCTTTTCTTTGTAGGACAATATCTAATTTTCTTTCATCTTTGAAGTATGTATTTTTAATAATTTTTTTTTTCTTTCAGCATTTTAAAGAAGCCATTCCAATAACTTCTGGAGTCTACTGTCTTTGATTAGATGTCAGACAACATTCTCATTATTGTGTTTTTAAAGGTTGTTGTTGTTCAGTTGCTAAGTTATTTCTGACTCTTTGCAACCCCATGGACTGCTGCACAGGCTTCCCTGTCTTTCACTATCTTCAGGTTTGCTCAAACTCATGTCCACTGAGTCAGTGATGCCATCCAACCATCTCATCCTCTGTTGCCCTCTTTTCCTCTTGTCCTTAATCTTTCCCAGAATCAGGGTCTTTTGCAATGAGCCAGCTCTTCACATCAGGTGGCTGATGTGAAACTGAAGTTTCAGCTTTAGCATCAGTCCTTCCAATGAATATTCAGGGTTGATTTGCTTTAGGATTGACTGGTTTGACCTCCTTGCTATCCAAGGGACTCTCAAGAGTCTTCTCCAGCACCACAGTTTGAAAGCATCAGTTCTTTGGCATTCAGCCTTCTGTATGATCCAACTCTCACATCCATACATGACTACTTGAAAAACCATAGCTTTGACTACACAGACCTTTGTCAGCAAAGTGATGTCTCTGCTTTTTTTTATGATTATATAAAATAATTATTTTTTTTTTAGCTTTTGATAACAGAATTGTGGCTAAGATTTTGAGTCATGTTTTAAAGATATATTCTAAAATTTCATGGGTACAATGACATGAAATCTTGTCAAAATAACTTGGGGGTCACGGGGTGGTAGGCATGAGCATGTTAGAGATGAAATATATTGACAGTGTGTTGCTAGTATAAGGAGGAGGCTGGTGGTATGTTGGTTTTATTATTTTCTCTGCTTTTAACTTGATGGAAATTTTTTGTCTTTTTTCATTGAAGGATAATTGCTTTACAGAATTTTGTTGTTTTCTGTCAAACATCAACATTAATCCATAGGTATACATATGTCCCCCTCCCTTTTGAAACTCCTTCCTACTTCTCCCTCACCATTCCACCCGTCTAGGTTGATACAGAGGCCTTGAGTTTCCTGAGCCATACAGCAAATTCCCATTGGCTATCTATTATACTATGGTAATGTAAGTTTCCATGTTACTCTTTCCATACATCTCACCCTCTCCTCCCCTCTCCCTATGTCCGTAAGTCTATTTTCTATGTCTGTTTCTCCATTGCTGTCCTGTAAATAAGTTCTTCAGCACCATTTCTAGATTCTGTATATATCTGTTAGAATACAATATTTATCTTTTTCTTTCTGACTCTCTCTTTCACTCTGTATAATAGGTTCTAGGTTCATCCACTTCAGAACTGACTCAAATGCATTCCTTTTTATGGCTGAGTAGTATTCCATTGTGTATATGTACCACCACTTCTTTATCCATTCATTTGTTGATGGACATCTAGGTTGCTTCCATGTTCTAGCTATTGTAAATAGTGNCTCAGGATAGCTCTAAAGAGCCAACCATAACTTGGCAGGGGTTGTACTCCAAAATAGACAGCAGATAGATCTCCTGATCCGTGGACAAGGAGGGACTTGTGCCATCTTGAATGAGATGTGTTGTTTCTGGGTAAATACCTCCAGTCAAGTTAAAAAAGTCTCACAGTCCTCAAGAAAAACATTCAGATCCTACTGGATCTCAAAGAACAAGCTGGAGAGTTCTCAGGGTGGCTACAATCTCTCTTTGGGGGACCCTTCTCCTGGCGAGGGGGAATATGGAGTTGGCTGATGCCCCTGCTAATCTTTGTCATCACCATATTGATGCGGCTTATGATTGCTCCATGTATTATCAATTGTCTAACCTGTTTTATCTATGCCCAGGTCAGCAAGCTACAACATGCAGTGCCAGTTCAACAAGGATATATAAAACTATAGCTGACCACAGAAAGAATCACTCACCCTTAGGTGGACGCCACTATAAGGGCTCTGAGGCTTGAGACTAGCAAGAGAGGGAATGCCCCATTGGGAATGCCCAATGCCCCTTGTCATTCCAGTTCAGGAGGAAGTATCCAGAGAGACCTCAATGCCCCTATTCCCAAAGGATTGGGCCTTCCATCTCTTGAGAGGGGAATGTTAGGTAGTTAGAATAGGAAAAAGGGGTCCATAATGGTGGTGGCTAAAAAACAAAGAAGGGAAAAGCCCGCAAAAATAGAATAAAGGTCTGAAGACTGGAGTGAGAAACTCAGGTAAAACAAACAGCCCTCCTGGCTAGCCTGACTTAAATAAGGCAAGCTCAGAGGGGGAGAAAAAGCATATAAAAAAGAGGAGCCAAAATTGAGCTGGGGCCTCCCTTCTCTTCACGGCTTTTGGGTCGGCCCCCTCTCATGCCTCGAGGATGTATTTCCCTTTGCTTGCCAAATAAAACTGAGCTCTATCACTGGTCCATCCATCACTGCAAATTTTTGCTGCAGTGAGACAGAACCAAGGAAGTTACAAACTCCCCCGACACTTTTCTTCTGGGGCGTCTAGCTACTGGTAGGCCCTTCAGATAAAAATTTCATTTCGGCTCTAGAATTTCCACTTTATTCCTTTATAGGATTTCAGATTCTCTGTGGAGAAGATGCCCATCTTTTCCAGTAAACACTTCAACAGTTATAATACTTGAAGATTCTGTTTGCTGATTTCAACATCTGGGTCATTCCTGGTTCTGTCGCTATTGGCTATTTTTTCCTCTTAATTATAGGCCAATCTTCCTGCTTCTTCACATGTCTACCTTTGACCATGTGCTCACTGGTAAAGACTTGGTAGGCATATATGCCTTGAGGGGTTCTCTCTGTCCTTCCTGACCCTGCTGCTATTGTGTACTCAATGAAGACTTAGAAGCAATAGGTGAGTGCTCCAAGCTAACTCTCTGTCCACACCGATTTCTGTCCTTCATTTTCACCAGGCTAGGGCCATGCAGTTGGTGAAGCCCTGCAGATAAGAACTGGCAGATAAATGCCACTTAGCATTTAAGGCTGGGGGTGGGGAGAGATTTTTAAACATCATTCCAGCTCATGGAAATGTCAGCTTGTTCGGCTAGCTTCTCAATGCATCTTCAAAAATTCCCTGTCTATAGTGGGTCTGCTTTTCTACCCACCATACGTACCCCTTTGATGAAAGCAGCCTCATGTCTCACTCTCCTAGCAAAGGCTCTTTCCACTCTGGAATTTAGTTCATTTGAAATTCTTATGAATTTTTAGCAACTACAGCTTACTTACATTGATACATAGAGAGTAATGACTCTTGGAAGTTTCTGTATCCTGGAAATGAAAGTCCAAGTGTTTTCCAAAAAGACTTACACATTGAAAATATAGAGAAAGGTTGAGAAGGAACCTCTGACATCTGTAGACTATAAAATTATCCATTTCCTCTCCATATTTAATTGCTAAATTAACTCAGGGAGAACACCCTCAGGTCACTTGGCTAGGTCTGTATCCCTGCTGAGAAAGTCCAGGAAGGCTAATGCATCACATGCCCACTGCCATGAAAACATCTGTCTTTAAAAAAAAGGCCACCTGTTTTAAAATAGAATGTGGGGGAAATGGAGTAAAAACTAATTTGTTCTTACTTCACCAAATAGGATTTCTGATATCATTTTAAATGTCCTTTATTTTCCTCATTTCAATATATTTCCACTTCTTAATCCTGCTGAATTGGAACCAAACCTAGAAGACCATTTCTCTAACAAACCTGCTGAGTATGAAGAGATGATTTAACTTAATACATACCAAAAACAAAACAAACAAACAAACAAAAAAAAACCCTGGGTTCAAATAGAGCTTATGCTATTTCACATCGAGAAAAATAGAAGAGAAAAAGGAAGCTGATATGAAAGGCTCTTTATAACAACACCTTTTCTGAAGCAGGAGAGAGAATACAAAATCTGAAACACAAACTTTCTCTCCCCAGAATAGTTAGTCAGCTGCTCTAGGGCTTATGTATAAGGATATAATTGGTAGATTCAGTAAGAAATTACCTAAAAATCCACACTTAATTGGTTTTAAATAGTCCAGAACTTTGTGATCACAAAACCTTTTTTAGCATCTGATGAGCAGGCACAATGGAGCGGGATACAGCTGATAAGGTTTTAAAATTCCTCAGCCCACCCTCCCCCAGGAACAGACACAATTAGAACTTATAAAAGAAAAAAAAAAGTTGAATAGATAAAGCAGTACTTAGAAGGAAGAAGTTCTAAAAGGTAGCATCTAAGTTTCTACAGTAAGAAAGTAAGAAAGAAAAGAGCAGCTTAAACCCAAAATAAATAGGTGAAAGTAAAACATAAAGGCAAGAATAATAATAATGAATTAGTAGCAACTAACCAATTAAACCAAAAGTTGTCTTTTAAAAATGTGACAATATTGATAAACTTCTAGACTTACCAAGAAAAAACACAAATTAGCAACATTAGACATTAAAGAGGAGTCATAACTATAGGTCCTGCAAACATTTACCTGATAAAAGGGAATATAAACAAATTTATGCCCCAAAATTCATCAACAGAATGAAATTACCTGTTCTTTAAAAGGGGCAAACTATAAAACTGACATAAAAGAGATCATGTAAATAATACTATATCCATGAAAAAAACTGAATCCATTTTAAAAAAAAGAAATATACAAGCAACTCCTGAAGCTCAATTCCAAAAAAATAAATGACCCAATCAAAAAATAGGCCAAAGAACTAAACAGACATTTCTCCAAAGAAGACATCCAGATGGCTAACAAACACATGAAAAGATGCTCAACATCACTCATTATCAGAGAAATGCAAATCAAAACCACAATGAGGTACCATCTCATGCCAGTCAAAATGGCTGCGATCCAAAAGTCTACAAGCAATAAATGCTGGAGAGGGTGTGGAGAAAAGGGAACCCTTTTACACTGTTGATGGGAATGCAAACTAGTACAGCTACTATGGAGAACAGTGTGGAGATTTCTTTTAAAAAGAAATAGAACTTATGACCCAGCAATCCCACTGCTGGGCATACACACTGAGGAAACCAAAATTGAAAGAGACATGTGTACTCCAATGTTCATCGCAGCACTGTTTACAATAGCGACGACATGGAAGCAACCTAGATGTCCATCAGTAGATGAATGGATAAGAAAACTGTGGTGCATGTACACAATGGAGTATTACTTAGCCATTAAAAAGAATGCATTTGAATCAGTTCTAATGAGGTGTATGAAACTGGAGCCTATTATACAGAGTTAAGTAAGCCAGAGAGTAAAACACCAATACAGTATACTAACGCATATATATGGAATTTAGAAAGCTGGTAACGATAACCCTGTATGCAAGAGAACAAAAGAGACACAGATGTATAGAACAGTCTTTTGGACTCTGTAGGAGAGGGAGAGGGTGGGATGATTTAGGAGAATGGCATTGAAACATATATGATATCATATAAGAAACAAATCGCCCATCCAGGTTCGATGCCGGATACAGGATACTTGGGGCTGTTGCACTGGGATGACCCAGAGGGATGGTGCAGGGAGGGAGGTGGGAGGGGGGTTCAGGATGGGAACATGTGTACACCCGTGGCAGATTCATGTAGAGGTATGGCAAAACCAATACAATATTGTAAAGTAACTAGCCTCCAATTAAATAAATTTAAATTAAAAAAAAAGTACCAGCCCATTAATAAAAAAAGAAGGATGGTTTCACTGGTGAAATCTATCAAACATTTAAGGGGGAAAAACCACCAATCTTACATTAACACTTTCATAAGAGAGGTGAATAGAGCACTCCCATATAATTTTATCATGCCAACATTATCCTGATGAGAAATCTCTTGTGACTAAAACAAAACATTAACAAATTGAATCCAGCAAAATATAACAGGATACTACATGTGATTTAGTGGGGTTTATCCCAGAAAAGTAGAGTTGGCTTAACATTTGAAAAAATCACTGTAATTCATTAACAGAACAAACCACCACAAGAGACACACAAAAAACTTAACAAAATTGAACTGTTTATGATTAAAAAACAATCTTAACAAAATACTAGAATAAAAGGTATCCAGGAAAAAACAAACAAACAAACAAACTATAGCTTCTTCATGTGAACAGAAAAATAAGCTGAGGGAGGAGAGTTGCCTAAAAATAAAAATAATAGGATATTCCCCCCCCAAAATAGTAAGTCTAATCCCACAGGAGACAAAAAAATAAAGTCAAGATCACAAGCCACTTATGATATTAAATGCTCAAGTGAAGAGACAAAATCTGTAGGTAAAAATCCTTGTAAGGATCATAAGAATTGCTTCTTTGAAGCAAGGAACAATATCAAGTGGCAATAAACTACATGATATATACTCTTAACCTACTAGACACACAGATCGAAAATGGGCAGATTAATGGGCAAATTAGCAGGAGTGCTATTCCCCTTAAACCCTGGATAAGCCACTCCTCTTGACCCTCCTCCAACTTAACTATAGAGAAACTAAAGAGCTGTGATTGAACCAGACCACAATGAAGATGATAGCAAAAGTAATCTGTCTGTAAGAGAAGAGGGAACCTCAGTAGAAAGGTCTAAGGAACCGAACAATAAAGTGATGGAGGAAGGGAAAGATCTTGGACACAGCACCAGTTGGCCAGACAGGCTCAGCAGAAGNAGGTAAAAATCCTTGTAAGGATCATAAGAATTGCTTCTTTGAAGCAAGGAACAATATCAAGTGGCAATAAATTACATGATATATACTCTTAACCTACTAGACACACAGATCAAAAATGGGCAGATTAATGGGCAAATTGGCAGGAGTGCTATTCCCGTTAAACCCTGGATAAGCCACTCCTCTTGACCCTCCTCCAACTTAACTATAGAGAAACTAAAGAGCTGCGATTGAACCAGACCGCAATGAAGATGATAGCAAAAGTAATGTGTCTGTAAGAGAAGAGGGAACCTCAGCAGAAAGGTCTAAGGAACCGAACAATAAAGTGATGGAGGAAGGGAAAGATCTTGGACACCACCAGTTGGCCAGACAGGCTCAGCAGAAACCAGAGCCAAAAGACCCCCAGTTCAAGTATCAGTAGATGTCCTTCATGGAAGCCCAGCCTGAAACCACAGTAGCAACAGCCCCAGAAACCACATAATACTTAAGAACAAATAACAAAATGGATATGCAAGACCTGTAAACCAAAACACTGTAAAAACATTGCTAAGAGAAAGTAAAGAGACTTAAACAGAGCAAGATGCCATGTGCATTGTTCAGATGTTTCACTCAAAATTCACCTTACAGATTCCACATAATCCCATTCAAACCGCAGCAAATTTCTAGGCAGGAATCGACAAGCTTATTTTAAAAGCTATAAGAAAAATGCAAAGAATACAGAACAATCAGACAAAAAACTTAAGAGAAGAACAAAGTGGCAAGACTTACACCTGATTTCCAGGCTTCCTCTTAAGACACGGCAGTCAAGACGGTGCAGCAGACCATTGCCTTCCATGAGCACGAGCTCACTGCTCTACTTCAGTGGCTGTGAGATAAATTCCTCCGTCAGAAGCTGTGCAGGGTGGAATAACATCTTGGTGAATAACTTATTCTGCCAATGCACGGATACTAGTTTGGGAAGGGTCAAATCCATATCAAGAGTAAGGACCTGTGTCAGGAAGATCAGAAAGCCATCCCTTCCAAGGTGGAGGTGGCGCACTGATTCTCCCAAAGAATGGCGCTCTGCTGGGGGCTTGGCGTTGGCCTGTGTGCTGTTGGCAGGTTGGCCGGGCAGCAGAGACCGTAGACAGAGAAGCTTCAGGAGGTGGGCACTCCACATTGCTGAGCCTGTGCACAGCCTCCATCACTGCTGCCACGGCCACATCGATCGTGAGGCCTTTGTAAGGACAGAGACTGCTGGGAAAATAAACTAACCTCCAGAGAACAGACGATTTCATCTGCTTGCTTACTGAAGAATTTATCTGGCATAATTAATTACTCTCAGGTGACTATTGGGACACAGATCTTCACATTCCATGGTCATTCAAAGAGATCTATCCACACATCTCTTCCCAAGAAGCTTCCCACTGTGATGATTAAGTTGGGTCCTTTTCAAGGCCCTGAGCAGCCAGCCAAACTATTAACCACTGCCCATGAATCAAAGTCGATCCATGTCTCTGGTTATCTCTAATGGCAGGCAAATGAATGCCCGTTGCACTGGGTCAAGTTCTGCCCCGTGGGAGTATTTTCCTCCACTGCTGTCCTTCAGGACCACACCAGAATGGCTTCTTGTTCAGATCTCAATACAAATAAACCAACTACAAAAAGACATCGTGAGAGATTGTAAACAGACTGTATCTCAGAATATGAAATTGTATTAAGACAATATTATTAATTTATAAGATGTGATAATGAAGTAGTAGCATTCTTTTATATATATATATATATATAAAAACCTTATCTGTTGGAAATATATTCTGAAGTATTTAAAGGTTAAAAAGATGTGTGAGGGATTTTACTTAATATTTTTCATGGGAAAAAAAGTTGTAAGACAGCTCAATGGAAGAAGCTGGGCGATAAGTTCATTAAACCGTTTTCTCTGCTTTTATATGTGTTTAAAATAACATATAATAAAAAGCCTTAAAAACATTCTAATCAAAGCTATAGACACTTCCCTTTATAAATGTACCTAAGTTTGTAATCTAAATGCTACCTAGCCTCACCAGCCTGTGCCCTCAAAAAAAAAAAAAAAGTTAAATTTCTACTAGGACCCCATTTATGATGACTGTGCGGCCACTCACTCATGCCTGTGCCCCAGGAGCATATTCTCACCATCTCCAGAAGAACTCCATCACTTCAAGAAGTACTCAAAGGATTCCCATATATCAGACCACAAACTAGGCTGAAGCTGACAGCCATTCCTCAGGCTCTGCTGTTCTCGCTCCCAACTGTCTACATCTGCTGCTGGAGAAGCTGCTTAAAGAGGCTTGATCATGGCTGCTGTCGACGAAAAGAAAGGCATAAGAAGCATTCCAAATGAAAGGAAACTAGAATACACATAAAAGGGAACTAAACGCAACATGGGCTCCTCCGTGGAATCCTAGACATGGAAGGAAAAAAAAATGACTACAAAGTCATTATTGAGGCAGCTGAAATTACCAAAATATGGCGGACTAGACGATGGCATTTTAATGTCACATTGCCAGGTTTTTATCATTGCATGGTGGTTACATAAAAGATCTCACCCTCAGCAAATACAACTAAAGAATTTAATGTGTAAAAATAAAGCATGTACATTGAAATTTCTCTATCTTGACCCAGTCTCTCAGTCACACAATTCCGCTCCCCCTACCCCTTGCCCCAACAGGCAACAGATGTTTTCTCATTTTTGGGTACATCCACCCAGAGGTATTTCATACTTTTGCAAGATAATACATGTTCTAATATCTCCTTTACATCAGAGTCCATTCTCTGTACTCTGTTCTGTGCTTGGCTCTTTTTTAATATATCCTTGGACATCATTTCATCTCAGAACATGAACCATCTCCTCCTCATTTTCTATAACTGTGTAGTATTCCACTGGGAGATGTACTGTAATTTAGGCAGGCTCCATTTTATGGACATTTGACTCATTTCTAATCTTTTGCTGTCCTTTATGAATCCTTTATTAAGCTGTGCAGGATAGGAAACTTCAAGGAAGACTCAGGAACACAAGCATATAACAAAGGCATGATCACTAACATGGGATCATTTTGTCAGGGATTATATTTTAAGTGGTTACTGATAAATGCAATGTTTTATGTTGTTAACCAGAGAAACAGACTTGAGAATGAATGACTGATGGGTATGAGAAAATAAGAATGTGGGGGGGAAATTCAGTGTTAACAGCCCTCTGTTTTAGCCACCGAACCTGCCTGAAAGAGCGTTTTATTTATTTGCATTTTTGGCAATGCTCGGTCCTTGTTGTGCATGAGGGCTTTCCCGAGTCATGGCAAGTGGGGGCCTCTCTCTAGTTGCAGTGTGCGGGCTTCTCATTGCCGTGACTTCTTGTGTTGCAGAGCATGGGCTCTAGAGTGCACCAGCCTCAGTAGTCATGGCATCTGGGCTTAGCTGCCCAAGGCATGTGGAAACCTTCCGGATCAGGGATCAAAGCTCTGTCCCCTGCATGACCAGGTGGATTCCCAACCACCTGACCGCCAGGAAAGCCCCTGAAAGAGCATTTTAATACAGTGGGATTTTTCTTTTTCAGAACTCTTAGTTCAGTTCAGTTCAGTTCAGTCACTCAGTCGTGTCCGACTCTTTGCGACCCCATGAAACGCAGCACGCCAGGCCTCCCTGTTCATCACCATCTCTCGGAGTTCACCCAGACTCACGTCCATCGAGTCCGTGATGCCATCGAGCCATCTCATCCTCTGTCGTCCCCTTCTCCTCCTGCCCCCAATCCCTCCCAGCTTCAGAGTCTTTTCCAATGAGTCAACTCTTCGCATGAGGTGGCCAAAGTACTGGAGTTTCAGCTTTAGCATCATTCCTTCCAAAGAAATTCCAGGGCTGATCTCCATCAGAATGGACTGGTTGGATCTCCTTGNGGACTGAAATGAGCTCATCTTTGACAGAGTTTTATCTGTGGGATCCTTGGGAGCCCTGGCCTATGGGTGAGTCCTGTGCAGAGATATTTCATTTGCTTCCGCCAGGTAACCTAGGGGTAGCATTGGCTCAGTGTCAATGTTTTGAGTTCTGCAAGTAGGAGAGTGGGTGTGTATTTAAACTCTAAAGCCTCTGAGTCCTAGACCTTAGTTAAGCATTCTCTGGGGACCATCTTCCCGTGTGAATGTTTCTAAATTTCCCCTTTATCTGAGAGTAAGTATTGCTTTTACAGAATCCCAGTTGGATGTGTCTGTGTGAGGAGTGCTGGGTCCCCGCACCCCCCTGTCTCTTATACACATCTCACCCCAGCCTCCACCAAGGTTTCTGCCATGGCTGAGCTGATGAGGCTCTGTGCCCGGAGAGCTGGGCCCCAGAGCAGAGCGCCTCTAGAAGGCGGAGACCGGCAGAAGCTGAAACACAGCCAGGCGGTACTGCCTAGGGTTCAAGGCCTCTTCCTACTCCAAATGATGATGGCAGAGTGACTGCCCACCACCCGGGAGGGCCCCACAGACCCCGTCTTTTCTGCTATCATCATACCTTGTCCACCGCAGTGTCCTTCTGAGGTGATGTTCCTCCTGCTGTTGGCCTCTTGAGCCCAAACAGTACACAGTGCATGGCTTTTAAAACAGGGTCTTAGTGACAGGAAGGTCAGGAAGAGGAGGGAGGGAGTGAGGAGGTCCAGGGGAAGGAGCACTGAGTTCTGAAACACAAGCTTTAGCTCTAAGCTGGCATGAGGTTTTCTGAAATACAAATGTGACTGCGTAAGTCCTCTATGTTGTCAGCTTCTCTGGTGCACTCTAAGGGAAAATGCCCCATTTCTGTGTGTCACCACGAATTATCTCTCTTCCTGCCTTTGACATCCTTGAGTTCCTCCTGAAGAGCTGGGCTCCTTCTTGACCGCCGAGTACGTGCTGGTCCTCCTGGCCTTTGTGCACTGCGCTCCCCTCACCCACCTCCTGCCCAGTCTCCCTGTCAGGCAACAAACCCTTCTTACCTGAGTCATGAGTGATCCAAGAAGTGTTAGGTTCTTAGTTGAAAACGTTTCAGATCGAAATCAGTTTTTGTTACTATGGTCAGCATCTCCTTTTGATGGCCCTTGTCCTTTGGGGGTCCCAAAGAGAAAAGACACAAACCAATCAGACTGGTAAGCCCTTGGGAGACTGCCCGCCACTCCTAACTAAGGCATCACTGCAGGAAGATGTGTCTCAAATCAGTGTCTTTGACCAAAATTTACCCAGCTCACAGGAACCCCTCTCCCCCGCCAAGCAGTTCTCACCACCTGACCCCATTCCTGTCTTGTTTCAACTCCCATAGCCCCCACCAGCTCCAGTGATGCTGGCAAGGATGGTTCTCTCTGCAGAGATGGACTGCAACCCTTGCCCACAGTCTCAGAGGCCCCTGTTCCCAGAGCGTCCCACCCCATCTCCTGCTTGTCACTCATCTTGTGACAGAACCTCTGCCCGAAGGCACTCCGGGACCCTGACTGGATGGGTCACGGTTGCCCCTGGGGTCTTGGTCCCACATCAAGTATAAGCGGGACAGCTGGAGAATCCCTGAATTGGAACGACCTTCTGTCCTCAGCAGAGGAAACAGGAAAAGCGCTCTCACCCTGGGGAGTGCTGGCCACACAGAAGGGCCGTGTCACGCAGAAAAGGCACAGGAGCAGAGGGCTGCCGCGACAGACCCCCCCGCTACGGTGTCCGCTCACTGCATGGCACCACTGTCTCCCAAGGCTGTGAACTCCTCGGGACAGGGACCATGTCTCATTCACCTTTGTTCTACTGTGCCCAGCACGTGCAGGCTTTCAATGAATGAGAGCAATGATTGGCACTTGGAAGGGCAGTTAGGAACCAGGGAGGGTGGGACATGATAAGGAAGGATTCTCTAATCCGGACCTGCACTGTCCCCCGGGACTGGTTGGTTTCTGGATGGAAGAAGCGATGGGGGTTTAGGTGGTAAAAAAGCACCTGCTCCACAGCCTGATCCCACAGCCTAGCATGAAGACAGGCTAAGAGCCAGAACACAGAGAGCTGGGCTTCTGACAATCACTCCCAGAGACTGCCTGTCATTCCTGTCCTCTCACCAGATACTCTGCCTGTAGGTCAAGGCCTATTTCAAACACATTTTAGCTTGGAAGGGTCTGGGTTTTTTTTTTTAATGCAATATCATGAAATTTAGCACATGGCCTTTGTGGCATCTGTTTCACTGCTGTAATATATATTTTTTTCCTTTTCCTGTTTGTTGCTAGGTAAAAGAATCTCCACACAAATGAGGTGTTGCTAAATATTTTCAGCCATGATACAAATCAGGGATGCTAAGCTTTTTTTAATATTAAACTAGTGGTATAGAAAAGTTCAAACAGAGGTGAACTGTAGCCATCACAGAGACAAGGGACGAGGCGCTCTGTAAACAGCAGGAAGGGGCAGGCGCTCCTGGCAGCAGCCAGGCCATGAGGGAATGCAGCCTGGAGGCTCTGCACTGGGCCAGCAAGATGCATGGGAGGCATCAAGAGGGCCCAAGAGGGATGGTAAAAGCATCACGTGGTGCTTTATGGCATTGAACAGCAACACTGCCAAAAAAAAAATGACACTTTCTCCTTTTTCTATATTGGAGGCACGTAGAATTTTTTGTCAGAGTTCTGATAAAGCTTTTATTACTAATTTAAAGGAAGATAAATATAGTAAGAAAAAAGTCAAGGAAAACAGTTTTTATCTATCAAAATTTTAAACTGTGTACCATTCACCCCGGAAATCCCACTTTGGGGCATCCATTCTAGGGAAACATTCATGGTAGATAAAGCAGCTTATACTATTTTTACAGCATTTTATGGCAAAAATGTCTGCATCAGTAAGGGAACATTGATTAGGATACAGCCAAAGGATTGGAATACTAGGCAGCAATGAAAAAGCGAAAGCTTCTGCTGTTCAGATCCTAGGCTTCTATCAAGTACAGATCTATTATCACGGGGGGAGCAGAGCAGAGACGCAAGGCAGCGCTTGCCTGCCACGAGGAAAAGAAGCGAGAATGCTAAAAACAAACAGTCCCCAAATCCACACAGACAGAGCCTGGCTAAAACTAAGGATGGCCAGGGAAACAGAAATTCCCTTTACCACTCCCCACATGAGCCTGGCACCAAGCAACAAGCAACATCAGTCGACCGCTGACGGAGAAGCAACACATACGGACACGCCCTCTCTGTGGCCTGGATATGAGGGGACTTCTCAAAGCCAATGGTGCAGCAGGAACACTGAGAAAGACCTTCTGGCACCCCAGACACCACTCTCAGGACAAGTTAACAGCAGACCCACTGCTAAAGGAATCTGAAGTCCGTGATACATTGGGGTAATGATATCACCAAAGAAATCAAAACCTATCTCATCTCATAATCCATACTAACAAGCTGACAGAATAGGCATGCTCATTTCTGGGCACAGATACTGTTTGCTAATCTATTTTTCTGAAATGATGTTTAGCATTAAATTTAAAGCATCAATACACATTTTAAAAGGAAGATAAAACTACTATCAAAAGGTAGTCATCAGAAATGTACTCAGAGATTGCCCAGATGTTGGGACTTATCGGAGAATTAACATAACTACAATTAATATGCTAAACGATCCAGTGGAAAAGGTGGAAACCTACAAGAAGAGATGGGGGGATTTCAGCAGAGATGTGAAACTGTAAAATAGTCAAATGGAAATGCTAGAAATAAGAGACACCGTGTCAGAAATGAAGAAGTGCTTTGACAGGCTCAGATCAAACGATGCATAGCTGATAAAAGCATTATTGTACTCAACAGGTCAGTAAGAATAAGCTGAAACACAAACAAAAATGAGAATGGGGGAAAAATAATACCCAGAAAAGAACAGTCAAAAGTTGTGGGACAATATCAGTCTAGCATAACTGAAGCTGCAAAAGGAAAAGAACATTAGAATTATCTGAACTAATGGTCAAAATTTTTCTAAAATTAACAGCAGCAAACCATACACCCAAGAAATCCAGACAATTCAGAACACAACTGAGCAGTTCTTTAAAGTAGAAAGGGAAAAAAAAAAATCATAAAACTGTCAACCCAGAATGTTGTAAAAATGAAAACCTCTTTCAAAAATGAAAAGCAACATTTTCCTAGTATCAACAAAATAATTCCTTAAAAGACANCACAACTGAGCAGTTCTTTAAAGTAGAAAGGGAAAAAAAAAAATCATAAAACTGTCAACCCAGAATGTTGTAAAAATGAAAACCTCTTTCAAAAATGAAAAGCAACATTTTCCTAGTATCAACAAAATAATTCCTTAAAAGACAATATTCCTTCTTGATCTTATAAGGGCCAGAACTTAGACCTGGATTGTGTAAAGTGTTAACACATCATTTAATGTACAGGCCTCTATCTCAAAAAACTTCTATAACTGTGCCTTGACATCTAACGTGCAGAACAGTTCTCAGAGTCAGAGCCTTTCTGAGATGCTCTTCCCATCTTATAATCCTCAATTTGGCTCAAATAAAATTTTGCATTTCTTTAAAAAAAAAAAATGTGTGAGGTACATCAAAAAGTTAAACACAGAATTATCATCTGACCAGAAACTTCTCTCTTAGATATATACCCAACAGAATGGAAAGCAGGTATTCACACAAATATCTGTAAAAGAATGTTCATGGCAGGCACACTATTCATAATAGCCAAAAAGTGGAAACAACCCAAATGTCTATCAATGGATGAATGAAAAAATAAAATGCAGTATATCCACAAAATAGAATATTATCCAGCCATAGAAGGAACGAAGTATGATAGATGTTTTCAATGTGAATGAACCTCAAAAAAATTATGCTAAATGAAAGAAATCAGAAATGCCATGTGGGGACTTCTCTGGCAGTCCAGTGGCTAGGCCTCCACGCTCCTACTGTTGGGGGTCAGGGTTCAATCCCTGGTCACAAAGGTAGATGCAACGTGCCGCAGTGAAGACTGGAGACCCAGTGTGATGCAACTAAGATGCAATGCAGTCAAACAATTTAAAAAACGCCATGTGTTGCTATGATTCCATTTACATGAAATATCCAGAATAGATAAACTCATAGAGAGAGAAAGCAGATTAGTGGTTCCTAGGGGCTGGAGGGGAGAATAGGACGTGATTGCCTGGGAATGATGAAAATGTTTTGAAACTAGACAGATGGCTGTATACACTGTGAGCATAGTAAATGCCACTGAATTGTACTTTAAAACTGTAAATTTTATGTGAACTTCATCCCAATTTTTTAAAAGACACGGATAATCACAGACAAATTATAATCCCTTGCTTTAAAATAACTGTGTACAGGTAATTAAGCTTTATGGTATGGAATATTGTGAAAAGACATAGCTCTGCCATTCACAGATACATTATCCTCAGAAGTAGCTTCACAAACATGACAATAAAATTCACTTAATGTTTTTTTTAAAGATGACTTTCTCATACAACCAAAAACTGAGAAGTCATTGTCACAGACCTATACTACAGGAATATTACTAGAAATTCTTCAGGCAGAAGGAATACGACACCAGACAGAAATCTGAATCTACACAAAGACACAAAAAGTGTTAGAAATGGTGAAAATAAATTCCTACAAGTCAATTTATTGAAGTCAGTTGCAAACTTATTTACAATTTACTTATCAAGACTCACTTCAAGACTGTCTCCTCATTGCTTCTAATTCTAAACCATTGTCCCATGAACTGTGCCTGGGTCTCCAGTCTGCCTTAAACCACTTGAACCTAGAGCCAACACTTTACAACTAGCCAACTTCTGACTTTCCCCTTCTGAGATACTGCTAAGACTGTCAAAGCGACGGTCTCTCTTACTGCAGTGAGTTCACATAAATTTAGTTTGCTTTTTTTTTTTTTTTAAGAGAAAGCAACTAATACAGTAAAGTATGATTCCACATATGTGGAGTACCCACCAAACTCTTCCAGCAGTCACAGTGGGAGAGGCCTATCCTGGAAGGTTCTGGGAAAAAAAGGAGGATTTGCTTCTTCACACTATATTCTTTTGTGTTATTTGAATGCTTCACAATAAGCATGTATTATATTATCTCTTTGATTTAAAAAATCCAATTTCAAAAAGAATTAGGAACTGCAGCTTGCTCAGGCCACAGAGTTATGAGTTTAGAGGGACATGTTTAACTCAAAATGCATCACGCATCAGAAATAAGTTTTGCTGGTCAGTACAATAACTTGGGCAGGGAAGTACTTTTATTTTTATAAAATTGTGCCTAAGACACTAAGAAGTATGGGAGTCATGATCAGACTCTCCTTTGGCCCACTGGGTCCTAGGAGGAAATTAGTCAATGACGTGGAAAGCTGGCCCCTACTGCAAGGCCTTGGGGCAGGAGGCAGTGGAGCCAGCCCTGCTCTAAAACTTGGGAGAAAAGTACCAGGGGACACAGGAGGGAGGCCCAGCCCAAATCAGAGGGCAGCTATTGCAGGCAGATCTTACTCTGAGACTCAGGTCAACCCCACGCAACTTCCCTATGACCCCCCAACTCAATCCATCCCAGTCTAGGCCCAGAGCCCACACCACATCACACAGCCAGCCACCCTACCCAAAGGGCGAGCAGCCCCCTCACCTGGTGGGCAATTGGCATCAGTTTGGCCACGAGCTCTTCCCCAGATTCCATATGGTCAAGGACTCCTTGCAAGGCCAACTGCTGACCTGGGGGGCGGCGGGTGTCTTCCACGTTCCTTTTGCCCCAAAGCCTATTTTTACAGGTGGGAAAACCAAGACCCAAAGAGCTAGGGTGACTTCTTTATCAGGGTCATCGTAATTCAGAAGCTGAAACCTTTATAACAGCAACTCCCTTGACTTGAAAGAAAGAAGAAATTCTGGCATCTGGAAGGGGTTTTTGTATTCAGCAATATTTCCATGCTTCATACAAAAGAGAAAATTCAAATAGTTTATTCAATACACACACGCTAAGCTAGGTCAGAATTCCCACTAATTTCATACACATAGTTTAGTCAGGTTTATTAAGGAAGCCAGGACAGCAGGTATCAGTCATTCTGAGTCTCTCTCTAGAAGGAAGCCTCAGATGGAAACACACCAACGACCTTTTTTTGCTGCTGTTTCTCCTGTTTTTGTGTAATGTCATGAAGGCTTTATTAAGAAGTCATTTTTAAGAAGTAGGCACTAACTGGTCATCCCAGGCTGCGTTCTCAGCCTACTCCCAAAAGGGCTTATCCTCAGGGACCCAAATGCGCACTCCTGAGAGTCAGGGCAGGGGAGAAGCTGACATCTGCCTCATCCTGGTTCCTTCTGATAGAAGATGCCCAGCTCCGGGGACTGGGAAACCCAGAGAGCAGACAAAAGGGTCCCATGTCGTCTTGGACATGGGATCCTTCCATCTGAAAGGAGCCTTGGAGGAATGGAGAATGCGATCTTGAGCTGTTGTGATTTCCCAGATGCGTTCTGTGCGTAGGTTGGGAGCAGCAACCTGAAAACATAGCCAGGAACGCGCCCAGGCTGAGTCAGACAGTACTGGGGACCTGCAGCCCAGCCAACTCTCGGGTCAGCCAGTGCCCGGCCAGGGGTCTCAGCGTTGTGCTGCACTGCGAAACAGGTACGGTGGTCAGGAAGCTCTTCCCCACACTGAGAAGTCTCCTTTGGGGAACTTCTCTCTTGGGCCAGGTTCTCGTGATCCTCATAAGCCCAGCATCATTCTCCCCTAAAAAGTCTCTGGATTCATCACCAGGATTTGCTGTAGGGCTGAACTGTGCAAAATCGTCAGACTCAGCAAACCTCCACCTATCTCCTTGTCTGTCTCCTATCTGTGTGGAGCATCTGGCCTGCTCTGTGAGGTCAGAGTGGCAGTGCGTTCATTTTATTGTAGCATTTTTACATAGACCTACGCCCAACATTCTGCTTTCCAGATTAGAAGGCCAGCCCCGGATCTCTCCCAGCTATCAGCCTAAAGTTGCCCAAGAATCTCCAGAGATTGCTCAGCCTGTTTTCTCTCACCTCCTGGGGTGAGAATCAGAAGTCAGCTGCAGCTTTTAGCTTCCATGACTGCTGCTGCTTCTATACAATGTTGCCTCTGACCACTGACCCCATATAGTAAGATGCACTCTTGCTCACAAAATAGGATGGTGTTCTTGATGGTTCAGATCCCCAATGAGGTCGCAACTGGGAAACCAAGAGCCCACATACCCTTGTTTGCTCTGTCCTGTCCTTAGCTTGCCTACAGGGCCGCCAGAGCCCTCCCCAGGACACCACGTCTTCGGAGAGCCTTTTTTCACAGTGGCTTTCTGCTGCAGAGGCTTAAGACTGAGGGCAAATCCAAGTGCCTTGCCTCTCCAGAGGAACGCACGTTGAAGCTCATGGTCTCTGAAGCTTGGGGGTTTGTTCGAGACCTTAAACACACACACAGGCAGATGCCACTCATCTCACATGGATATAGCTAAGACGGGCTTCTTGGAAAGTTCCTCCCAAACAAAGATCCTGATCTGGGTTCCTACTACACATGGCAGTAACAGGACACCCGAAGTTGTAGCTTTGTTGATGAAACATTTGAAAAACACATCTATTCCACTAGGCAACTGATGATATATTTCTAACAGTCGCTTGTAGTTAAATTCTGAAAAAAAAAAAAAAAATTCTTGAATAATTTCTTAAAAGGATTTTGAAAGAGACCACCTCTCTCACAGTCAGTGGTATCCACTCTGGAAATGGATTGCCTCCACTTCCTAATTATCCACAAGTGGGTGAAGGAGCAAGGGCCAGAGGGAGGAGTGGAAGAGAAGAATCTGCCTTCTAAATGCTGAGGGTCTCTTGTGAGATGACATTAATATAAGTACTGGTGTCACTGTTCTAACTGAACAGATACTTCTGTCTGCAGATTGGGCCACGCTGACCAGGGCATAGGGTCATAGCCTCTCTGGCCCTTCCCTAATGAAGGACGCCAATTCTGTCTCCCTGTTGGAAGAGGACATTGGCACTGGATACCTGGGTCCTCCAGCCGTGGCACTGGCCAGTCAGCACAGAGCAGGCCTGAGGGCTCATGTGCCCCACGGCTAAGCGTGACTGCAGGGTCCGCAGTCCTCAGCGGGGCCGCTAAGCGTGAGCCCAGCTTGCGTGTGACCAGAGCTCCTGCTTGGCCCCCTGTCTCTGCCTCCCCCACATCTCCTGGCCAATCTTTGTCCTCTGCTGAATTAGCACAACTGCCTTCTTCTCCAGACCTCTCCCCGGGCCTGGCCCAGTCACCCAGGCCTGGGTTAGGGATCACCTTCTCCACTGCCTGGCAGGTGTTCAAGGAGAGGATTTGAGAGCCCAGACTCTGGCATTGCCATTGATTAGCTGTATGTCCTTAACCAAGTTTCTTGGCTTCTCTGTACCTCAGTTTCCTAATCTGTAAATGGGGATAATAGCACCTACCAAATAGGGTTGCAAGTGAACACATGGGAACTACTTAGCGAAGTACCTTGCACATCCTGAGGCCCAATTAACTGCCACCATGACTATGATCACATCTTGCTCAGGATGTCTCAGCCCTTCGTCCCTCTAGCTGCCCATGGCTGTGCCATACAGCTAGGAGAACCTCTGACTGGATACCTAGAGACCAGAGAGACTCAGTGGGCCTTACCAAGGACTTCACTTCGCTTACATTTCTGTCTTGGTGTGGGGCCTTAACAAGGGATAGGGAGCCTGCTCCTCAAATGGAGCGTAGCCCACCCTCCTACCCCTGCAGCCACACTGAATCCAGGGATGCTGGGAGGCCACAGCCCCCAGAGAGCAGCAGTGGCCTTTGGAGGGCAGTGAGGCCTCAGATGGGTCCACAAGGTTGCTTCCTTACCCCTAATTTGTGAGGTCGGGATCAGACAATCTCCAGTATCCTTTCCTTTAGTGTGACCTGTTAGGATCTGGCTTATTCTAAACAGTCCCTCAGTTACCTATGGATCTTCTTAATCATCCACAGAACCTAAACTCAGGGATCGTGGGATCTGCCTGAAAGAAGAAGAAAGAAGGGTTTGAAATTAGTGTGAAACTCAGAATCAGAAAATGAAGTTCTCCAAACAAGTGGTCTGGTTTTCCAGATGACAGATACTCACTTTTCTAAAAAGCACCAAGATGTAGAGTGCAAAGCTGAAGAATTGCAGCAAACTCCTCTTTTAAGGCAAATTTTCAGAAAAATCAAATTACATGCTGAATTTTTAAAAGTAGCGTGCGGGGAAAAGCTATGAAGGAAAGCAGAGAAAGATCTGCTCCACCTCCCAGGGCACATCCTCATGCCCACAGCAGGGACCACCTGGACTCCGGGGATGGCTGGGGCTGGCAACGCTCTGCCCTCCACCCGACGCTGGCTACCCAGGGGTGCCAGGGGGTTGTTGTCAGCACATTTGTAATCTTTGTACACTGGGTACACGCATGATATTTCCCAGCAATAAGGGGCTCAAGAGAGTAGCTAAGGGGTTACTCAAGCAGTTTTCATAACCATTGCTTGACGCTTCTCGTGTCCAAAGCACAGCTCAAAAGTCATCCTCATTTTATCAATATGTCATGGTGGCCAGGGAGCTGTGCCTCTCCGTCTCCTTCAAGAGAGCCTGCTATGGGCACAGAGCCCCCAGACTAACAGCTTCCAGCTCCAGCCCGTGACCCCGGGGCCCCACCTCCTCCAGGCTGTCCCCAGGCAGTGACCGACCACAGGAGAGGTGGTAGTGCTGGCCCACTCCCGCCAAACATGGGGCGCTCCCAAAGAGAGACTTCTGCTCAGGGCCTTTGGCCTGGCTGAGATTTTCTCAGAACTGCACTGCAGTTTGAGGCTCTTCCTACTCAGCCCTTGCCTCCCTCTTTCCTTTCACAGGAGGCAGACCTACCTCTGGTTTGAAAGCTTTTTTCTGCGTGCCTCTGTCCCCCTTGTTCTTCACAGGCATGCCCCCCACAAACCTTCTCGTGTGTCTAATCCCACGGTGGCACCTGCTTCTCAGGGTGCCCAAATAGACATCCGTGTTACAAGGCTTTTCCCCACGCATTCTTTTAAAAATTGAGACCATCCTCAATGTATGGCTTTGCATAGCTTTTCATAAGACATTTTGAGTGTTCTCCTATGCTGTTAAGTGTGCTTCAAAATCAGTGTATAAAAGGGCTGTATGATATTGCATGTGAGGGATGCATATTATCTATTTAAAGACATTTATGGATCCACAGTATCTATTTATTATGGTTGAAACTGCTAAAACTTTTGAATACCCTTCCTCCATTTGGGAAACTCTTGACATTAGTGGTACCTGTCTCCCAGCTAGACACCCATATTTGCTTTCTCAGGCTCCCTTGCAGCCAGGGTGCAGACAGATGGCTCTGCCAGCCACAGCTGCAGGAACCCTGAATCAGAATGAGAGCAGTGCATCGTGTGGGACAAGGTTTCTACCAGGGGCGGAGAGTGGTCTCTGCTTGTTCTTTGTTCTATAGAGACATTACCTTATGGGCTGCAAGGAAGTATCAGCTTTACTTACAAAAAAGGAAACTAAAAACCAGAGATAATTGTTCAAAGTAACTCATCCACCATTAGGTCCTTTACCCCGGCTTGAGGTATTTGGACTCTTAACTGTCCCCAAATTATACACCAGGTGACAGGTCAGTCTCTCATCTCCCAAAGGAGTGTGTGCTAGAGGAGAGCCCTGATTTTAGGAGCCCCATTTCTAGGGCTTTGGAGCCATGAACTTGGCTTGAGAGCCTTGTTCTTTCTTGCTTGGCTGTGTGTCTTTGCTCAAGTAACCGGCCTGTTTCCATTAACACTTCCTTGACAGTTTCTCTGAGAGTAGAACTAGATAATGTTTTTAACAGAAAAACTATACAAAGAAAATGAAAGTCTGTTTAAAAAAAAAAGTTTCCTCATTCAAATAAATACAGTGTGTTGTCACACAGACAGATCCACATGCTCTGATATGGAGAAACACCCCCATGGCATTGGGTAGGGGAAACCCAAGAAGTTAGGTTCTGATTTTGTGTAGGTGAAAATTTGAAAGGAAACCAAGTCTATTTTTTGCTTGTGTAGGCATAGATTGTAATGGTGGTTACATGAAGTAAGTAGAACTGAGGTTACTTCAAAAGAGACTCCTTTCTAAGCATTATTACAAGTTTGAACTTGCTTTCCTGCGATGAAAACCCATGTACTCACCATCTAGATCTAAAACTACAACATTTTGCCACGTCAAGCATCTACATTTCCCTGAACCATTTCAAGGGAAATTAGACACTGTACCTCCAAAGGAGTTAAGCTTGCATTGCCACACACAGCCCCTACAGAATGCCACTGGCCTTCCAACTTCATAAATAATTCCCTCATGTCTTTTAATTCTGAACCCATATTCAAATCTCAGTTGTTTCCCAAATGTCACAATTTTTTCCCTCATATTTGGTTACAAAAATCTCTTGATTCTTTTAGTCCAAAACAGCTTCCACCCATTTATCCCAACACACACCTTTTCTTTTCATACATAGCACTGAAGAGATGTGGTCATCGTCAAAGAATATTCCTCATTGTAGATTTGCCTGGTGTCTCTTTGTTCCTTAAACTCCCTCAAACCAGCAGCTGGGCTGAATGGTTAGTTCAAGAAGCCAAAATAGCCCCTCTAACACTTGGCCCCAAATGGCCAAGACTTTGGCCCCCAACACCTGTCAGCTTCCCTAGTTTTTGCCCCAGCTTTTCTAGCTTCGTAGGACCAACCAGAAAAAGCCAAATATGCACTCCTAATCAATCACATAGGATGCCCCATTGCTAGTCAGCCTGCCTACAGCTTCCCCAGGATAACAGACTCTGATCAGGGCATACCTGCATACTTTTCCTTTTCCACTACAAAGTTTTCTCACTCCACTGCTTACCTTTGAGTGTCTGACCAAGGCAAGTGATGGTAGCTGATTCCCTTGCTATAGCAAGCTGGAAATAGTCTTTGCTTATTCTCACTTGACAGCGGTCTCTATTTCCACGATTGTTACTGATGGCTAAGTGTGATCACACTTCAGATGGTAATAGCCACCTTATTTAACCACTTACATTGTCAGAATGGAATCTGACTTTTCAATTCATGCCCTGCTACAAATTTGCCTGTTTTGCCATGTGCCTTTATTCATATCTGCAAGGAAAAGATGGTTGAATTTCACACACAGAATTTATTTTCACCTTAATTAAGCAAATGCTTTCCAAGAATGTAATTTTTAGTCGAGCGTTACATTTCTGGCCTAATGCATCAATATAATGTTTTGCTGTTTTGAAACGACAGGGTTTGGCCAGCAACTGAACAACAACAACTTAACAAGATTGCCCAGTATCTTGGCCAGTGTACAGGCCCCTCATTTATTTATTGCTTATTATTTATCTACCTTAAACATGTAGTCAATTAAATTGATCTCATAAAAATGAGTTTAATCTTAATATAATTTGAATAAAAGAAGGCTACTATCAAATAGAAATCATTAAAAATAATAAGAGTTTTAACCCTGGGAAAATGTATAGAGCATATGAAAGGCAGTATAATACATGGCATAAGGAGGGTGTTCTGCAAATATCAGGGCACAAGACCACTAGAGGGCAGCACTTCCGCTTTCAGGTTATGGTCAGTCATGACCTGCCGCCCGTCCCAGCAACAGCCCTGCCACCTCTAGACACAGAGCCATCACCAGAAGACCAAGGACTCCTCGCAGTGCTCAGAGAAAACTGCATCTCCATTTCCTGTGCGGGCGGCCACGGCACACTCTTTCCCTTACTTTCCAAGGCTTTTGAAGGACACTTGGTGTCCCTTGCTCCAAGCGCCTCCCTTCGTGCCTCACAGTTTTAGACAAAATACTAGGCTCAGGAAACCACATGGGGGTCAAGGGGGTGAGGCAAGATGGACACACAGACTTTCTCCTTAAATCCCAGCACTCTCCACCTCCAGTCACCTTGCTGCTGCTACTGCTGCTAAGTCGCTTCAGTCGTGTCCGACTCTGTGCGACCCCATAGACGGCAGCCCACCAGGCTCCCCCATCCCTGGGATTCTCCAGGCAAGAACACTGGAGTGGGTTGCCATTTCCTTCTCCAGTGCATGAAAGTGAAAAGTGAAAGGGAAGTCGCTCAGTCGTGTCCGGTCTTAGCGACCCCATGGACTGCAGCCCACCAGGCTCCCCTGCCCATGGGGTTTTCCAGGCAAGAGTCCTGGAGTGGCTTGCCATTGCTTTCTCCGGACCAACCTAGATAGCATATTCAAAAGCAGAGACATTACTTTGCTGACTGCGGTCCGTCTAGCCAAGGCTATGGTTTTTCCAGTGGTCATGTATGGATGTAAGAGTTGGACTGTGAAGAAGGCTGAGCACTAAAGAATTGATGCTTTTGAACTGTGGTGTTGAAGAAGACTCTTTCGAGTCCCTTGGACTGCAAGGAGATCNCACCCATTTATCCCAACACACACCTTTTCTTTTCATACATAGCACTGAAGAGATGTGGTCATCGTCAAAGAATATTCCTCATTGTAGATTTGCCTGGTGTCTCTTTGTTCCTTAAACTCCCTCAAACCAGCAGCTGGGCTGAATGGTTAGTTCAAGAAGCCAAAATAGCCCCTCTAACACTTGGCCCCAAATGGCCAAGACTTTGGCCCCCAACACCTGTCAGCTTCCCTAGTTTTTGCCCCAGCTTTTCTAGCTTCGTAGGACCAACCAGAAAAAGCCAAATATGCACTCCTAATCAATCACATAGGATGCCCCATTGCTAGTCAGCCTGCCTACAGCTTCCCCAGGATAACAGACTCTGATCAGGGCATACCTGCATACTTTTCCTTTTCCACTACAAAGTTTTCTCACTCCACTGCTTACCTTTGAGTGTCTGACCAAGGCAAGTGATGGTAGCTGATTCCCTTGCTATAGCAAGCTGGAAATAGTCTTTGCTTATTCTCACTTGACAGCGGTCTCTATTTCCACGATTGTTACTGATGGCTAAGTGTGATCACACTTCAGATGGTAATAGCCACCTTATTTAACCACTTACATTGTCAGAATGGAATCTGACTTTTCAATTCATGCCCTGCTACAAATTTGCCTGTTTTGCCATGTGCCTTTATTCATATCTGCAAGGAAAAGATGGTTGAATTTCACACACAGAATTTATTTTCACCTTAATTAAGCAAATGCTTTCCAAGAATGTAATTTTTAGTCGAGCGTTACATTTCTGGCCTAATGCATCAATATAATGTTTTGCTGTTTTGAAACGACAGGGTTTGGCCAGCAACTGAACAACAACAACTTAACAAGATTGCCCAGTATCTTGGCCAGTGTACAGGCCCCTCATTTATTTATTGCTTATTATTTATCTACCTTAAACATGTAGTCAATTAAATTGATCTCATAAAAATGAGTTTAATCTTAATATAATTTGAATAAAAGAAGGCTACTATCAAATAGAAATCATTAAAAATAATAAGAGTTTTAACCCTGGGAAAATGTATAGAGCATATGAAAGGCAGTATAATACATGGCATAAGGAGGGTGTTCTGCAAATATCAGGGCACAAGACCACTAGAGGGCAGCACTTCCGCTTTCAGGTTATGGTCAGTCATGACCTGCCGCCCGTCCCAGCAACAGCCCTGCCACCTCTAGACACAGAGCCATCACCAGAAGACCAAGGACTCCTCGCAGTGCTCAGAGAAAACTGCATCTCCATTTCCTGTGCGGGCGGCCACGGCACACTCTTTCCCTTACTTTCCAAGGCTTTTGAAGGACACTTGGTGTCCCTTGCTCCAAGCGCCTCCCTTCGTGCCTCACAGTTTTAGACAAAATACTAGGCTCAGGAAACCACATGGGGGTCAAGGGGGTGAGGCAAGATGGACACACAGACTTTCTCCTTAAATCCCAGCACTCTCCACCTCCAGTCACCTTGCTGCTGCTACTGCTGCTAAGTCGCTTCAGTCGTGTCCGACTCTGTGCGACCCCATAGACGGCAGCCCACCAGGCTCCCCCATCCCTGGGATTCTCCAGGCAAGAACACTGGAGTGGGTTGCCATTTCTTTCTCCAGTGCATGAAAGTGAAAAGTGAAAGGGAAGTCGCTCAGTCGTGTCCGGTCTTAGCGACCCCATGGACTGCAGCCCACCAGGCTCCCCTGCCCATGGGGTTTTCCAGGCAAGAGTTCCTGAGTGGGCTGCCATTGCCAGTCACCTTAGGATGCAGAGAAAAGGCTACCCACCAACCCCAAAGCTGGGCTGGCCCCCTACACCAACGGTATGGGCACAAGGCAAGCCTTCCAGTCCGGCCCAACATAAAGCATCTTTAAAACTTTTCTGTTTCCCCATTCTAAAAACTACATTCTCTGATCTCAGCTGCCTGAGAAACACACCCTCCAGCCGCACAGATGCTATCCCAACCTCTGGCCTTCTCTAGAGGGCGCTGTGGGGCACGTGAGCAGCTCCTCTTCCAGAGAACTGGCTCCTTGTGATGGGCCTGAATCCTGTGCCCCTCCCCACAGGGACTTGTGCTTTCTTATGTCAATAGTGTTGACCCAACTCGTGGTTCTCTGGATTTTTTTACCTTCTATTTGCAGTAGTGACTGCAATACAGGACAAAAGGCTACACTACCAGTTTCGGTTATATAAAGAAAAGTACCAAACAGCTCTGCGCACTCTCACTCCTGGGTGAGAAAGGAGAGAATCTATACTGGATTTAGCTGGTATTCTGCATCAAGAAGCAGTAGAGAAAAACTGATAAAAATGTGTTGTCTTTCCTGGATAAGGCGTTGAATGAGACATCTCAGTGTATATGTTTTTATTTCTCTTCTACTGCTGAAGCTAAAGGAGAGAGAAAAAAAAACAAAAACCTCCAGGAAGATCTGATCAGCAAACCCTTCCAGAGCGAGGTCTTCTAAGCCAAGGAGGCACTTTCAGTCCCACACTGGAATCCTGAAATCCTTTATTCATCCATACTCCCACCCCATCACTGGTGTGTTTCACGCCATGCCCTTTCATGCCGTAAGGAAGTCAGGCCTCCACCTGGTCCTGTGGGGTCATCTGAGGCCTGCAGGGGGCAAACCACAACAAACAACCCAAGAACCCTGGATGAAGGGTGCGCAGGACAAGGGAAGACGCGACATCCCCCACTGGGACCCTCTAGCCTGTTTTCATTCTTCTCGTTTTATTCACCTAAAGATTGGTTTGGTTGTCATACCCTGCTATCTCAACTGGCTTGAGGGCACGGACTGCCTCCTGGGGGCGTCTTGCCTCTGGGGCCCATGCGCTCGACCCTGCCAGCAGAGGCAGTGACAAGCCTGGGTGTTTTGACCGTAGCTCCTGGTGTCCCTTCCGGGGCTCTGAACCCAGCACGTGACGGTGAGTGCCTCTTGTCTCACTAGTCGGCTGCTGTGGAGAGATCAGATCTTTGCAGTGAGTTTAGCTCCCACTACAGGGTACCTGATAGTACCTGCTTATGGGCCTTGACCCCATCTTCTGTGGCCAAGAGTGGCTGAGTCTCTGCTGTCACTTGGGCAGCTGCAACTATCCCACGGCTTCTGTGGTTTCAGTACCCCCTAACTGCATCACCTGCTACTGCTGGATGACGCACCCATATCTTGACTTGTCGGGCTAGTGACTTCCCAGGGAACTGGATTGATTCCATGATGGTGGCCACTACGAGGCTGACTCAGGGCTGCATACTGACCCAATCTGTATCTGGAGCAGACCTCTAAGTGATCAGACTGCTGACTCAATCATTCTGCTTGTGGATAGATACCGTAAAGGCCTTCAACCTCTGGGAGTGATCAGTACTGGAATGACCTGTTCTGCTGCTCCCATAACAATGCTGAAGAGTGTACCAGGGACACAAGTAACATATCCAAGCAACTTCAACTGTGTTACCCTGAGCTCCCATCCTGGGCAGACTGGCTGTCCCACTGCCTGCTGACTGGGTCACTAGATGAAGCAGTAATGCCTGACTTCTTGGGAATGCCATCAGCATTGAGAGCATTGTAGAACCCACCTGTGGCACAGCATAGGATACTCATCAAGTCTGCTCTTACAAGACTGAAGGAAGCAGTGAAGGCCAAGTCTTCAGTTCCCCAACACTGGGCTCTCGACCTTGGACTGTCGGGGAAATGAGTGTGCAGCCTGCAAAGGACCCACGGAAGTTCTTCTAGTGGGCTTCCATCCAATGTTCTTCTGCATCTGCAGACATTTTTGACTGGTCCTATCACTGCATTTTTAAGGACCAATTACCTTTGACCTGAAACAAGGAAATGACCTTCTAAGCTTTCATGATTTGTGCAGACACATACCTCTCAGATTCAACTCTGAGATTTTTGGTTTTAAACAATTGCACTTCCCATAAATGAAGATGCTGTCGAGCAGCAGTATCCTTGAGGATCACCTGCTTAGTCTAGACCCTTAAGGTGTAGAAACAAGAGACAACCCAGGATGTCACGAAAGCTAACTTTAAAAAACACACTGGTTTTTAAGAAGGAGGGAATTGTTTAGAAATTATAAATATTAGCAGAAATATTTATTTCAAACACCAGAGTGTAAATACAAGTTTCTGTACTTCAAGGAAAATGTAAACTTGTAAAATGCAAAAATTAAACATGTATCTTTCCTCTAATTACTAGCAGATAATCTTAATGAAAATAAGCTATTAGTCATAAAAGAGCCACTGTCATTTTTAGCAAAATATCTTGCAGTTTTAGACTTATAATTTTATTTCCATGGAGAACCAACATCAGTACACAACATTGCTGGACTCAAGGCAGGTTTTGTTTGATTCTACTATCATTGCGTGTTCTGAGATGTGCACCAGGTGCCAGCCACACCCCACAATGTGCTCAGGGCCAGCCTGGCCCCACAGAAGCCTCTAGTGCAGTCTGCAAGAGGGCACCTGGGCCTGCCAGTCCCTCCTCTTAGCCCCCATAGTCACCCGGTCCTCAGGGCATCTCTGTCCATCTCTGAAGCAAGCAGGCAAGGTGACCTTTCTCAGAGCAGGCAGCATCTGTGAGGAGCTAAGATCATCTCCAAACTAAGCACAAGTCTGCTCTTGTCTTCAGGGCAACATGGCAATAAGAAAGGTCTGAGACAAGTTCCTGTAACTGCCCAAAGCCAGAAACCCCACCGAGAAGCTTCTACAAAGTTGGATACATCTGTATATAAACACAAATCACAATAAAATTAATTCAGACACCCATTTGGGGGGAACCAGTTAGGTAAGTTATTGGTAAACCCACCGTGACAAAAGTTTTTTTGATGTGTCAATTTGATCAGGCCATGGTTCCATTATTAAACACTGAGCTGGGTGTTACTGTGAAGGCATTCTGCAGATGTGATTAAAGCCCATCATCAGTCAATAGTAAAGAATAAGGAAGCACCCTGGATAATCTGGGTAGGCCTGATTCATTTAAAAGGCCTGAAAATCTGAAACCTCCCTATAAAAAGCAGAAATCCCACTCATGGCAGCAGCTTCAACTACATCTGCGGTGCTCACCCTGCATCCTTTGCTTCCTGTCTGAGCCCGTGAGTCCCACCTGCCCACCAGTTTCTTCCTGCTCCCCTGCCAGCCCAGCCCAGTGGATTTCAGACTGGCTTAGCCAGTATCCACAGTCACAAAAGCCAAATCCTTTATAACAAATGGACACGTACATTTACATATACATCTTACTGTTCCTAATGGTTCTGCCTCTCAGGGCCCCCCGTGTGGCTCAGCTGGTAAAGATCCCGCCTGCAATGCAGGAGACCTGGGTTTGATCCCTGGGTTTGAGAAGATGCCCTGGAGAAGGGAAAGTCTACCCACTCCAGTATTCTGGCCTGGAGAATTCCATGGACTGTATATAGTCCATGGGGTCACAAAGAGCCAGACACAACTGGGCAACTTTCACCTTCTCAGGCTGAAGCCTGACTGACACAGGAACCGGAAGGGGATGCTGCTGTTAAAAGCAACCAAGTACATAATTCAGGTCCTCTCAAGACCTCAATGAAAGTAATATAATAGTAAAGGAACACGAAAAGGTATAATAAACCTTAATCTCTGTGTTATAAGCAAGCACCTTAACTTGATACATAAGTTAGATTTTTTTTTCCATTATTAAAACCTCACTAAAACAAAGGAAATGCAGTAAAAAGATTCCTTTAAAAAAAAAAAATCCAAAAATATGGGGGAGAGCAGAGAGGTAGGTAACCACAAAATCATTTTAGAAGCTGAGAAGCAAATGGACCAGTGGTAAATTATTTAGTAGACCTGAGCCAAATCCTAAAACAATAGAGGAAAAAGCAACTGTGGCATTACTTCAGAACTTGGGGTGGAGATGATGGCTTAAAAGATGGAATTCAGGAAAGCCCAGGAGAAACAGATTCCTGGAGTCCAAGCTACGGGGTTAATGCATTTCCCTGAACTCAGCAGAAGCCAGGAGGCTTTCCTGCCTGGAGTATATTAAGAGAGGATTCCTGGATGAGGCTGCACCAGGCACAGATCAGAGAACTGGTACCATACTGAAGAGAGAGGGACTAAGGGACTGCCTGCAGCTATTCTGATACTGAGTCACCTTCCTCTGCAGAAAGAATTCAGATCAGGGGTTAACCCTCTCTCCTCACAGGCAGCACAAGAAGCAGGAGATCCATCGAGAGAGAGAAGAGTCAGAGAAATAAAAAAAGCTCCCACAAAACTCTCAGGAAAGTGGAGGAAGTCCCAGGATGAGGGCTCACACCAGACAGAGTAGAAAGTCTGGTCTGGAGTGGGGACTCAAGACAGAAATGTCAAGAGCTATTAGCACCAGGGCGGGCCTCTGGCTCTTTTCTTAATGTAGAGAACATTAAGTGATCCTGGCCCCATTCTCATTTGCAATGAGATCAAACCAGTCAATCCTATAGGAAATCAGTTCTGAATATTCATTAGGACTGATGCTGAAGCTTCAATACCTTGGCCACCAGATGCAGAGACTGACTCATTGGAAAAGACCCTGATTCTGGGAAAGACTGAGGGCAGGCGGAGAAGGGACGACAGAGGATGAGATGGTTGGATGGCATCACTGACTCAATGGACATGAGTCTGAGCAAGCTTCGGGAGTTGGTGATGGACAGGGAAGCCTGGAGTGCTGCAGTCCATGGGGTCACAAAGAGTCGGACATGACAGCAACTGAACTGAACTGGCCCCATTCTCACCTCTCCTAGGTTTTGTTGACATGAGCTGACGTCCTTCTCACTCCTCAGATCAGCAGGAGCAGTCAGCATTTCCTCCCCCGGAGGGCTCAGCTTTGGCTCACTGCTGAAATCTAGAGGATGGTTTCAGTGAGCAGGGAACTGTAGTCAGCAGCTCCAGCCCTCTGACCGTATTCCTGCCAGACCATGAGGACTTGGTTTGTGCACACTACGGACACACACCCCCGAGTGTGGTGGCCCCATTGTCCCCGAGACCCTTTCAAGTCCCTGATTACTGATTTCCCCAAGAGGAATGGCACTTCAAAATCCCCAGGGAAGCTGAGACTCCCCCTGACCCAGGGGTCACACTGCTTTTCCAGGCAACGTCATCCAAGAGCAGCAGCGCTGCCCCTCTGCTCTCAGAGCTCAGTGAGTGCTTGAAGCCTGGTGTCTTCAAAACCACATACAATATTGTTTCAAAACACCTCCACCGGAGGGTGAAAACGGAAAAAGCGAGGGAATCATTAAACCAGAAGTTAGCCCAGCATTCCCTAGGGGAAAGGGAGAATTCAAGTGTGCTGGGCATTACGAGGGCTTTCACGGCAGTGGTGTGGTTCTGTTTCTTAACGACAGACACACTGTCTATTATTCTTTAGACCATATGTTTACATTGCAGATGCTGTTCTGTATGTATGACACATTTCATGGTTGAAAAAAGACAAAAGATATAAACTCACAATAGCAAGGAGAACTGAAGGCGGAACCATCAAGAGTTTGGAGACTACCTTCCGGAAGGCATGAGTGCACAAGAGTCTGCCTGATTGAAAATAAGGTCCAGGAAACCCACAGGGAGAAGAGCAGCTGAGGGGGCAGAGGATAAGGCCTGGCTGTGCAAGGCCAGACCTCGGAGCCCCGTCCCCAAAAAGAAGACTGTCGTCCCATGCCAACTGGTTCCCCACTGTAAGCTCATGCTTACTCCGTGCCCCACCCGGCAACTCCTCGTATTTCTGTCTTTGGCATTTATGACCCATGTGGCTCTCTGCACTGTCAGCCCCAGGGAGCAGGGTGCTGGGGTTGGCAGCAGCCTCAGGTTTTCCAGCCCTAAATTCCAGTTGTCCCTCCCCTTTGGTCAGCCTCAGAGCCTCGCTCCAGCTGAAGAGGCCCAGGACTTTGGGTCCGATCCCTTCAGGTTCTGCTTCTGCATGTGAGGTATCAGGGACTCCTCCCGCCTCCAAAAGTCACGTGTCTCAAGGTTCCCAGAGTTGGGGTTTTGCTCAATCTCCCCAGGACCAGGAAGGAAGTCCTGCTTCCTGCTCGTAACTCAGATGTCAGCACGGGATGGGGCCTCAGAGATTCTCCTGTCTGCCCAGTCTTTGAAGGCCCATGTGAGATGTGTCCAAGGTCTCGAGGCTGCAGCCAAAGTCAGTTCTGCCTTTCCAGAAGGCTCTGAGCCTGTGTTATGCAGACACCCCCTGGGGGCAGAGGCTGGCATCTCCATCCCCTGCCTAGGCTCTGCATGGGTTACAGACAAGCACTGGTCCCTTCTCCTGGCCCTCCTGCCACCCTGGAACAGGCTTTTGGGCTCAAACAATCTGCCCAGGCAAGTCGTGAGTGGTCTCACACTGCAGCCCCCGTGCCAGGCTGGGTCTTCTTCACCCCCGGGGTGCAGTCTGGGCCTCACCCCCTTGGTGGACAGGGACCCACCTGAGATCACGAGCGGATCCTGGTGTCCTTCGAGCCCCTTTGCCGTTCACGGCCCAGCCAAAACCTGCAGATCTGAACATGAGCCCCCAGGGCAGGACTGGAATCTTAACATACACGAGCTGCCTGGTCACAGATGGACACGTGAGACAGAAGGAGGGAGTCGGAGGGGCTGACACTGCAGCTGAGAGGGGCGCCCAATCATCGCGAGCGTTGGAGGGAACCTCAGGGAGCGGCCAGCTCCAGCCAAATGCTGCAGGGGTGAGGGACGGCTGTCTCACACGTAGGACGGAAGAGCCAAGGAAGCTGGGGAGAGGTGGAAAACGCACGAAACACAGGTGTCTTCACAACGAGTTACAGAAATTGACCTTTATTTATTGTACTAAAGTCTGTTTAACTTTTGATACAAAGGAAGGTTTTAGTACAGAAAACCCCAGTCTGTCAGAACAGTACCCGTGCACACTGTACCATCTCTGCGCCAACCCCAGCTGCCCAGAGCAGCGGCCCCGCGGGCGCCAGCGAAACCCCGTGCCAGCCTGTGGCTGGTCCTAGCTGTCGGAGCCAGGACGCGTGTACCTGTGAAACAAGGGCGGCACGGAGACGGAAACGTGTCTCCTTGCGAACGACTGTGCAAGAAAATATATCCCTTTTAAAAAAAATGTCAGTATGGCTAAACTATAATCTAGTGCCTAGAATTACAAAGAATAAAATGAAATCAGCAATTTCTTGCTAGTAAAATGAAATGTTAGGAACAGTATTAAAATAGAGGTCCTACCCCAGTGACACTTACCCGGAGCCCCGTACAGTACCTATTATTAACAGGATGCACAGTTTAAAGAGGAACCACACCAAATCTTCAGCCAGAAACATCTGGCATCAGATGCGTTAAAAAACAAAACAAAACACAGCCATCCTCGTGGAGCTCTGCTCACGTTATGAGAGCTGAAGCCAAGACTAGATAGATCCCAGTTTCTCTTGAATTTTAACAGTGACCACACTGATCCTTAAGCTTCCTTTAAGAGCTCTCTTTTCAGAGTCTGAAATACGAACTGTTTTTAGATCAAACAGAGCTGATGTGCCTGCCCCATTGTAAAGCATTTAGGAATTACTCTGCAAAATCTGCACTGGTAAAGGCTGTCACTATTCACAGAACCTAAGGAGGACCCAGTGGCATGCCTCAGCCCCAGCCTGACACCCTGCCCAGAACTGGCTGTGTCACAGTGAACCCACGAAGCTCTGAGGACCAGAGAGAATGCTGGAATCATGAACACAGGTGGATGAGAAGTAAGAGGTGGCAGAAGGCAGGAGACGAAGTCTGAGGTATGCGCCTACAAGACGGCGGAAGTCACCTTCCTAGGTGCAGGAGGAGAGCGCGCAGCCCCACGAAGGCACTAGTTCCACACGCAGCGACGGTCTACGCAGCCGCAGTCATAGGGCCTTCCAGGAGAGGGACCGCCGAGGAGCAGGGCAATCGTCAGAGCTCTGGCCCCACTGCTAAGACCCTCCCAGAGCAAAGCGGCCCCCAGTGAGGTTCCAGAGTCGTTTTGTTGAAAGCAGGCACAAAACCAACACCAAAGCGACAGTGAGGAAAAGGGCGGGGTCTGGGCAGCGACAACAGGAGCCATTCAAGTAAACATAAGCCGCCGAACACTCAGAAAAGGCTTGTAAACGTGTGATCTGAAAGGTTCTCTGCAGCATCTATTGAGCTGGCTGCAAGGAAGGCTGGTGTCGAGTACCCACTCACAGTCTCTGTCTTAAAGCACACACGTGTGGGAGAAGCACAGTCCGCTGGCCGGGGTCTGGATCCCGTCCGTCTGTGGCCTTCTGTCTACAGAGGAGGTGCTTCTGGAGCCCCGATTCATGGATCCCTCCACTTCGTGTTTACACACAGAGGCGTCTATTCGTAGTCACTGCAAAGAGCTGTGCCAGACGGTCGGGCTGGAGGCCAAGCTACAGTCATCCCCAGCGCTGTGTTCTAGAGAGGGCAGGCTGGGATCCACAGGACTTTATTTTGCTCTTGATTGACCACTGCCAAGATCTGAGTGCAAATGCTCGACAGGGCTCCTCCCTGGACGACCCCTGCAAGACAGTCCCCAAACACACATCATTGGCTGGGAGGAGGACGCCCAGGAGGAGGCGAGTAAACAGATCTTTCGCTCTTCCTGGTGCTCTGCCTGTTTTCAGCTACTTGGCTCAACTGCTCTACCCCCGCCTCACTTCTCTTCCATCAGCAAGAAATTGGAAAAGAGAAAAAAAGAGTTGAGTGCAAATCACTTCGGCTCTTTATCTATCCCTCTCGGCAACTGTTCATATGATGTTAAACTCTGGGGCTCACACGAAGGCTGGGGTCTGATTTTGCCAGGTTGCCCTGACCCCTGTAATAGGGGTGACAGGATGTGACTGCAAATTTGCCAGGCTCCACAGCAGGGATGACCCAGGCTGGTGTGCCTAGTCGCACAACGGGGAGTCCCAGTATATTGGAACACAGTCTGGGGTACGTTGTAATGGTTCAGTTGGCAGCAAGATTCTAGAGGGAACAAGGTTGGGTCTCAAGAGCTGGGCACCCCACGGCCCAGAGAAGATTCTCAGCAAAGATGATGGGCCATCCCCAGCTCTGGCTCAGGCCTGCTGCTCGGCAAGGTTTCAGCACCAAGGCCCAGCAGACACTAGACGAGGGCTCTGTGCATGCTCCATGGAACAGCGCCATGCCCTGGCTTCTTGCCACAGATACTGATAAGTGAACGTTTAGAAATTGCTATGACAATGCGACGGAGCAATTTCACATCTGCGAAATCTGATAAAAAGTCAAAGCCTGCATGTCGTAAGTTTTGAAGTTTTAAATTTTCCCTTCTCTTGTAAATTGCGAAAGTATTTAACTGAAATATAGGTCTGTAATGGATTTGAAATTAAAACACAAACACACATACACAGAAAAGCTGGGGCTGGGTTCTGAGACCAATGTTGCATGAGAAGCACCCCATCATAACACTCTCTACAAGTTAATTAAAAGCACAGTCTCCACCTCTCTTGACCACAATGCTGTTATGCCCCCTACAAATGACTGATTTCATGGAAGAAGTTGGAAGCCACCAAGTACTCTGGCAGCTGCTAAATTAGAGTTTCTTTTAGTTTGCTTTGTTTCAAAGACAAGAGACAGTAATGGTGCAGTTTGTCTTCAGACTCCACTGTAAAACTGGCCTACCTGGAGGGTGCCGGGGATGGACGGTCACAGCCACCACTGCTGTGCCACCTGCCTGGGGAGTGCTGGAGCTGTGCCACACGGCGCCTGTGCAGCCATAACTCAAGACCAGATTGTGACCCAAGGCCAGGACCCGTGAACTTTACCTTCGGACCGACAAGTCCCCGATGCGGCCCTGTGCCTGCCCTGAGATCGTCTGTAATGAATGCGCTCACTGCGGTGGCATCACCAGGCACCCGGGAAGTGCGGGCCAGAACACCTCTAAGAAGGGCATCCTTGGGAAGGCTGTGTCCGTCCTTGCCACCCGCTCCTCTTTGGGCCTGACGCATACCTACCTGTGAAGTACCTGCTGTACTCCTGTTCAATCTTCTGAGCCGTCTCAAACTGCTCTTTGGAATGCCTCTGAGTCACCTTGTCCTTCAGGTAGATGGGGTCTCTCTGCTCCCTATCGGGACATCCAGGAACCTGGCTGAGCCTTCTCACCTTCCCCATGCCCTCCTCTCAGCTTCTCTGTCCAGAATAACAGGGGTCTCCCCCACCGCACGTGCGCCCCTGGTGGAGCACAGCGCAGCCTGCTGGCAGCACAGGGAGCTCTGGGCAGAGACGGGGAACAGATCAGATGCCCCAGCTGGCCTCTGAGGCCAGGTACCAGAAGACTGGGAGCACCGAAAGGCGAAGGCCAGGGGGGAGCACATGGGGGCTTGGCAAGTCATTAGCCTAACCACAGAAACTGAAGCTCAGTAAGAGCAAAGGCCCCCATCTGCATCACAAGTCAGCTCCTGGTAGAGCTGGGCCGCCCAGTTCCTGTGTCGTTGTGAGCACCAAGACGAAAGGCGAGAGGGAGAGAGGGCATGGGGGTCAGGAGGGGGATACGCAGACAGTGGCACAGACTCAAGGCGCTGTGGCAGCCCCCAAACAGTAAAGAGAGGGCTGGGGAGGGCTGTGCTGGCTTAACACGACTGGCTCGCTGTGAGATGGGCACATGGGGGAGGGTCACTCCCACACAGGATGCCTGCTTGAAGCCAATGCCCTGCCACCTCCCATGGCTTTGAGCCAGCAGCCCATGCCCAGCAAGGCCCGGGCCGAGCCCCTCAGGAGCCTGGCACCTACTTGATGTGCTTGGCGCTCTTGTAGTGGATGAAGATGACGATGGGGTAGATGTGCATGTGGTGCAGCCGCTCGATGGCGTGGGGGGCGACGTCTAGGAGACAGTGCCGGTTCTGCGGGGAGGGAGAGGGTGAACGCTGGGGCAGGGCTGGGCCTCAGGGACCCAGCCTCTGTCTGCCACGGAGGGGCCCCACTTCTCACCTGACACTGCCCGGCCTCTCCCTATCAGTGAATACGTCAGGGGCTACTGATGAACAAGGCGGCTTGTTCACTCTGACATGAAGAGGGCATGTGACAGCCGGCGGGGAAACCTCATCCAGGGAAATCTCTCCCCACAAGGCTGTCAGCATTGATGACGGCCAAGGCTGGGAACGGGGGCCATGTGGGGTCTGGACAACCCGACTCCAAACCCCTTTCCTGACTTTACCCAGATACAGGAACGTTCTAAGCGCCACCCCACTTGGCCTCAGAGACCTTCCCCAGCAAGCCAGTGGATACCTTTTCTGTGATCTCCTTTATGGAAGCCACAGTGGTCACGTCAAAGTGGCCACTCCTCCGCTTGTAATCGACAAACAGGCAGTCTTTGACGCCCCGCTCGATGGCCTGCTGGGAGGCCTTCATCACCTCTGCAAAGCACAGACACAGGAATCAGCAGGTCTGGCGCCGTGAGCCATCACGGCACGGAAACTCAGCCTTGCCAGCCTCACTCCCAGAGAAAGAGCCAGAGGCTGAACGCTGATGCGACCCAAGTCAGAAGGATGAAAAGACTGTGAGATCCATCCCCAGGAAGCAGGTGAACCCAAACACAGAGAGAGACGCGGCCCAGCAGGCCGGAGGGCCGCCCTTACCAAGGGGGCATCTGCAGAACTTGCCGGGCGCCTCGTTCACCAGCATCTCCTTCACCACATCCAGGAAGGGCCCCAGGATCAGGACGGGCCTCAGGGAGGTGCAGTCCACCTTTTGGACCCGCTGATAGGCCAGGCTCACTGAATCTGTGGGGGAGAGGGCAGCAGAGGATGGGCCCCCACCCGGAGCAGAGGGAGGGCTGGGAACCCACTGCTCCCCTGACCTTGCTGACCCCAGGCAGACCTGTCTCCTTCACTCCACAGATCCAGAGCCAGGGACCCAGCTCACCCTGGCCTGCCTGGGACTCGCTCCCACCTCAGGCACACCAAGGCACGGCCACTCCTGCGCCGGGTGCCCACTCCTTGGACACCCAAGGCACTGTTAGCACTTTATTCTGCTCAAATTCTCCTGTGTGTTCAGCGCACGGTCCCCTCACTACTAGACACTCTGTTCTCTACACGCGCCACCTCCCCTGAGGGGGGCGGGTCATGTGACCCAGACCTGCCCCATGGAGTGCGCAAACTACCCCCCTTCCCATGAGCTGAAACGGACGGGACCGGGGCAGTGACCCAGCTCCAATCTTGCAGACGACAACCACCCTCAGGAAATGACAGAGCCACGAGGCAAAAGGGACTCGGCTCCCGGATGGTCCCCAGAACAGAGCTGCCTCCAAGGGACGACCCGCCAATCCAGACTTTTACGTGGCAAGGAAAGAAGCTTCTTATGCTTCACCCACTGTTATTTGGTCTCCGTTACAGCACTCAAACCAGTATCCTAGTTGATACATGTAGTTAAGTCTCCCCTTCCACAAAATGAATAAAAAATGCTCACAGAAAGAGCCTAAAACCAGCATGCAAATATCTTCCTGACACCTCCTGGGTACCAATCACTGTGCTGGCAACTCAGAAACACTTTTTAAAACTTTTAAAGGAATAGAAAGCACAGACCCAGGCCAAAGAACTTCCTCCAAGAAGAGATTAAAAACATCCCCTTTTAAAACTCTGAACATGACAGGTAGGCCCAGCATCCTCTCCAACCCCTTGTCTCTAGTCTTGGTCCCTGGCAGCTTCCTCTCAACTAGCATCGTAGTTGAGGATGAACTAGCATCGTATGAGGATTCAAAGTATATCCCATGGACAGAGAAGAGTGTCGGGCTAACAGTCATACGGTCACAAAGAGTTGGACACGACTATAAAGTATATCCTTTTACGTGCTCAGAAAACCTAGAAAATATGTACGTCCAACAAAAATGACATACAATAAATATCCTGTAACTCCCTCTTTCACTCAGTCTTATGTTTCTGTTGAAAGCATCCCTGTTGATTCACACTGATCCCCCCTTTATCCTTTGTAGCATCCTCAAACATGAATGCACCATACCTCTCCATTTCTCTGGGTATGGACATTAAGACCATGTCTTCAACTCAACAGAACAGTCTTCTCCCCTAATGACAATTAACATTCCACACTGAGGGGCACCAATTTAGACGTTTTCTGATCCTCTCAGAATAATCTGCTTTGTCAGAAGTCCTCATAATAACAGAATCATAGGGCTCCAGAGCCTCTCTCAAGCACGATATCCAGCCAGAGTCAAAGGCCCAGAGAAAATAAACTCCCTGGTAAGGGTAAATATACAAACATATAATCTGGAAGCAACCTAATGGAGGTATGTAGACTCCTTTTAAAACTGGTACAGATATTAAAAAAGCATTAAAATAATCATGTACCTAATATTCACATAATATAAAAGAAGGTAATTGGTGTCATCCATAACATAAAGAGGTGGGGGGGATCACAGAGATGTAGCTTTTATATAAGATTGAAGTTAAGCTGTCATCAGTTTAAAATGAATTGCTATAACCTAAAGATACTTTATGTAACAACAGTAACCAAAAAAAACAACTATAAAATATACACAAAAGGAAATGAGAAAGAAATTAAAACATGTCACTACAAAAAA
>SJYV01039069.1:324353-431845 GCA_006410875.1 Neotragus pygmaeus | reverse complement strand
AAGCACAGACACAGGAATCAGCAGGTCTGGCGCCGTGAGCCATCACGGCACGGAAACTCAGCCTTGCCAGCCTCACTCCCAGAGAAAGAGCCAGAGGCTGAACGCTGATGCGACCCAAGTCAGAAGGATGAAAAGACTGTGAGATCCATCCCCAGGAAGCAGGTGAACCCAAACACAGAGAGAGACGCGGCCCAGCAGGCCGGAGGGCCGCCCTTACCAAGGGGGCATCTGCAGAACTTGCCGGGCGCCTCGTTCACCAGCATCTCCTTCACCACATCCAGGAAGGGCCCCAGGATCAGGACGGGCCTCAGGGAGGTGCAGTCCACCTTTTGGACCCGCTGATAGGCCAGGCTCACTGAATCTGTGGGGGAGAGGGCAGCAGAGGATGGGCCCCCACCCGGAGCAGAGGGAGGGCTGGGAACCCACTGCTCCCCTGACCTTGCTGACCCCAGGCAGACCTGTCTCCTTCACTCCACAGATCCAGAGCCAGGGACCCAGCTCACCCTGGCCTGCCTGGGACTCGCTCCCACCTCAGGCACACCAAGGCACGGCCACTCCTGCGCCGGGTGCCCACTCCTTGGACACCCAAGGCACTGTTAGCACTTTATTCTGCTCAAATTCTCCTGTGTGTTCAGCGCACGGTCCCCTCACTACTAGACACTCTGTTCTCTACACGCGCCACCTCCCCTGAGGGGGGCGGGTCATGTGACCCAGACCTGCCCCATGGAGTGCGCAAACTACCCCCCTTCCCATGAGCTGAAACGGACGGGACCGGGGCAGTGACCCAGCTCCAATCTTGCAGACGACAACCACCCTCAGGAAATGACAGAGCCACGAGGCAAAAGGGACTCGGCTCCCGGATGGTCCCCAGAACAGAGCTGCCTCCAAGGGACGACCCGCCAATCCAGACTTTTACGTGGCAAGGAAAGAAGCTTCTTATGCTTCACCCACTGTTATTTGGTCTCCGTTACAGCACTCAAACCAGTATCCTAGTTGATACATGTAGTTAAGTCTCCCCTTCCACAAAATGAATAAAAAATGCTCACAGAAAGAGCCTAAAACCAGCATGCAAATATCTTCCTGACACCTCCTGGGTACCAATCACTGTGCTGGCAACTCAGAAACACTTTTTAAAACTTTTAAAGGAATAGAAAGCACAGACCCAGGCCAAAGAACTTCCTCCAAGAAGAGATAAAAACATCCCCTTTTAAAACTCTGAACATGACAGGTAGGCCCAGCATCCTCTCCAACCCCTTGTCTCTAGTCTTGGTCCCTGGCAGCTTCCTCTCAACTAGCATCGTAGTTGGTTATGAGGATTCAAAGTATATCCCATGGACAGAGAAGAGTGTCGGGCTAACAGTCATACGGTCACAAAGAGTTGGACACGACTATAAAGTATATCCTTTTACGTGCTCAGAAAACCTAGAAAATATGTACGTCCAACAAAAATGACATACAATAAATATCCTGTAACTCCCTCTTTCACTCAGTCTTATGTTTCTGTTGAAAGCATCCCTGTTGATTCACACTGATCCCCCCTTTATCCTTTGTAGCATCCTCAAACATGAATGCACCATACCTCTCCATTTCTCTGGGTATGGACATTAAGACCATGTCTTCAACTCAACAGAACAGTCTTCTCCCCTAATGACAATTAACATTCCACACTGAGGGGCACCAATTTAGACGTTTTCTGATCCTCTCAGAATAATCTGCTTTGTCAGAAGTCCTCATAATAACAGAATCATAGGGCTCCAGAGCCTCTCTCAAGCACGATATCCAGCCAGAGTCAAAGGCCCAGAGAAAATAAACTCCCTGGTAAGGGTAAATATACAAACATATAATCTGGAAGCAACCTAATGGAGGTATGTAGACTCCTTTTAAAACTGGTACAGATATTAAAAAAGCATTAAAATAATCATGTACCTAATATTCACATAATATAAAAGAAGGTAATTGGTGTCATCCATAACATAAAGAGGTGGGGGGGATCACAGAGATGTAGCTTTTATATAAGATTGAAGTTAAGCTGTCATCAGTTTAAAATGAATTGCTATAACCTAAAGATACTTTATGTAACAACAGTAACCAAAAAAAACAACTATAAAATATACACAAAAGGAAATGAGAAAGAAATTAAAACATGTCACTACAAAAAAAAAAAAAATCAATGAAATACAAAAGAAGGCAGCAAGGAAGGAAAAGATAAGATGAAAAAGCAACAAGACATATAGAAAAGAACTAAAAAATAGTCTTTCATATGAGCAACTAAGTATAAATGGCTTAAATGCCCCAATTAAATGATGCAGATTGGCTGGATGCTCATGGACGGCACAACCGGTGCTGTGCTGTGCTAAGCTGCTTCAGTCGTGTCCGACTCTTTGTGACCCTGTGGACTGCAGCCCGCCGGGCTCCTCTGTCCATGGGACTCTCTAGGTAAGACTACTGGAGCGGCCTGCCATGCCCTCCTCCAGGGGATCTTCCTGACCCAGAAACTGAAGCCACGCCTCTAATGTCTCTTGCACTGGCAGGAGGATTCTTTACCACTAGCACCACCTGGGAAACCAGCACAATCAGACAGAAAATCAGTAAGGAAACAGCACTTGAACAACATTATAAACCAATGGACCTAAGCAGACTCCCCCCTAGAGCCTCCAAGGAAGCATGGACCTGCCAACACCTTGATTTTGGCCCAACAGTACTGATTTTGGACTTCTGGCTTCCAGAACTGTGAGAGAATAAATGCATACAGTGCTGACCACAAAGCTTGTAACGTATGTTGCAAAAGCCCCAGGAAATGAATACGCAGTGAAAGCTAGAGGACAATGAATAGTATCTTTAAAATGCATAGATAAAATATCGACCCATCTACAATTCTATATCCAGCGAAAATCTGCAAAATCATGGGAAAATTGGCAAACAGAAACAGAGACTGTCACCAACAAACATGCATCACAAGAAATGCTAAAGATCATAACAAGAAAATGGTAATTACACGAGGCAAGGGTACAGTCCATGGGGCCGCAGAGTCAGACCTGAGTGAGAAGCTGAGCATGCATACACACACACACACACACACACACACACACACAGGGCACGTTAACTACAGCTAACCTTACTGTGGCTAATCTTTTGCAACTCATACACACATCAAATTATCGTCTTGTACACCTTAGACTTACACAATAATATATGTCAGTTATATCTCACATTGGAAAAAAAAAAAAGAAATGCTGAAGGGAGTGTACATCAGAAAGAAAAAATCAGAGGGGAAGAGGATGACAGGAAGGAATGAAGAATAATGGAAAGGATAAATAGAAGTGAATGACTGATGTGTAAATCAATAACACTGCTGGATTTAAAAATATGTATAAAATGAAAATGATAATCAAGCAAAAGGTAGGAAGGAGGTAAGGAAGACATGGTGTCCTGATGTTTTAAAATTATTGGGGAAGTGGTCAGGCTGTACACTTTTCTATAGATGTATTTGCACTTTTCTATACACATGTCTCAATAAAATAAAAAAAGATGAAGTGTCACGGTGAGGTGAGTTAAAAAAAAAAACCCTACATGCTGCTTACAGAGCCATGTGTAAAAAAAGTACAAAACAATGGAAAAAGATGAACTATGCAAACACTTAACCAATAGCAAACTGCTGTGATAATTATACTTTAACAAAATAGAAATAGTTTCCTGGCCTTTTTAAGGCTGGAAACATTACTAGAGATAAAACATTTTATCATGATAAAAGGGTCAATTTAACAGTAAGATAGAACTATTTAAAGACAGTCGCTTCAGTCATGTCTGACTTTTTGTGGCCCTGTGGACTATAGCCTGCCAGGGTCCTTGGCCCATGGCTTTCTCCAGGCAAGAACACTGGAGTGGGTTGCCATGCCTTTCTCCAGCGGATCTTCCCGACCCGGGAATTGAACCGTGTCTCTTACGCCCCCTGCGATGACAGGCGGGTTCTTTACCACCAGCGCCACCTGGGAACACCCCATAACTTATAAACATATAATGAAAAAAAACCCACTGAAGAACTGCAGACTAGACAAATGGCTATTTTCCAAAGACATCTATTGGATATACACCACAGACCAGAGATGCTGTCTACAGAAGAGAAGAGAAGGGAGAATCAAGCAACTATTACTGTGAAAAGACAAACAGTCTTCTTTTTTTTTTATATTTTAAATTTAAAAATGTAAAAACCTATTTTCAGCTTGACGCAGATCTGGGTCATAGGCCCTGGTTTGCCAACTCCTGACCTGACTATCGTGACCGTGGGCCACAAACAAGGGTGGGACTCACCCAACTCACTGTGCCGAAGACCTGAAATGACACGTGAGGAAGCAGGGGAGGAGGCGGCCAGCTGTCCGGCCTTCTGAGGCCCACTGCCCCCGACCCTGCACAGCCTGCCTATCAGGGAGAGTACACCTTCCAGGACAGGGGTCACACCCGGGGGTCCAGGGAGCAGCATTCATCAGAGCCTCCTGCTTCACAGGACAAACATACCGTTCCACAGGGCGACCTGTCAAAGGATGTCTGACACTCCCTGACATGCGGCCCCAGGACTGGGCGGGTGCCTGGCCCTGGGAGGATCTTGTAAGGATAGACACAGGAGTAAAGCCAGAAAGGCTGAAGGTCTGCACAGTGGCCCCTGGTTACCACCAAGCAGCCTGGAATAACCCCAAAGCAAACTAGAGGCAATGCACTGGGCAAGAACTGCTTTTTGCCCACCCAATACCCATTCTTCTTTTCTTCCTTACTAAGAGAACCTGCTTTACTGAAGCCAGCAGGGGACCAGTGAAAACCTTGCCATTTTGGCCTCCCTTGCAGTTGCAAGCAGTCAATGAGGTATAAGTGGCAAATGAAGAGTGGGGCTTCCAGGTAAGCTGTTTAAAGAGGAACACTGTTGCCATACCCTTTTCTTCTCCTTGCTGCCTGAACGTGGATGTGACGGCAGGAGATGGGGAGACCTTAAGGATAGAGCACACACCCTACAGGCGGTAGACTCTGAAGTGCAGCACCACCATCCCAGCCCAGACATATTCCTTGATCAATTATGTCTGAAAAAAGCAAACCTCTGTCTTGTTCAAGTCATTGCAGTGAGGCTTCTGTGCTCAACAGCAAACCTCAGCCTGAGAGCCTGCTGGAGAAGCCAGCTCAGTCACTTGCCTTCGAAGAGTGGAATGGAGTCATTGGAAAAGGTGTCCAAGGCAAGGAGGTCTTTCCCATCTTTGGACCCGCTGCGTTTGTGCTTATGTTTCCTTCGAAAGAAGGATCTGCGTGCAGCCGCCGAGAGCGTCTTTGCAGCGCTGTTGTCATCTTTGACTTCAGACATGCTGAGCCTCCGGGAGAATTCCTGGTCCATTCTGAAGACGAGAGTACAGCAGTGCTGGGAAGGGCCAAGGGACCATCTCCTGTCGCCCTGCCCACCTGCGCCGAGGGTCAACGCCGGGGCTCCAGGCCCCCTGCCTACCCTCTGCAGGTTTCCCGGGCTCTTCAGCACCCAAGCCCCCGAGGACCCCCTGGTGCCCATACTCTGGGGTAACACACACACCAACGCTAAGCAAGTTCTCAGAGCAGGCCAACTCCTATATCCAGATGAGGGTCAGAGGTAACTGCTAAGACAGCCTTGTGACCCTAAGAGTTGTAATTCCAGCCACAAAAAGGAAGAAAGCATAGAAAGGTACTGTAACATGGAAGAACCTTGAAAAAAATCATGCCAAGTATAGGAAGTTGGTCACAAAAGAATGTGCTCTATGTGTGACTCCATTCATGGGAAGTCCAGACAGGGAATCTTGTAGAGACAGAAAGGAGACCAGTGGTGGCTCAGGGTGGCAACAGTGGGTGGGCAGGCAGGAGAACAAGGCGGGCAGCTGAAGGGCACAGGGCTTCTCTCTGAGATGAGGGTGGCAACAGGGGGCGGGCAGGCAGGAGGACAAGGCGGGCAGCTGAAGGGCACAGGGCTTCTCTTTGAGATGAGGGTGGCAACAGGGGGCGGGCAGGCAGGAGGACAAGGCGGGCAGCTGAAGGGCACAGGGCTTCTCTCTGAGATGATGAAAACATTCTCAGACTGCCCACGGTCATGGCTGCACGCATCTGTGAAAACACTAAGAGCCAAGGAAGTGCACACTTTGGGTATCGCCTGGCACATGAATTACATCTCAACAAAACATCACTTAAAGAAGCATGTCTCCTAAGTTGCCGCTACACTTCTGTATAGCACTGACTTAGACACATCACTCACCTAAACTTGGAACGGCTTTTTGGACAAGCGACTCTGGCAAAACTTACAGACCAGAAGCTGAGACGACGTCAGAATAAGCCCCCAGCAGCCCAGGCCGTCATCACATGGGGCGTCCCCACGGGTGCCGCCCGCCCCAGCCCCAGACTCCAGAACACTCACACGTATTTGCTTGGGATCTGCCCACGCTGGATCTTCTGGGCATTCTCATCCAGCTGCCAGGCCATCCAGGACCCAAATGAGCCCTGGGGCAAGGTGTCATCCACGTACAGGATGTCGTCTTTCTTAAAGCTCAGCTCGGGCTCCACCTCCGCCAGTCGCTCATACAGGGCCCTGGACCGGGAGATGGGGGGAGGAGTCAGGCCACAGGCCGCCCCTTACAGCCGAGCCCCTAGGCCCACTCTTCTGCTCTAAAGTTCTCCCCAGACTACGATCAGGACCCTCCTCTCCCCATTCTAGCAGCAGATCCCAAAAGAGGGAGTCCAGGCTCCCCGGAGATCAGGGCTCCCTCACACCCATCAGATAAAAGCCTTTTTGCCAAGGACCAAGGCCATATCTCCACTTCCAAAAGAGTCTTTCCCATTTGGACCCCTCCCACATCAAAGTCGATGCTTCCTGCCCAGCGGAAATGTCTCAGAATGGAAACGTGCCATCCTTGCCTGAGGAGGGTGTGCCTAGACATAGGGACCCCGTACCTCATGGAGCACAGTTAAATCAGTATTTTCCATTCTTGTGTGGCCTCAGATCTCATGAAGAAAGCTGCATGCCTCCCAGAAAATGCCTGATGCCTGTCCCCTACCCACTACTCCACCCTTTTCCGGTATTACTTCAGGGCACTCTGGATGCTGTGACGTCCACACACACTGCAGAGGGATCTGCAGACCGGAGTCAGGAGAGACCCAGAGAGGGGCACAGGCCACAGGAAAACGAGGCTCAGTGGTCTCAAACTTCCCCAGGCCCAAAACCCTAAAGAGAGAGCCTGTCTCACCCTAGGAGCTTTCAAGGGTTTTTCTAAGTCACAAGCATCTCATCATAAGCTTACAATTTGGGGCCCGAGTAATAATGCTCATAGTCCCAAACCTAAGGGCAAGAAACACAGGGACATTCACAGGGAACAGCCTCCACCAAAAGCCCCTCCCCAAGCACCAAGTCCCTGGCAGCCCCGGCCACTGATACCTGATGTAGAAACTGTCGCCAGGCAGGCCCTTGACCCTGGAGAACTCCTCGGGGCGGTACTGCACCTTCAGGCGGACACTGTCCTTGGGCTTTAGCATCTCCACGTAGACCTCCTCCACTGTCTTGCTGCGTACGTCCAGACCGCCGTACTGCCCAGAGACAGGAGGCGGGGGTCAGAGGGCAGAAGCAGGGAGGCCTGGGCACCCATGAGGGGCCAGCAGTGGGATAAGGAGGAGATTCAGCATCCCCATCACTGGACATCCATCTGCGCCACATCCACAGAGGCTGAGGCCTCTGCCGAGTGCCTGCTCTGCCCTCAACTGCTCTCAGCAGAGACCCTGTTCTAGCCTCCCAGCCAGTAAGGCCTACTGGAAACATGGAACTTCCCCTTGCTGATGCTCCTTGCAGCTTTCAGTACCTACAACCTGCCTCCCCCATCCAACAGGAGACCCAGTGAGAGGGAGATGGCACTCGCCATCAGACGAGAGTCCCGGTCCCACTGCTGCCAGGAGCAGAGCCTGCCCTCCCTATGCCAGTGCCCGAGCTGGGTCCTAATACGCCTAATGCTTACCCAGAGTGGGTCTGGGGAGCATTCAACACCCAAGGGGGATGCCAGGAGAGGCTGTGCTCCCCCGCCTCCCACGTCGCCTGAGACGGCAGGAAGCCCGACACGCGGGCAGAGGGCAGCCTGGCTGCTGCTCAGCAGCTCAGAACCTACCTCCAGGATGAGGTCCCCGGGCACGAGGCCGTCGGGGCCCTTGGCAGGACTGTCGTCCTCCACCTCGGCCACAAACACCCCGTGCAGGTTCCCCCCACATAAGTGCACGCCAAGCTCCAACTGTGACTTCTTGATGAAGACGACTCGAGGCTCTGGGGTCTTCTTGGTGGCATCGCCCACCATTCTTCAGGAAGGAAAACGAAGCTCAGTTGCGCACAAGAAGGGAGGCAGGCACCAAAAAAGATGAACCAATGGTGACACCCTAACCGCTTTCTGCTCCCCTCTCGGGTCTCAGGAGGCCCCAGAGCCAGGAGCCAGGAGCGAGGCGGACATAGACTCGACCGCTAGTGGCTCGGTTTACAGGCAGGGCACCGAGATGAGGCAGAGGTGAGCGCACAGCCACTCGGGGACAGAGTGGGCCTCACCGCCGCTGTTTCCAGCCCAGCTGTCCAGCCCACGTCATGGGTTGCATCTCACCCACCTGGACTGCACTTGTTTTCCTAACTTTACTCTCCTGAGAAAGTCAGAGCCGGGGTAACCTCCAGGCCACAACTCATTCGGCAAGTGTTTACCGAGCAGTGTCTATGGCCCAGAGGATACTGAACCAGAAGCCACCAAGGAACTCACACCACAGGGACACTGAAAGGCTAGCAACTAAACTGAGCAAAGGCAACGGGGCAGCAATGGAGCCTGGTGAGTGGGACCTCGGGGGCGGAGCCAGAGAGTGACAGAACTTTTGCTGCAGGCAAGTGTAGCCAAGACTGCTGGGAGAAATATCAATAACCTCCGCTCTGCAGATGACACCACCCTTATGGCAGAAAGTTAAGAGGAGCTAAAGAGCCTCTTGATGAAAGTGAAAGAGGACAGTGAAAAGGTGGCTTAAAACGTAACATTCAGAAAACTAAGATCAGGGCATCTGGTCCCATTACCTCATGGCAAACAGATGGGGAAACAATGTAAATGGTGACAGATTATTTTCTTGGGCTCCAAAATCACTGCAGATGGTGACTGCAGTCATGAAATTAAGAGACACGTGCTCCTTGGAAGAAAAGCTATAACAATCTTAGCATATTAAAAAGCAGAGACATCACTCTGCCAACAAAGGGCCATCTAGTCAAAGCTATGTTTTTTCCAGTGGTTATGTATGGATGTGAGATGTGGACCATAAAGAAAGCTGAGCGCCAAAGAATTGATGCTTTTGAACTGTGTGTTGGAGAAGACTCTCGAGAGTCCCCTGGACTGCAAGGAGATCAAACAACTCAATCCTAAAGGAAATCAGTCCTGAATATTCATTGGAGGACTGATGTTGAAGCCGAAACTCCAATACTTGGGCCACCTGATGTGAAGAACTAACTCATTATAAAAGACCCTGATGCTGGGAAGACTGAAGGCAGGAGAAGGGGACGACAAAGGATCAGATGGTTGAATAGCATCACTGACTTGATAGACATGAGTTTGAGCAAGCTCCAGGAGTTGGCGATGGACAGGGAGGCCTGGCATGCTGCAGTCCATGGGGTAGCAGAGAGTCACACATGACTGAGCGACTAAACTGAAGTGTACCCAGTGAAGGGTCACAAGAAGAGCCCTGAAGGTGCCCCACTCTCCAGCCTATGACTTCCGTGAAGAGTCCATTAACGCCATGTCAGAGAAAGGGCTCCATCCAGGATTGCAGGGACACCCTCCCAACCCAGCCTGCATAGCCCTCTCTCCGCCTCCCCTCCAGTTCCTGCGAGAACAGGGCCTCCTCCCGCCCACACTCCCGCTTGTCCCTCCTCCTGACTTCTCTCCGTGCCCACCCTTGGCATGGCTAACCCCTGCTCGTCCTGAACACTGTGACTCAGCTCCCAGCCACGCTCCATCATGGCCCCTGGTCCCCCTCCCAGCATTTCAGCTGTGCTGCACACGCCTGTTCTCTGATCTGCCACCCTCAAACCAGGGGCTCCTTGGAGCAACACTGCTGCGGATGGCCAGAGCCCCAGCCTGGGTGGGTGAGGACCGTGGGATTCAGTATCTGAGAACAAGTGAGAAGAGGAGGAGAAAAACAAAAAAAGCAGAGTGAAGAATGAGTCAGTGGAAGAACCAGAGAAAAGGGAGAGCAGGAGAGGGAGGGAGGGAAAGGGACCGGCATGCTCCCCACGCCAAATCCTGACAAGCCGGCGAGCCATCTGCAGTGCGGGCAGTGCTGGGACCCACGTCCCTCAGAGGATGTACACGGGCTGCAAAAACGATCCTCCTGGCCACCCCGCTCAGCCCAGGTGCGCTGATGGAAGGCTCTTGGCAAGCAGTTACTCACCTGGAGCTGGGGACGCTCTGCTTGGCCGGGGGTGTGCCAGGGCCCTCGTCCTGCTCCATCAGCGGGTCAATGACAGAGGGATGCTCTGGGGTGGTGGCACCGCTGCCCTGGAGAGTGGAGTGAATACCGACGGGGTCCAGGTGGGAGCTGGGGACAGAGGACAGGAAGAATAAGGAGCGGCAGGCAGCGGCCCAGAGCCATCCCTCTGATGGTGCTGGGCTCTGATATGTGAATGAAGACCAGGTCACACAGCTCTGTGATCTGAGCCCTGAGAAGAGCAAGCACCTTGGCAGCTTGGACTCAGCTGTCCACCTGCACGATCTGCCTGTCCTCAACTTGAGGACAAACGGTGAGCCTGAGGACACATGAATCCTCTGCTCCGCTTTCCTGTGTCTGAGCATCTCAGCCCCTCCCTTCGCAGGCGCTGCAGCACGGGGGCACTTCCCTCTCTCTGCTTACCTGTCCTGCAACCTGCAGCACAAAGGCAGGGGTCTGGCGTCTGCCCATGGGCTAGGGTCGGACCGCTCTATGTGAGAAGCCACCTCAGGCCTCAGAGCCTGGCTACCACACACGTGCCGGGGCTTCCTGCTTCACAGGGTGCCTGGCCACCTGTTTCCACACCCTATTTCAGGAGGGGAAGCCCTCCCCGGATATGTCTCTTCTCCAAAGCCCAAGGCTGCTCAACTCTCCTCTCACGGCAGCAGAATCCCTCGAGCTTGCAGCTGCACATGGTTTCCTCGGAGCAAGCCACACACCTGCGGCCTGCACTTCTCCTCCCGCAGCCCAGATGCCCCGCGGAGGCCCGGGACCTCACCTGGACCGGGAGTGGCTGCTGAGCTGGTGCATGTGCGGGTTGTACTGGGCCAGAATGGTGATGGTGTCGCACTGCTGCCCGATGATGAGCCGGGCCTGCTGCTCTGTGGCGCTCCGCAGGTTGATGCCATTGAACTAGGAAACACCGAGAACCGGCTCAGCAAGCAGAGAGCAGGGCACGGAGGAGGTCCTGGGACTCAGAAAGGGACGAGGGGAGGGAGAGAAGGGTGGCGTCCCGCTCACCTCAAGCAACTGGTCCCCAAACTCCAGGCCAGCCTGGTGAGCGATGCTTCCCCCGGTCACCTTGGAGACGTAGACGCCGCCCTTCTCCCCGCTCACGATGGAGATGCCCAGCGGCTCCGAGCCCTTCTGCAGCTTCACATGGCGTGGCTCCTCCAGGTAGGGCCTTGGAAGAGAGCCAACGGTTTTGGGGACTCAGACTCAACAGGAAGGTCTGGGGAGGGTCTGAGGTCAGGCATGCATTCGCTATGCAGAGAGGGCCAGGGAACGTGGACGCTCCTATGATGACACAGCTGGATGGGCACACGATGAAGTCCACCTTCACACAGGGTGATGCACAACCTCATGCAATACAAACACGACCCCCAAGAAGGACACAGAGGCATCAGTCCCAAAGTCACAGAGTGGTCCGTGTGAACTATAAACACTGATATACGCAGGGAAAGGGCACATAGGTTTCCATGAAAGGAGAGGAATGGCCTCACGATGTACAATTTACAAACCTCCAGTGGGGTCTCAGACCTCGGAGGAAAAGAAGTGCTTTCTGGGATGATGTTCACCCCCAAAGGGACAATATGAAATATCAGTTTTTATATTTACCAGTACACAGGGTGATGTAAATTGATCATGAGATTAAGCTGCTGCAAACCCGAGGCATTTAAATGGGATCGGGTGACACCATGCACTCGCTGGCCCCAGGCTGCCACCCACCGCCCTGTGGGAAGGAGGGGNTCTAGAGTACATGGGTGGGTGTGAATCCATGTGTAGAAGGGTGGGTGGGCAGCGGGGAGCCCTTTTTGAGGTAATCCTTCCTTTTTAACCTCCTGAATGATTTAAACTTTTATGCAGAGTTTTGACAAAACAATAAAGCTTCTTTGTAAAAGAGGTTCGTAAAGTATACTTAATATTACAAATAGCTTGAAACATAACATTAAGGAGGAAATGTTCACATATATAAAATAAGATAAAATGCATTTACACTGTAAATGTAGTACTTGAGTGTGTGCTCATGTACACTCACACACACCNAAGAGGTTCGTAAAGTATACTTAATATTACAAATAGCTTGAAACATAACATTAAGGAGGAAATGTTCACATATATAAAATAAGATAAAATGCATTTACACTGTAAATGTAGTACTTGAGTGTGTGCTCATGTACACTCACACACACCTACTTCAAAAGGTTAAATAACAGCAATTGAATCTCTGGCTGACAATCAGTGGTTCCCAACCTTTTTGGCACCAGGGATCAATTTCATGGAAGACAATTTATCCAGGAACCAGGGTTGGAGAAGGTGGTTTTGGAATGATTCAAATGCATTACATTTATTGTGCACGTTATTTCTTATCAACTGCCACCACTGATCTGACAGGAGGCACTGGTCTGAGGCCCAGATGTTGGGGACCCCTGAATTATGCAAACTTTTTTTCTTTCTAAATCCTCCTGAAACCATCTCCCCCAACCCTGATCCATGGAAAAACTGTCTTCCATGAAATATATCCCTGGTGCTGAAGAGGCTGGGGACCGCTGATCATCAGAGATTGAATTGCTGTTACTTTCTACTTTTCCAGTTTACCCAGTTTTCAATAATTATAGGGTATTTTAGACTGAGGAAAAGGGGGACTATTTTTAGTGAGTAATCCGTCCTTCAGCCAGGTCACACACACGTTAAACTTGATGTCATTTAAGCACCATGAAGGCAGGCGCCATTGACACACACATGCTCACACACATTGGTTCTCTGTGTCCTGCAGAGGAAGCTAAGGGGATGTCCAACTGCACGTGACAAGGCCCCTTCTGATTCTAAGGAACCCACCTCACTGGGGGGAAGGTCTTGTTCCCTCAAAGACCTGAGCTGGGGTTCAGTAAAACCACACACCCACCCCACACCCCTTCAGGGCCAATGTATGCTCCTGTCTGCACAATGCAGGTGCGGCTGTCACGAACACAGCCGTACCCACTGCGCCTGACTCCCCTGGGCGCCTGCTGGCAGTTACAGGCACATGCTGCTCTGCAGTTCACACTTGCTAGGCGTGCTGTCTCACAAGTTCAGACTGTCAAGTCAGATGAGGTTTTCTTAATGACAGGCCCAGCCAGCAGCATCATTTCTATGGCTCATAGCTACCAGGGCCCTCAGCTCTTTGGACTGAAGTGGAGGAGAGTAGCTCCAGCCCTTGTAAGTGGAAGTGTCGGCCGTCAGCCGTGTCTGACTCCTTATGGCCCCATGGACTGTAGCCCACAAGGCTCCTCTGTCCATGGCATTTCCCAGGCAAGAATACTGCAGTGTGTTGCCGCTGCCTTCTCCAGGGGATCTTCTCGACCCAGGGATTGAACCTGCGTCTCCTGCACTGAAGGCAGATTCTTTACTATCTGAGCCACCAGGGGAGCTGCAGTCCTTGCAAAGAATTAAATAAAGGTAAGTTTGAGCCTAATCTTATCTCCCACTAGCATCCAGAGAGAACCCTTTAAACAGAAATCTGATCTGGCGAATCCCACTCGGAAGAACAACAGAAGCGGATGAGGAGCCCACAGAGTTTGTGCAGGGAGGGATGGCCCTGAGGAGAGGCACGTCTGGAGGGACAGCTGCTTTTCAAAATGAACCAATAAATGGCCAAGTTGTACGTGTGTGCTTCATACACTTTTTTTTTTTCCTATGTGTGTTTTATCTCACAATAAGCTTGGAGGGCAGAGGTCAAGCAATGCAGCTATGTTCTGGGGTCAAAAAGCAAAGGATAACGAGTCTGATTCTAATTAGGGTAGGTTGATCGCTAACCAAGGGAGCACAAACAGACTACTCCATCTTCCCAACTTCAGTTTCCTCCCCTTAAATGGGGTCAGTGATGACACTGCTGATCACGGGCTTACACGGGGATTTCACAGCTTACTGTGCAGACAGTGCTTAAACAAGGGCCTGGAGGAAGCAAGTGGCATCACTCCATCACCATGTCAGGCCGATGCCAGCATCACTTGCTGGAGCCCCCCACCTCCGCCTGCGGGCACTCAGTGAAGAGCTCACCCTGCCTCCCTGGCCAGCCAGGTGCGCCCCTCCTCCTGCATCAGGAGCACCCAGGACCTCCTCATGATGTCCTGCAGCAAGACACCAGCGAATGTGAGGCAACCCAAGCTGCAGCGGCCTCGCTGGAGGTCAACTCTGTGGGCCCTCCCCAACCCCCGGCACCTCCCAGGACTCAGCGCTGGCCCACTGCAGGGGTGCCCGTCCCCCGGGGCCTGCTCACCTGTCCTTCCTGCGCTCCCCGGGGGCAGCAGGGTTGACAGCAATCCTGGGCAACGTGGCGGCTGTGGTCTGGGGCTGGCTACAGGACAGGCCTTCGATGCTGAGGGGAGACTGCGGGGGCGTGCTGCACTCCGAGTGCGACAGCGAGCCTGCGGGACGGGCGGGTGCGGGCCAGACGGCCCAGACACATGGCCGTGAGCGCAGGCGCCTGCGGCCTGCCCTGCCGGCATTCATGATGGTGGAGGTGGTGGGGAGCTGCGAGTGGTGCCCAGAGCCCCGACCCTGAGGATGGAGGGGCCAGCAGGGGAGGGAAACGCTGAGGAAGGCCTCACCTCTGTCAGACCCCACGACAGACCGCGGGTATCTGGGCGTCGATGGGATTTTAATGCGTTCTGCCTTGAACTGCAAATTGCTCGAAGACCCTGTGGCTCCACAAGAAGATAAAAGTTTAGGCCTGTGGCTGAACAGCGCCCCTCACTCCCTCCCCACCACGCTAGGAGTCAGGAGAGACACATGGTTACATAGAAGCAAGCAGGCCCGGCCATTTGTCCCTGGGGGTGCCTCAGTGTGGGACAGTCAGGGAAAGCAGATGCTCAGTCCCCAGCATGTGAATAATCTGTGCAGGGGGAGGCTGCCGCAGAATGGCAGCAAGTCTGGCTCCAGCCCCGAGCAGACGGTAACCCAGGTGACAGAGGTCACTGCGGCCTCCACAAGGCTGGAAGCAGCCCCCCCAAAAGTGTCCTTCTGGGGTAACTGTCAGGCTCGACTCTGGGTGGCATTCTCTGAGTGAACCGCAACGCAACATCCCCCAGAATGACCTGAGGGTGGTGAGCAAAGCTCCTGGGCTAGAGATCAGAACAACAACATGGCCATGGGAAGCTGCAGGAAGGCCACAGGAAAGGGCTCTGGGTGCAGCATGGAGTCAGCCTCGGCCCCCGGTCAGGAGAGGGGCCACCTGGAGGTCTGGGCATGACGGTGTGGATGCAAAGGAAGGCTGGTGCCCGCTCCGGCGAGAAGGCTCCAGTAGCACAGTTACCGAGGCGGGCGCTGGAGGGCAGGGAGTTGGACCCATGGGAGGCTCTCACGTCAGAGCAGTCGCTGCAGGCCCTGGGGCTCAGGTCCAGGCTGAGGCGGCCCTGGTGCTGGACACTGGGTGAGAAGCAGACAGGTGAGCAGCTCGGGAGGAAGACCAGGATGGGACCAAGTGACTGGCTTTCCCGAGGCCCTCTGCCAGCTCAGAGCAACCCAGAAGCCGCTCCCAGGCAGCTGAGGACAGCGACCACCCACAGCCACATGCAGAGGGCCCTGCAAGCCCCGGGCAAGGACTAGGCTCAGTGGGACAGAGGGCTTTCTACAGGGACTGCAGAAGGCCTGAATCCTGCAGAAGGTGGGCAGGGCGAGGCTGGACAGCACTGAGGACAGAGTCCTGCACCTCCCTCAGGAAAGCCCGCCCAGGAGGCCAGAGAGCGGAGGGGCAGGGAGATGACACAGCCCAGGTCAGGGCTGGCCTGCGGGCAGGCCCAACAGTGACCTCCTCGAGCTGTGAGGCTCCATCTGGTCGGTGCTTGCAGCCTTCCAGCGGTCTCCACTGCACTCAGGATAAAACCCAAACTCTGCATCATGGCCACTGACCCTACACAGGGTTTGTGCTTCCTCCTGACTCGCCATCTCTTTCCCGGGCTCCCCGACTCTGTCCCTCGGGCCCATCACCTCTCTCTCAGACACCTGGGCTGCAGCACCCTCGGCCCTCCTTCCCAGAAGCCCCTCCCCAAGCCCTGTGCGACTGGCCTCCTCTTGCCCCCCTGGTCACGGCAACATCTCCCTGCATGAGGTCCTCCCCATGGCCCAGTCGAACTTCTCACAGCCTAATCTGTCTTCAAGGTCTTCAAGGTCACTCAGCACCATCTGATCTGAGTAGCTCTGTTCTTTTTTTTTTTTTACACCCGCCCCCCGCCCCCCTNACTGGCCTCCTCTTGCCCCCCTGGTCACGGCAACATCTCCCTGCATGAGGTCCTCCCCATGGCCCAGTCGAACTTCTCACAGCCTAATCTGTCTTCAAGGTCTTCAAGGTCACTCAGCACCATCTGATCTGAGTAGCTCTGTTCTTTTTTTTTTTTTACACCCGCCCCCCGCCCCCCTCCACTTGAACACAAATGGCATAGGGGAGGAAGTTTATCTGCTTAATTCTCCACCATAACCCTCCAGAACTATCACAGTCCGTGGCATGTAGTAGATGATCAATTAAAATCTTAAAATCTGTCAAGTAACTGAAGCAATGCATGACCTTGTGACCTTGCATCAATCTATTCAGTTTTTAAGGCTCCATTCTCATCTATCAACCAAAGACAGTTAATAGCAAGGATGCTATAGCAATCAAGTGAGGTGATGCTTATAAATGTCCGAGCATACTGCCCAGCACTCCGTTACCTGCTGCCTTCACTACCATCTTCCTATAAACCCCTTTTCAAGCTCCATGTTGGTAAATGAAGAGAGCGACCTTAAAGTTTACTTTCCCTGGAGTCCCAGGGCTTCTCTACCAAGTCCTGTCCCCACCCAGAGCTCCTCTGTGTACAGTGGCTTCACGCCCAGGTAGGCTGGGATGGCTGGGGTACTGGGAGGCATGGGCGGCCTCACATACCTGGGGTGCAACCCGTGGGGGCCAACCTCTCTGGGGATGGGAGGAGAGCTGCAAGGGCCGACCCTGGGGCTGCGCACGGTGTAGATGGGGTTCCTCAGGACGGAGCTCACAGCGCTCGGGGCCATACTCCGGGGAACCGTGCCTGGAAACGGGTAGGGTGAGACACCTGCCCCGCAACACCCAGCTAGCCCCAGACCTATGCAAGCATCTGGCCCTTTTCCATCATAAAGCAGGAGAACTCTCTTCAGTGCTGCCTATTTCCCAGACTGCCATGGGCAGAAAAGGCTCTGAAAAGCTAAAAGATGTCACTGATACAAGATGAAACACTCCAGGTAGGTCAGCGACTGCTAAAGCTTTTGGACTGCTCCGTTGAGGACATGCAGCAGCTCCCTGAAATGACCGTCTCCGCTCTCCCTGAGGCTAGGTGGCCTTGTGAGTCCACGTCGACCCTCCTCCCCAGCCCTGCCCTGCCAGCTCACCCACAGATGCCCTGCTGGGGTAGAACGGAGGGTTGCTGTGCCGGCTGGAATGTCCAGGAGAGTAAGGGGACCACTCCTGGAGATCTGGGGAGAGCTCTCCACTGGCCGGGGTGCACTTCTGCTCCTGCAGAACCAAAGGCAAGAGGCAGTGGCTGGAAACAGGGAAACACACGGGCATTGGCAAGCAATTTCTGTCCTCTAGAACCTAGCTTCTCCCACTTGGATACATGCAGCGACACCTGGGAGAGTTCATAGCTCGTTATTGATTCATGTTGTCTTAACACACCTGGAAGAGTAGAACTTCCTTCAGAAACACTTGGGAAGAAAACCACAGAGAAAGAATCTGTTCTTTCAAAGAAATAGATCTTCTGTGAAGAAGGTGGAACACATGTATGCCTTGGGCAGATGTCTGTAACAACTCCACGTGACTTGCCCAGCCATGTGAAGCTCTGTGTCTGCCGACAGAAGCACAGNAAACTAAACTGAACTGAAGTGTAAAATGCTTAACATTGTGCCAAGGACATAGGGAATATCCAGTAGGTATTAATTATTATTATTATCACATATACCCCTCTACCAAGTGACCAAGCACCTAGCATTTTGTCTCACAAAATGGGCAACGGGTACCCTTTAATGACTCTGCTTATTCCCAAGTATATTAGCAGCATGATATGATGGGGCAGTGAAGGCAGCTCCCTGTCCTGGGTTATAGATATATGTGTGATTGGGCTTTTGCTGTAAAGGGCCCCTGCCTCTAACCCAGTCCACACTGCAGCCCAGTTAACCTTTGAAAGAAACAGCTCTGAACATATGACTTTACCCCTCAAAAACATCTCATGGCCTGTTCAACTAACATGCCTCATTTCAAAATTCAGTGCTCACCATCCATGGTGAGATGTACAGTCTCCGTTTATCTTCCATTATGCCTTTATGTATTCTCCTGTATTTGCACTAAAATTGATCGCCCAACATCCCCNCAAAAACATCTCATGGCCTGTTCAACTAACATGCCTCATTTCAAAATTCAGTGCTCACCATCCATGGTGAGATGTACAGTCTCCGTTTATCTTCCATTATGCCTTTATGTATTCTCCTGTATTTGCACTAAAATTGATCGCCCAACATCCCCCCCAATAGATCTAGTGGTCTACCTTTGCGTTTTTGCTCAAGCTGTACATTTTTTACTTGAAACATTCTAACTATCCACCAGCCTCTCTGAATTGCTACCCATTCTTTAAGGTCCTTCTTAATTATAACCTCCTTAATAAGTCTTTCTTGGGTTTTCATTGCCAAGTAGATATAATTTCTCCCTCCATTAAGTCTCCACACATTGCATTCTATTTCTTTAATAAATTGTCCTTGTTCTATCCTGTATGATAATAATTTAACTACTGGTCTCAGTGCCTTACTGTAATGTTCCCTTCACGAGGAGCTTCATGCCCTTATTTAAGTGTCAGTGAGTATCTTGTCCATGTGCTGTGTGTGCTGTGCTTAGTCGTTCAGTCCTGTCCAACTCCTTTCCTGTCTGACTTTTTGTGACCCCATGGACTGTAGCCCACCAGGCTCCTCTGTCCATGAGACTCTCCAGGGAAGAATACTGGAGTGGGTTGTCATGTCCTCCTCCAGGGAATCTTCCCAACCAAGCGATCGAACCCAGGTCTCCAACATTGCAGGCAGATTCTTTAACATCTGAGCCACCAGGGAAGCCCAAGAATACTGGAATAAATAGTCTATCCCTGGGGATCTTCCTGACCCAGGAATTGAACCGGAGTCTGCTGCATTTCAGGCAAATTCTTTACCAGCTGAGCTACCAGGGAAGGCCTATTTTGTCCATAGTAGAGTTCAAATAAGTATTTGGTAAATTGAACTGAATTGAGTTTACAGAATTAACCATCCATTAATTCATTTTCTCATTTACTCACTTTACATTTATTTAGTAATTATTCAATTATTAGATTTTTAAAAACTGGGAATAAAACAACAAATGATAAAAGTTTACCTCAAGTTGCTTATGGTCCAGTGCATAGTTACTCTTAGAAAAAAAGTAAGTACTATTTCAATTTCCTTATTAGGCTTTTGCTATTTTTCGTTTGAGTATTGTCTATACCATCTTTCAGAAGTTTTGACTGATTTGAATAAAATTTATTAAACTACAAAAGGGTATCATAAAATTTTAAGTCTCTTTAATTCAGTTGACTTTGATGGGAAGTCTGTAAAAGTTTTTAAATTAGCAAAGCCTATAAAATTTTTAATGGATTTAAATGCAGTTTGGCAGATATAAGTGATGTGTGATTACGACATGTTTTATGGCTCATAGAACCAGTGGTTTAACCCAATTAGGTTTATTATTTCTATTAAATGAAAATTTCTCTATTTTGCTAATTGTTCATAAGGATGATTTTGTGAAGCAAAGGGGTTAACTGCCTTCTACTTCTACTGATCACATAAAAGCTGTAAGAAGTTCTAGTCAGTGTCTAGAAAGTTTTAAATGTATGAAAGAAATTATTTGCAGGCATCCACACACACTCATGTACACACAGGAACCAACCTTGTTGCACTTAAATGAATGATCACATTTTCCATGAGATAAGATGTGTTAAACTGAAATAATATTTTGAATGTTACCTATAAAATAAAAATATCTTTAGTAACAGAAAGGAAAGTAAAGTAGAATTTTTGCATTTAAGTATTAAATCATATAAATATTTTTCTCTTTAAAGTAAAATCGCTCATTTATTAATTAATAATGCAAACTTCATGAGCAAGGAGAAGATATATGTGAAAACATCTTAACACACCAGAAAATGTCACATACAGATCTAACACTATCACATTATTATATCCTACCCATTGCTATTTTTTCATATTACCACTGTCTACCATATCACAATCATAAACATTGTAATTATGAAATGGTCATTATTAAAGTCTCTTTTACACAGAGACTTCAAATACCAGCAACCATCTAAACACATCCATTAGAAACATTTATATATTTGGCTTTGAGCATATTATTTTTTGTATCCAATTGCCACATGTATTTTCTATAATCTGCTTACCATTTCTCCTTTTCTTAGGAAAGGATAGCCAACTTTACATGTGATATTATGATTAGATTCACAACTGTCTTTTTGGATGGCCTAGGAATAGAAAGTAAACAGAATTAGATCAGATATGCAGGTGAAATACTTGAACTTGACTGAAATACTTGAATAGATTGAAATACTTGAGCTCAGATTTTCCCAGCTGTGCCTTAGCAGCTGCCTTGCTAAGATTTCACAGTATAGCTTTTGGGAAAGTCTCAGAGATCAAATTGCCAACATCCGCCGGATCATGGAAAAAGCAAGAGAGTTCCAGAAAAACATCTATTTNGGAGCAAGTAGTCTATTTTGGGGGGCGTCTGGGGGCGTTTGAAAGTGTTTGGGTCAAAGATAGATTTTCTTTGCTTTGGCTTCCTGTAAACAGAGAGCTTCTCGGGCCCCGCCATGGAGCTGAGCACAGCCTTGGGCCAGGTCCCACCGCTGTGGGCGTTGTCAGGCTCTGCCTTGTCCAGGGGAGCCTCTGCCGCCCCACAGGGGCCCACCTCGGTCTCGAAGGGCAGCAGCGGCCGCCGGCTGCGCACGTCTGCCGGCCCGTAGCCACGCTCCCCCGAGGCATCCGAGCGGAAGGAGCTCAGGCTGCGCTCGGACGCGCTGGGACAAGCCTGGGGGGAGACGGAGAAGGGTCCCCCGGAGAACGGCTTGTGCAGGAAGGAGCTGCTTCCTCCGGGGGGGCCTAACTCCTTCCTGTCTTCCAGCCTGTCCGCGTAGAAGATGTCTGTCTGCGTGGAGTTGTTGTGCTGCATCAAATTCCGTTTATTCTGAGTCTGGACCTCTGGGCCATGGGCTCGGTAGCTCAGCATCTTATCAGAGTCCTTGATGTTTTCAAAGATATTCTGGCCGCTCCACGAGGCGCTCTGTGGGAACACCTAAGTAGGGGTTGCAAAGGAGTGAGGAGGAGAGTGGGTGAGACAGCAGGACCTGGAGCTGTCACCAAAAAACATCCCTGGAGGTAAAGCCACGGTAGGGAATGGGCCACACACAGCCCAAAGTCGGACAGATGGACAGACGCACGCCTGGCCCGTGGGTGAGGCCTGTTTACAGCCTAGCCGCTATGAACCCACAGGAGAGACACAAAGTTCCCCGGCTTTGAGCATTTTCTGAAATCATGTGCACTGTGTTCTGCCTAATTTTTTAAACGATTAAACAAAATGCAAAAGCTTCATTCTTAAAAGATATTTCTTCTAGTATGCCAAGGCAATGGCATACTATTCAGCGGTAAAAAGAAACAACCTATGAGGCCACGAGAAGACACTCAGGAGCCTTAAATGCATATTACACAGTGAAAGAAGCCAATCTGAAAATGCTACAGAGTCCAGCTATATGACATTTTGGAAAACACAAAACTACAAAGATAGTAAAAAGATCAGAGGCTGCCAAGGGTTACGGGGGAGGAGGGGATGGACAGGTGAAGCCCAGAGGATCTTTAGAGCAGTAAAATTATTCTCTATGGTAATGTGCTGGTGGATACATGTCCTTATACACTTGTCCCAACCCATAGAATGTACTCCAAAAGAGAATCCTCATGTCAACCGAACACTTCAGTTAATACTAATGTATGAATACTGGCTCATCAGTGGCAACAAATGTACCCCCACTGATACAAAATGAACAGGAGAGACAGTGGATAATATGCGAACTCTCTGTACTAACATAACTTTTCTATAAACCCAAAACTGCTCCCCTAAAAGTCTATTAATTTTTAAATAATACTTTCAAATATCTCTTAATGAAGTAGATGAGCCTATTTCCAACCTTCTTAGAAAAGCTGACAGGAAACCACAAATGCCCTTAAGTCCATTCAGATTCAACAATATTCTGCCAAATTCTCTATACCTATTTACGCTGCAGAATATTTGCAAATAAGTTACAAATATTATGACGTTTCACCCCAACAGCTTCCAAATGCCTTTCCCTCAAATAAAACCATTCTCCTGTATAATCTCAACACCATTATCATACCCAGGAAAAGTAAAAATTTCCTAAGATCACCTAATTATCTAGTCCAGATCCAAACATCCTTCATAGCTGGGTTGTTTGTCTGTTTGTTTTTGGTTTTTAAACCAAGATCCAGTCAGGGTTAGTGTACACCCTAGACTCAGAAATCAAGACTTTTGCCCCAAGGATCCCAGTGATGCGGAGAAGCAGCTTGGGAACTCGGAGCTGAGGCTCTGCCCGCCCCACAGACGGCGAGAGCAGGGCCCGGGCAGGGTGGGGCCCTTACCTTCAGGAGGGACAGGGTCAGGGAGTCCTGGCAGCTCCGCAGCAGAGACTCACACTCATTCAGAGACTTGTTGTCCAGTGCAATGCCGTTGATCTAGGGCCAACAGAGAGCCCGTCAGGCTCACGCCAGGCCAGGGTTCTGCCCAGCTGCTGACCCATGCTGGACAGTGGGCCTGGTTATGTAAGGCGCCCATGTCTGGAGCTGGCAAAGCAGAGAAAGCCCCTCGCCAGTAAGGCCCTCAACGTCCAGGGAGGCTTCTGAAGCAAATGAAATACACAGCCTTAAGCACTCTGGGGATGGGACTTGTCTGGCTGGGACCAGAATACCGGGGGTCCCAGGGAGCATCCCACCCCTGCTGCTTCCTGCTGCGTGATGCTGGACCACGGCTCAGAACTCCTTCACACACAAAAAGGAAGAAAAACATGTTTGAGCCCCCAGGAGTGGGAGGAGACTGAAAATGAGGTCCCGGCGTGGGAGACCACGGCAGAGCCAGGCGACACCAAGTAGCAGCACAGAGACTCCCACGGCCCCACGTGCCCGAGTCTCTGCCCACGTCCCTCTCAGACTCGCTCCGATCCTTTCTAAAAGTGTACACGCAGTAGATGACCGGTGATACTGGGGCAGGGTGGAGCACTACTCGGCATCACGGACCACGGCATCAGCACGGCCGACCACGTGACAGCATTCACAGCATACAGCCACGTGAGAAAGGCCATCCCAGAGGGGCACACACTCTAAATCCTGCTCACACAGTGTCCTCCAAATGACAGAATGATGGAGCTGGAGAACAAAGCAGTTGCCCGAGTTATGACAGGGGGTGGCAGGCGGAGCATGCTGAGGATCGTGGAGGTTAATTCATTGTGAAGTATGATGAAAATCAAACCAATATTGTAAAGCAATCACCAATTAATTAAAAGTAAATAGAATTATTAAAAAAATAAATAAATGTTAACATGAGGGAGATCTTTGCAGTATTGGACAATTCTGTATCTTGATTTTTTTTCTTAATCTAAAATGTGATAAAACAACAGAAATCTATACATAGACACTGTGCCCGCATCTACTGTCTGGTTTTGATGCCACAGTTACATAAGATGTAGCCAACTGACATAACTAGAGGATGGGTATACAGGGCCTTTCTGTATTATCTTTGCAACTTTTTAAATATTACTTAATATCATAACTGAGTTATCTCGGCAATTATTTGAAAATCAAAACTTAAAAATATATTTTCAGAGTGATTATCTTGGAGTGGTAGATTAATTTTTTGGTTTTTATCTTGGAAGGGTAGATTAATTTGGTTGGTTTTGTTTTTCTTTATAACGTTCCTACATCTTAAAATTTTTCACAACAGCCATATTGCTTTTAAACTCTAGGTTGCCCCCAAATCTGAAAAACCGCTGGCAAAGATGTGACATAACAAGCTACCCCAAACACTGCAGATGAGACTGAAAAGGCCACAGCTTCCTTGCAGCACACGGAGAAAGGTCGCGTCACAGGATAAATGCTTACAGCCTCTGATCCAGCAATTCCCCGCCCCAGAACTATACCCCATGGCAAGACACAGCAGGGGCCACGTGGTGCTGCTATAGAAGCAAAAACGTCCCGACCGCGCGTCAGGGGACTGGCTCAGCAGCCGCTACAGAACACGCAGTTTACTGAAACGACCAGATTTAAAGATGGAAATCTGGAAAAACCTCAAGGCACGCTGTTAAAATAAAAAGCAAGGTGAGCAGTAGCACAGTATATTAGGACCACATCTGAAGTTTAAAAAAAAAAAAGTGGGAGCTTAAACTGTAAGATAATAAACATTTGTTGCTTCAAAAAAATAAAGTTGCTTCAAAAAAACCAAGTTTTGAGTGTTTTGGAGAGAAAAACACAATGAACTGTTAAAAGTGGTTGCCATCCAGGTGGGAACTGGGAGACAGGGAGTCTAGAACCAGGGAAAGAGTTCTCAAGACTTACGGCCACGATCCTGTCTCCCACGGCAAGGGACCCCTCCTTGGCAGCCGGGCTTCCAGGCACCACGGCGGCAGCATACACGCCATTCTCGAGACTGATGCCACTGTCTGCAAACCACAAAGGCCCACAGTCAACCCCCGCCAGGGTCAAACGGCCTTCTGGCTATCTCCCCTCATCTTTGTGAGATCAACTTATAAAAGGGATGTTGGCAGACTATGAACTATCCATCTTAGCACCCACCCAGGTCAGACCATCCAGGGGCCTGATCATGTCTGCTCTAGTGAATCAGTCAGTCACAGCAAGACGCAAGACCCAGATGGTCCTTCGGCGGGAAGCACACACACTGCAATACCTCTTTCTGGGAGTAAGGTACGCTTGAAAACACTCGCACCCTCTCTACACAAGAAAGGGTACCCTACCCATCTCCACGGCCCCTACCTTTATGCCCGCTCAGGTTGATGTGCAGTGGTGTGACCACCTTCCCACCCAGGGACTTCCTCCGACGCACGACCATGTTGATGGCCCCCTCCCCATTGAGAAGTGCCTTGATGGCCTGCTTCTTGTCCTTGTTGATGAGGTCCACGTCATTGATTCTCAGCAACCAGTCATTGACCCTGAGGAGGGGCACAGCCAGGTCACTGCCCGAGAAAGCCTCGGGACCAGGGGAAGGCCTGTTGCTCCTACTCGGGAGCAGAACAGCAGAAAGCAGGTACCCCACAAACACGTTCAGACAGACTTCCTCTTCCAAGAGAGTAGCTAACCTTGTAGATGCTGCAGCCTGGATTCAAATCCAAGCGCTACAACTTACTGGCAGTGTGACGTAGCCCCTTTGGGCCTCAAGGTTCTCATTTGTAAAATGGGGGCAACAAGCACCTACCTCATGGAATTGTAAAGGTTAATGAAAAGTGACTGAACTTACATAAAGTAATTGAACTTTATTAGCACTATGTAGGTGCTAATTATTATTATTACTATGTCACGGGATGAGCAAGCTATACATATTCTAGACTCTCATACACACCACCTGAGCCCCCTTTAACACACAGAAGTAAAAGGAGAAAGATCAGATTCAGAGACAATTTGGAGTCAGTGTGTCCTTTAAGAACAGGGTTAACAGTTGAACCTGCAAGCTTCAGGTTGCTTCTAAGAGCCCCCCAGATCCTGGGATGCGTTCATTTAAATGCCAGCTGGTGGTCTCCCTGGTGGCTCAGTGGGAAAGAACCCACCTGTCAATGCAGGAGACAAAACGTTCGATCCCTGATCCATGAAGATCCCACAGGCCGTGCAATTACCAAGCCTGCGAGCCACAACTGTTGAGCCTGTGCTCTAGAGCCCGGGAACTACCACTACGGAGCCCGTGTGCCCTACAGCCTGTGCCTGGCAGCAAGAGAAGCTGCTGCAGTGAGATGCCTCCAAACCACAAGCACAGAGCATCCCCTGCTCGCTGTAACTAGAGAAAGTGTGCAGCGATGAAGATCCAGCACAGCCAAAAACAGTTTTCTTAAAAGAGAAATATCTTACCAAAGTCACCTGACTCTCCTCCAGGTCCTCTGCATTAGGTCACAGGGAAACTTCCCCTCCCCTCCAGAGCCGGGGTCCTGACACTTACCGCAAGCGGCCATCAGCGATGCTTCCTTTGTCCACTTTAGTGACAAATATGCCACAGTCCCCCGGCAAACAAGGCTCATTCACACCTTCTGCCATATCGAACCCAAGTGCTTTCAAGTCAATATCCTCCTGCCAAGAACAGCAGCAACAGCTCACTTTAAGCAGTGATGAGAAACACTTGGCACTTACACCTCTGGCCACTCACTCCAAAGCGGGGGTTGTCCCTTCCCTCTGGCGGGGCACTTGGTCCCCAGGATGAAAGCTCTGAGCAGCTGTGATCCACCCCTCTCTGCCACTGCAGACACACAGCCCCCTCATGCTCTGCTCTCCACGCACTGCCAACATCTGCCGGGGGACACAGGAGGCCAAGCTGCGGCTCCTACCTGGCTTGGACAAGTGCTGGCAAAGGATGCATCTGCACCCTAGGAGGCAAAGCTGACCTCCCAACCAGCAGCCATGAACCTGGAGGGCACTGCGAGAGGGCCAGCCCCCTCTCTCACTTCCGTCCCAAGCCTGCATGTTGAGGAGAGCTGGGGAGAACAAGACCTGTGGGCAGTTTTACCGTCTCCCTTTCAAACTCCACAACTTCCGTTTCCCACTCCATAGAGTCTGTGTCGATGGCCGAGTCGTGCGAGCTGTGGGCCATCAGCTGCCGGAATCGGGCCTCCTTTTCCAACTGGGATTCCATCTGCTCCCTGCAGACGAAGAGAGAGTCATGGCAACGGCCCTCTGGGAGGCAGAGCATCCCAGCCGCGTCCACTGGGAAACGAGGTGGACCATGCCCATCTCCCTCACACTACACACCAGCTTCCTAATAAATCCGAGGGTCAGCTCAAGGCTTCCTGAATCAGTGGGTTTTCATAGTTTTTAAGTTTCAGAAATTTGCCCCAAATTTATCTAGGTATTCTGCTGGAAATGCCAGTAAGACTTTTTGTAGCCAAGACTATTCTAAAATGTATATGGAAAGGCAAGGAATTAGAATGACTAAACCGATTTTTAAAATGAAGAATAAAATGGGAGGGATCATTCTACTTGATTTAAAGACTTATACAGCTACAGAAATCAAGGCTGTGTGGAATTGCCAGGAAGACAGAGACGTGGATCCATGGAACAGAACATGGAACAGAACAGAAGACCCAGAATCAGGTCCACAAAGCACAAAAGGTACAGAAGTAGCTCCATAAAGAAAGCACCATCTTCAGCTAATGATGCTGGAGCAAGTGGACGTCATGGCAACAGACTCTCAACCTAAGCCCCATACCTTGTGCAAAGATTAACTCACGATCTATCACAGATTTAAATGTAAAACTGTAAAACTTCTAGAAGGAAAGTATAGGAGAAAATCTTGAGATCTGAAATAGATTAAGGGTGTTTCAGACATGCTACTGCTGCTGCTAAGTTGCTTCAGTCGTGTCTGACTCTGTGTGACCCCAGAGACAGCAGCCCACCAGGCTCCTGTATCCATGGGATTTTCCAAGCAAGAATACTGGAGTGGGGTGCCATTGCCTTCTCCGGTTTCAGACATAACATAATTCATCACAAGTTGTTAAAAAATCAATACATTGGATTTGATCAAAATAAAAAGCTTTAGTTCTCAGAAAGACCCAGGGAAGAGGATGAAAAAAGACTCAAAAACCTTGTAATCTTCCCCAGTAACATCCTTCTTCCTAAAACCTGGGCCCAGATGACCTTCCGAATTCATCATCACTGCCCTGACACACTCCTGCTGCGAATTCACCGCACGTGGCCCAGCTCTCGCCCACTATGCAAGTCTGCTACTTCTGCAGACGGGGGGAGCTTCCTGGGCGGCAGCACCAAGTCCCTTGCCTGCACCCCACCAGTTAAGAGAACTTAGCACAGAGAAGGTGCAAATACAAATGTGCTGAACAAACAAACAAATGGAACCTGACATTTCTCAAAAGTTCCAGGCAACCCTGGCTCAATTACCGTGCAAAACCTCTGGGCTCCAGGCTTGGCTCTAATTTGATTCTACCGCTTGCTAGATCCAAACTGGGTCCCTGGAGAGCCTGCCTTTTTGCCTCTTAACCTCTGGGATTTTCTTAGAGTGCTTAAGTCCCAGGGCTTCTGGGTTTTCATTGAGCAAATGAAGCTGTTTGTCTCATGTTAAGAGGTGCTGTTGAACAGGGAGGAAGGAGAAGCAGTCACCCACTTCTGGAAGGCGTCGCTTGAATGTGCGAGGCTTGCACACTCACTAGCTTCTCACCACCCTATCAGGTTGGGAGGTCTCACGAACAGAGAGAGCACCACTGCTTCTCAACTAGAGAGTCTGGCTCCAATCACTAGAGAGTGAACTCCAATCACTGGTTGGGATCTGCCAGTTTCTCTTTTTCAGCTTGGATCTTTGTATTTTCTGTACACTGGGAGGGGCCACCAAGTCTGAAGTGACGTCCCTGGAGCAGCGCTGTAATCCAGTGTCTGACGCCCCACACAGCACAGTCAGAGTAGACTGGAGCAGTAGTAACAACCACCTTCAAATGCTGCTTCCCAACCTGCCATCTTTTTGTCCCATCGCGTACTGGTCTCTCAGACGGCCCTGCCTTGGGTCTGTCTCCATGTGCTGCGAGCCCCACAGGGACCAATGGCTTGTGCCTCCCCCGGGGCCTGGTCCACAAAGAACAGGTACCTTGCAAATCCTTGCTGAGTTGGCGAAGGAACGAGGGAGGGAGAGAGGGAATGAATGGACAACACCTGCTTGCCTGTCCCCCAGCGGACTGCCCAGGGCAGGGCCCTTCCTTCCAATGCCCCTGTGCACACGGTGCCCGTCCACCCCCACAGGCTCACCAAAGGGCCGCTGCCACTTCTGCGCTGGTCTGAGGATTTCTAATTAACTCTCAACGTAGAAGCAACACTGGGACACACTTCATGGACTGACCGAGTAGGGGCACCGGCGGCCAGGCCTGCCCGTGGGGCTGCTTTGCCCTGGTGGGAGGGGGCCCTGTGCTCCCCGGGTGCCAGCTCATCCCAGCGGCGTCCACCCCGGCATACTTGAGCTCCTTCAGCTCCCGGCTGACATCGTTCTTCTGTTTCCGAGTGTCGTCCAGGCTGCGCAGGGCCTCAGCCAGCTCACTCACCGCCCGGTCCCGCTCCCGCCTCAGGTTGTCACAGAGCGTCCTGACAGAGGGGGCAAAGGGCAAGGTCACTGTGAAGGGCAGGGGGCAGAGGACTCATGGCCTGCAGTGAAGCTTGTAGCCCATGCTCCTGAACACCCCGGATGCCTGCCTCGGCCCCAGATGCATGGGAGGAGTGCTTGAGAGTCTGGAGACAAGACCTCCCAGGCCAATCCCACACAGGGACAGAGGGGACACCTTGGACCTGACAGAGGGGACAACCCCATGGTTACCAGGCAACAAGCATCTCATTCTGCAGTCCAGTGTTCGTCCCGCAGTTTCACCCTCAGTGTACCTGGGGTCAGACACCATGCTCCCGCTCCCAGCCCATCTGGCAAGCTCCCGTGCTCCAGCACCGACCACATGCTTCATGCAGGTTTTTCTAGAGCTGCCCTCCACCCTACAACTAGATGGAGCCCCCCATTTGGACAGAAATCGTGTCTTAGGCATCTCTGCAGCCCCGAGCCCTGTGCAGGTAGAAAGTGTAGGCTTAAAAAGTCTCTACTAACAAACGTGTGGCCTCTGGGATCCCAGGATCAGCTTGGTCAGTCAGACAGGAGGTGGGGACAGGTGGCCCAGCAGCAGGGGAGTCTGTGCTCTGTGCCACCTCCAGAACTGCATCCTGCCACCAGACGGACCCTGAGCGGGTAGCTCCCTTCCTCTCAATGGCCCCAAGTCCCCTCCAACCCTGAACCTTCATCTCCTGATCAGCCCAGAGTACATCTGTCTCTCCAAGCGGCCACAAGTTACAAAATGTCTCAGACCAGGTTCTCAGTCATCACCAGCAACAGCACGCCACTAGGGCCTCTCCTGGCTTTGCTCCAGGCCAAGCTCCAAGTCTACACTCGAGGGCGTCCCTTCCAGGGTCCTCACCACCTGCCCTCAGGAGTCCTGTCAGCTGCTTCTCCTATTGACTCTGGAAGTGTGCACCCCATTCATGCCACACCCAGTCCCAGGCCCGCCCTGAGTTCACCAACCACCTTTGCTCATGATGGTCCCTCGGGCTGCAGCACCCACCCCCCTCCTCCATTTAGAAAAAATGCCACTCAAGCTTAAGTTCTAGCTTGAATGCCATGCTTCCTGGGGAGACCTCCCTACCTGGCCCCCCGTTCCCTGTACACCCCCCACGGGTATACTGTTCATGCATCTCCCTCCCCCCATTGCCCTGTCCCATGGCGTTGCTCGGCCCCCTCACAGGCATCACACATGCCCAGGAGCCTCAAAGGCTATTTTTCTCCCAGGGTCTCCTTAAAGCTCAAGGGACCTGGTACGCAGTCAGCAACCAATGAATACTGGCTGTAAGAATGCAGTTCTGTGACACAAATGAATTTACTTACCAGATAGAAAGAGAGAGAAACCTACAGTTACAGAATGAACCTATGGTTGCTGGGTGGGGAGGGGAAGGATGAGCGGAAGGGAAAGCTAGGGAGTTCGGGATGGACATGTACCCAATGCCATATTTAAAGCAGATGACCATCAAGGACCTACTGTGTAGCACGAGGAACTGTGCTCAATGAGATGTGCCAGCCTGGATGGGAGGGGAGTTTGGGGGAGAGTGGATACATGTGTATGTGCGGCTGAGCTCCTTCGCTGTTCACCTGAAACTATCACAACACTGTTTGTTAAGCAACTATACTCCAATACAGAGCAAAAAGTTTAAAAAAATAGAATGCATTTCTGAAACGTCAGTTGCTCCAGAAGCCCCCCAAGCCTGGCCCTGGGCCGCTTCACGAGGGTCTATGCTCTGGACACAGCATGCACTTGGACATCTAGGCTGAAGGGAAATAGGAAGTTGAGATGCAATGGAAAACTCCAAATTTTCACTATGAGGTGAGACTGGGGCATCACCTAGAGTGAGAAGGACTCAGGTCACTCCCACCAGACCTGGAAGTAAGTGGTAAAGACTCTCCCACAGACCCACTGCGTCATTGGGAGACCTGAGCCCATGGGGGGCCCGGCGCCCATACCGGATGCTGTCCCGCTCAGCCACGATCTTGTCCCGCTCCTGGAATGCCCAGTCGCGCCGGCACTTGGCCACGTCCGCCTCTTGGAGGGCTTCCTTCAGCTCCTGGCACAGAGCCTTGCACTGCTTTCGAAGGATTTCGGCCTCCTTGTTGGCTCTGCCGGCGTCCATCGTCACTGTGTCTTTGATCTGCAGCAGGACAACGAGCGAGCAGAGGGGGAGGTCACTGGGCCTTCTGATCCAGAAGTGTCCTCTGACTGGTGCAGGAGCTGGGGCTGCGCTCTCGGAAGCTGGATGGAGGGAAGTGCTGGGATCCCAGCCAGAGCCCATTCCGACACACCCCAAACCGTGACGACACGCTCCACAGCCATGCTCAGACCCCCAGTGATGCTGTATTAGTGTTCACTCAAACTCTCTCAGCCCCTCACAGAGCCAGGACTGGAAGCCTGGCCCCTCCTCTGTCCTGGTCTCAGGGGCCCAGGTGAAATGACCCCCAGAGGGCTCCTCCTAAACCCCACCTGCCACTTACGGGGACGTATGTCTTGCAGAGAGCCCTCTGTATCTCTCTAGAGAGTGCTTGTGACAAATCGTGACACGAGGGCCCTCTGCAGTGAAGGGCGCAGCACTGGTCACGGCGCTTCCCCACCCGCTGCGTCTACAACACAGCTGTTATACCCTGGCATCCAGAGTCATCGCTACATCTGAAAATTCACTGACTGCTATGTTTGCTGGGGAAGTCCTAGGTGTCTCAGTTCCTTTAAAAAGCTGAAATCTAAAGGACCTTCTTCCAGACCTCTTTCCAAAGCACGACATGCTCCATTAAAATTTCAAATCAAGCTCTTTGAAGCACTCATACAGAAAGCTCCCTCTGTGCTTCTACAGTCCTCAGGAAGCATGCAGAGCACGGCAGATGACCAGGTGAGTGCCTCCTGCTAGAGTAGCTGCCAGTCCAGCTCAGACGCCTTCTGAAGAAGCGAATGCACACGAGGCGAGAGTGCTCCGCGGGGTCATCGTCCACCTGCCCCAGCGCCTCCCCTCCTGTCCCTCTGCTCCCCACTGCTCCTTCCCCACTTCACGCAGTACCTCCCCCCTCACACCATGCTCCCCAACTTTCTACCAAATTCAATTCCCCAAGCAGGACTGGACATCAGAGATGCCACTGCGTTCAGGGGGCAGTAGAAAGCACTGCCAGCCCAAGTGGCCAAGCCTGCCTTTCAAGGGGATGGCGGCTCTGTCAGAGGGGCCGGTCTTAGGGAGCGATCCAGTCTCCGGAAGGGCCTCTGTGAAAGGCAGCAGCGACCCACAGCTTCCCTGGGGCAGCGACCAGTTTCCACATCCTCCTGAGGCCAGCGAGCTTTAAGGAAACCTGGCAGCCCATGGCCGGAGGTTGGACGCCGGCCCGGGTGAAGGAAGTCCCTGAATGTGCCCACTCTCAGAGGTGGGAAGCAAGGGAGAGAGGTGGCGGAACTGACCAGGTGTCCAGAGCGAGGCAGAAACCCTGACTGGCCCCCCACCTGCCCTTTCTTCGCACAACTCACTCTGGAAAAGACAATAGGGTGGGTGGGAGGCAATGAAAGAGAAAAGAGGGTAAATAAACAGGAGGTACAGAGAGGAGGCGGGGGGCATAGGAAGGCACAGGTGTCAGAAGGAAAAAGAACCACCAGCCCTGTTGAGCAGAACAAAAACAGTTCTGAGACCTGGGCCCTGGCCTGGCTCAAGGTCCATCTCAGGTGACTGCACAAGTGGCTGCTGGAGAGGGGTGGGAGCAACCCTTAGGGACCTCGCAGGCTATGGGGAGATAAGACCCTCCATGCCCATACCTCAGAGCCAGGACGGCCCAGGCCACAGACTTAGTTAGCCTCTTCTGTCCAAACAGGGAACGGTCTTGTCCCAGAAGCCAGACAGATTCCAGAGGGAGCCGCGGGCTTCGGGTGTGGAAGCTCTCAGGGTGGGGGCTGGGCTGTCCTCACCTACTGACTGGGATGGGTGCCCAGAAGAGATTCCTGTCTCAGCTGACAGGCAGACCTCCTGTGTGCCCAGTGCCCCCTCTGAAGGTTCAGGGCTCCAAGCGGAGGCACACGTGGGCCCTGGCAGGAGCGGGCGACACGGGCCACCAGAGCGAGCAGTGCGGGGCAGCCGGGGGTCCTCCTCCGCCCCGTGCTTCTGCATTCCTGACAAGAGCACAATCAAACTCTATCATCTCAGCCAGGCAGCTGCTGGCCTACCACAGGCTCACCTTCAATGGCTTTAACACACTGTCCTTGACCTTGTAGTTCAGTGACTGACTCAGGCATTTCTGATGTTTTTACTGTGCATTATTTTGTTTTCCTTATTTAGTATCAACATTTTCCCCAACAATTAAGCTCTCATACCAGAATATGAAAATGAGGTTAATGTTTTCTCCAGGGCAATCACCAAGCCCTAATATATTATATTTGCTTATTAAGAATCTCTTTAATTACCTAGAATAATAGTCCAATTCAGAGAGCCAGACAAAGGTGAAAATTCGAGAGATGGATGATGCTAAGAGCTGCACGACAATGTGAAGCAACTTAGTACCACTGAACTGTGCAGTCAAATACAGTTAAATAGTTTGTTTTATATTATGTGACTTTTACAGCAATAAAAAAAAAAAGAATCTCTTCATTATGGTCTTTTAAAAATTTCATCAAAGAAAAAATATTCCTTTTCACGATGGCTTTCACCTTGATGATGTGGAAAAGTCTCACTCCCTCTGCATGAAACTTTGTTATTTGGCCCATTTTTGCCTATAAAAACGATTTCATAGGATGCACCCTAATCCTAACAAGGTGGTAAAGTTCAGATGGGCATAAAAATAACCCTGATAATAAAGACTTAAATCATTCCTACTTTACGCAGATACTATTCTAAGTGTGTTTTCAATGTTAATTCAGCTGATGGTCGCAACCACCCTGTGAAGCGGATGCTGTCATCATTTCCAGTTTGTAAATGAGGCAACTGAGAGGCCCAGAGCTCTGAGAGAGGTAAGAGGTCACGTGGTTGGGGAGGTCCGCCCTCCAAGCACTGCTAGGGCACGAGGCAGCATGGCTATCCAGAGAGGAGCTCTCCAGGCCCTGGCCACCCCTCGGGTATCAGCCCTGCCTCAGGCTCAGTCCAGGGGGCTCTGGTTGCAACAGTCCATGCACACACTCTCCCTTCCCAAACTGCCCGACCTTTTCACTTTTCACAGGCCAGTTTTCAAGCCTTTATTCTAATGGACCTGCAGAGCAAAGTAGAATAGAGAAGAAAGAATGGAGAACTACTCCAATGGAAAGAAAATCTGCTCTGATCAAGTTCAGCAGCTCCAAACAGAGCCACACATGAAACAACAGAATGCAAAGGCAATCTCAAATAGGGAGAGTCCACGGGCCTATGTCCACGGCCCTGTTCTCTGCCTCAGCAGAACACACCTGGTCATAGGAGTAAGCAGTGTCAGAGATGAGGTCTGGGTGGCCAGGCAGGAAAGATGCAGAGATGCCCCATTGGTCACTCAGCAGTCAAGCTCAGCCGCTCAATTTGGATGCTCCTGAGATATCCCCACTCCCTGCAGATATGTCCCCCAGGAAGCAAAACTTGAAAGGGCCCTTGGGCTCAGCCTAGGAGACCATCTTCCCATCGGGAGCCCAACCACCTTCCACAGAGCAGATTCCACAGATGTCAGGGGAAAGGAACACTGAGTGTGCTCTTCCAGACTCACAAGGCCAAATGTATCTATGGCTCTGGGACCCTGGCCTTGGGCTATCTTCTTAATTAGCAAGTCCTTGAGCTGACTTCCAGCTGGAGACTAATCAACCATCACATCACCAAGGGCATGGGTGAGCGTCTGCACGTGTCATCCAAACTTTTTCCTATGCTGTCAGCTCCAGATACCCGGGACCATAGCTGGACCTCACCTGTGTCCCACGCAGCCTGAGTGGAGCCTGGCACCGAGCGTGAGCTCAGCAGTCACCCAGGTGACATCCGACAGCCCAGCCAGCAGCAGGCGGAAGGCGAGAAGCCAGCAGCTCCCTGCTCCTCCAAGCAGCTACGCACCGCAGCCCTTGCTCCCTCACCACCTTCCTACCTGTCGCAGCGCCTCCATCTCCTCACTGGCCGCCTTCTTCTCAGATGTGCTGCTCTTGAGCTTGGACTCGGCCAGCTCTACCTCGGTCTGCAGCTTGTCCAGCTCGGAGATGACCTGGTCGCGCTCGCTCATGATGAGCCTGTACTCGCTGTACACCGCGTCCCGCTCCTCCTTGTACTTCTCCGACTCCTTGGCGGTTTTCGCCTGTGTGGTCCTCAGCTCCGTCAGCTCCGACTGCAGCAGCTCCATCTCCCACTGCAGGTCCTTGTTCTGGGCCGTGGCTTTGTTCAGCTCATGGTGAATGGCCTCGAACCTGGGGGAGAGGGGCAGCCAGGACGTGGGGGATGGGGACCTGTCCGGCCAGCTCTGCTGTGCCGGACAGTGAAGTGCGAAGATTTGAGAGAGGTCATCCTCCACACCCTCAAGAGAGAGAAGTCATGAAGGACCAGTGCCCCTGGACCCAGACTTTTTCTCAAACTTTTACAAATACTGGAAGTTCCATGGAGGACTTCACTCCCTTGACTCTACCAGAAAAAAAACAGAATTCTTTCTTTCTTCCATGGTCAAGCTACATTATTTTTATAAATTAAAAAAAAAAAAATACTAGAATCACAGGCTATGAAAGATAAAAGTGGCCTGAATGATCACTGAGTCTGGCCACCTCATTTCACAGATATAGATGATAAGGCCTTGAGATACAGGTGACTGGTCCAAGGTCACCAAGTTGGCATCAGGGCACAGCTCAGTCCTTCCAGGTAAGGAAGATCCTGCCATGAAGGCAGCCCTGCAAATTAAAGCCTGCAGCTCCAGAGCAGCGTTTCTGACTGTGGGTGCCTTGGAGCACCAACCCTGCATGGAGCTCCATTAAAGAAAGGGTGCCTTTACGGACCGATGTTTAGGAGATGTTGCATCTGCCCCCTCCTGGGAGAATCTAGTGCCCAGTACCAGAGGAAAGGCTCTGAGAAGTCCTGCAGGGCAGACACCTGTTTATGTGCCACCTGGCAATTCCCACACTCCCTTACAGCCAGAGACTACCTTTCATATACAGCTAATAGACAACTCAGAGGACAGGTATGCTGCAGGACGTACTTAAGAAACACTGTTTGAGGGCTGGGGTCACAGCCCTACAAATTATCTACCTTAATAAAAAGCAGAACTTTGGGAAGAAATACTGCCTAGGACAATTAACTTCCCTGTCTGTTAGGGGGGTGAGTGACAGGGAGGGAGAGGCTTATGGGGCAACCTCAGAATCAGGATGGTCAGAACAGCCGAGCCACTCTGACGGGGGAAAAGGCACGACGCCCACGACATGCTGAGAGTCGGGAAGACGGTTTCTGGAGGTGACCAAACTTTTTATTGAAAGAGCTCAAGGTGCTCTTTTTACTTCCAGAAAGTGGCAGGGAGCCTTGCGGATAACCAAGAGCCCACAGAGGAGAGAGCGGTCCCTGGCAGGGAAGGGAGCACTTGGCCCTCGGGCCGTTCTCTGAGAATGAAAGGCAGGCCGGCGGCTGCCGCCCGTAGCGGCCCTGGCTCCTACCTCCTCAGGGAGAGGGCACACTGGTGCTGCAGCTGGATGGCCGTGTCCCTCTGCTGGGTCAGCATCTCCGTCTGCTTCAGCAGGCGCTGATTCTCCTCCTCCAGCTGCTCCAGGCGGCTCAGGTCCGAGCTGTGGATGGCGACTTTCTCGCTGTACCGCTTCCGCAGGGCGTCATAGTCCTTCTTAACCACCTCCAGCTTGTCCATGGCCGTGTCGTACAGCTTGTTGAGAATTTCTGATGACCCGTTGTGCTTCAGCACCTAGGGGCCAGAGAATCATGCTAACCAAAGGTCGGAGGGCAGAAGAAGGACAAACTGGCCTCCGTCTGTCTGGGGGAAGGACTGTTGACAAGGGAGGAGAGGTTACACTCTCTGGTCCTTCAGGAGTCTCACGGTCTGATTCCACAGGCCCTGCAGTCACACTGAGCTGATTCACTCTTTCACAAATATTCCTTCAGTAGTGTACAGGAAAGAGTTATTATAGCAGGTCTGAGACGCAAGCTGACCCGTGACTGGTGTCTGGCAACATGAATGATAAGTAGTCCACTGCATTGATATAAAACTTTTTCCAAGTGATAGGAAGGGTTTTCCATGACTGGAGTGGATGGACAGTGTGTCTTGGGCTTTCTTCTGGGAGTCTTGAATTTCAGAGCATGCTAAGCAAGGGGCTACGTATATGGCCACTCCCAGTAAAAACTCCCTGGGCAGGGAGAATCTCATGGGCTTCCCCGGTTACAAGTCTCACGTGTTGTCATGATTCAGTGCTGGGGGAAGTGAGCCTGTCCTGTGTGACTCCACAGCAGGATTCTCAGAAGCCATCAACCAGTTTCCTCTGGACTTTGCCCCATGCAACCCTTTCCAGGAGAAAGGAGCAGTGACCCCACTAGAGACCGACCCAGACTTGCCCAGGAGTGTCCAGGAGTCTCTGACGGAGGCATGGGTCGGTGGTGGCCTGCTGCAGGGTTGGGGCCACTGAGTGTATCAATGCATGCATGGGACCTTTTGAAGGAGGTCACCGTTATCTTCATTACCTCCACCATAGTTTTGGCCCCAGGTAAATAGCAGGGAGGGAACACAGCCCCACCCATCAACAGAAAATTGGATTAAAGATTTACTGAGCACAGCCCCGCCCATCAGAATAAGACCCAGTTTCCCCCTCGGTCAGTCTTTCCCATCAGGAAGCTTCCACGAGCCTCTTATCAACAGAGGGCAGACAAAATTGAAAACCACCATCACAGAAAACTAAGCATTCTGATCACATGGACCATAGCCTTGTCTAACTCAGTGCAACTATGAGCCATGCCATGTAAGGCCACCCAAGACGGACAGGTCATGGTGGAGAGGTCTGACAAAATGTGGTCCGCTGGAGAAGGGAATGGAAAACCACTTCCGTATTCTTGCCTTGAGAACCCCATGAACAGTATGAAAAGGGAAAAGGATAGGGCGCTGAAAGATGAACTCCCCAGGTCAGTAGGTGCCTAAAATGCTACTGGAGATCAGTGGAGAAATAACTCTGAAAAGAGTGAAGAGATGGAGCCAAGGCAAAAACAATACCCAGTTGTGGATGTGACTGGTGATAGAAGCAAAGTCGGATGCTATAAAGAGCAATATTGCATAGGAACCTGGAATATTAGGTCCATGAGTCAAGGTAAACCGGAAGTGGTCAAACAGATGGCAAGAGTGAATGTCGACATTTTAGGAATCAGCGAACTAAAATGGACTGGAGTGGGTGAATTTAACTCAGATGACCATTATNACAGTCGCCCTTCACTGAGGTTCGGTCTGTGTTCCCCGGTTGCCCTGCACCATGGTCTGGGCTGTGTGCCGCGATCGCCCTTCGCCGAGGACTGGGCTGCGTTCTGCTGTCGGCTAGGGATGAGTTCTGGGCTCTGTGTTGCATTCGCTTTACTTCCTAAGTGCGGGCTGTGTGCCGCAGTCACCATCTGCCGAGGTTTGCGCTGTGTGCCAGGGTCGCCCTGCATGGATGTCCGGGCTGTGTTTCGCAGTCGCCCTTCACTGAGGTCCGGGCTGTGTGCCACAATTGCCCTGTGCCATGGTCCAGGCTGTGTGCCGTGTTCGCCATCTGCCAAAGTCAGTGCTGTGTGCCAGGGTGGCCCTAGGCCAAGGTCGAGGTGTGTTCTGCCCTCGGCTTATGACGAGTTCCGGGCTCTCTACCAAGGTCGTTCTGCGCCATATTCCGTGCTGTGTGGCACTGTCGCCCTGTGCCGAGATCCGGGCTTTGTGCCGTGGTAGCCTTCTGCAGATGTCTGGGCTGTGTGCCGCAGTCGCCTTCTGCAGATGCCTGGGCTGTGTGCCTCGGTCGCCCTGTGCCAAGGTCCCGGCTGCATGCCACAATCGACATGCGCTGAGGTCTGAGTTGTGTGCCGCAGTCGCCTTGTGCCTAGGTCTGGCCTATGTGGTGCGGGCGCCCTGCGCCAAGGTCCGGGCAGTGTGGTGTGGTCGGCTAGTGACGACTTCCGGACTGTGTTACGGTCGCCCTTCACTGATGTTCGTACTGTGTGCCACGGCCGCAATGTGCCGAGGTCTGGGCTGTGTGCCATGGTCGCCAAGCACGGATATCCGGCATGTGTGCCACGGTCTCTCTGCACCGAGGTTCAGGCTGTGTGCAGTGGTCGCCATCTGCCAAAGTCCGTTCTGTGTGCCAGGGTCTCCCTGGGCCGAGGTCGGGGCATATTCTCCTCTCGGCTTGTGAAGAGTTCCGGGCTATGTACCGCGGTCGCTCTGCACCGAGGTCCATGCTGTGTGCCACTGTTGCCCTGTGCCGAGATCCGGGCTGTGTGCCGCAGTAGCCTTCTGCAGATATCCAGGCTGTGTGCTGCGGTCGCCCTTCCCTGAAGTCCGAGCTGGGTGCCGCGGTCATCCTGCGCTGAGATCTGAGCTTTATGCCACAGTCGCCCTACGCCAAGGTCCAGGCTATGTGCCACGGTCACCCTGCACCGAGGTCCATCCTGTGTGCAGCTGTCGACGTGCACTGAGTTCCGGGCTGTGTGCCGCATTCGCACGTGCCGAATTCCGGGTTGTGTTCCTTGGTCACCTTGCATCGCATTCCGGGCTGTGTGCCGCTGTCGCCCGGTGCCGAGGTCCTGGCTATGTGACACGGTCTCCCTGCACCGAGTTCTGGCCTGTGTGCCGCAGTTGACGTGTGCTGAGTTCCAGGCTGTTTGCCACGTACGCACGTGCTGAGTTCCGGGTTGTGGGCCTTGTTCGCCTTGCATCGCATTCCAGGCTGTGTGCTACTGTTGCCCTGTGCTGAAATCCGGGCTAAGTGCCACGGTCGCACTGCACCGAGGTCCGGGCTGTGTGCCGCGGTCCCCCTGTGCTGAGGTCCGGGCTCTGTGCCATGTTCGCCATCTGCCGAAGTCCATGCTGTGTGCCAGGGTTGCCCTGGGAAGAGGTCAGCATGTGTTCCACCCTCTGCTTGCGACGAGTTCCGGCCTGTGTGCGGCAGTCATCCTGCACCGAAGTCCGGGCTGTGTGCCACGGTTGCCCTGCTCAGAGGTCAAGGCTGTGTGCTGCGGTCGCCCTGCATGACTGTCTGGGCTGTGTGCCACATTCGCCCTGCGCCGAGGTCCGGGCTGTGTGCCGAGGTCGCCTTGCGCCAAAGTCCGGGCTGTGTTCTACGGTCAGCTAGTGATGAGTTCCTGGCTCTGTGCCGCATTCGCCCTGCACAGATTTTCGGGCTGTGTGCTGCGGTCGCCCTTCACTGAGGTTCAGTCTGTGTTCCCCAGTCGCCCTGCACCATGGTCTGGGCTGTGTGCTGTGATCGCCCTTCGCCGAGGCCTGGGCTGTGTTCTGCTGTCGGCTAGGGATGAGTTCCGGGCTCTGTGACGCGTTTGCTTTACTTCCTAAGTGCGGGCTGTGTGCCACAGTCGCCATCTGCCGAGGTTCACGCTGTGTGCCAGGGTCGCCCTGCACGGATGTCTGGGCTGTGTTTCACGGTCGCCCTTCGCCAAGGTCCAGGCTGTGTGCCATGTTCGCCATCTGCCGAAGTCCATACTGTGTGCCAGGGTCGCCCTGGGCCAAGGTTGGGGTGTGTTCCACCCTCGGCTTAGGACGAGTTCCGGGCTCTGTACCGAGGTCGCTCTGCGCCGTGTTCCGTGCTGTGTGGCACTGTTGCCTTGTGCCGAGATCCGGGCTTTTTGCCGTGGTAGCCATCTGCATATGTCCGGGCTGTGTGCCACAGTCGCCNGGAATGCAAAAGTAGGAAGTCAAGAAACACCTGGAATAACAGGCAAATTTGGCCTTGGAGTACAGAATGAGCAAGGGCAAAGCCTAATAGGGTTTTGCCAAGAGAATGCACGGTCATAGCAAACATCCTCTTCCAATGACACAAGACAAGACTCTACACATGGACATCACCAGATGGTCAACACCAAAATCAGATTAATCATATTCTTTGCAACCAAAAATGGAGAAGCTCTATACAGTCAGCAAAAACAAGACCAGGAGCTGACTGTGGCTCAGATCATGAACTCCTTATTGCCAAATTCAGACTTAAATTGAAGAAAGTAGGGAAAACCACTAGACCGTTCAGTTTCAGTTCAGTTCAGCCACTCAGTCATGTCCGACTCTGTGCGACCCCATGAATCGCAGCACACCAGGCCTCCCCATCCATCACCATCTCCCGGAGTTCACTCAGGTATGACCTAAATCAAATCCCTTATGATTATATAGTGGAAGTTACAAATAGATTCAAGATATTAGATCTGATAGAAAGAGTACCTGACGAACTATGGATGGAGGTTTGTGACATACAGGAGACAGGGATCAAGACCATCTCCAAGAAAAAGAAATGCAAAAAAGCAAAATGGTTGTCTGAGGAGGCTTTACAAATAGCTGTGAAAAGAAGAGAAGTAAAAAGCAAAGGAGAAAAGGAAACATATACCCATTTGAATGCAGAGTTCCAAAGAATAGCAAGAAGAGATAAGAAAGCCTTCCTCAGTGATCAGTGCAAAGAAATAGAGGAAAACAATAGAATGGGAAAGACTAGAGATAGCTTCAAGAAAATCAGAGATACCAAGGAAATATTTCATGCAAATATGAGCACAATAAAGGACAGAAATGGTATGGACCTAACCGAAAGCAGAAGCTATCAGGAAGAGGTTGCAAGAATACACAAAAGAACTATACAAAAAAGATTTTCACAATCCAGATAATCACGATGGCATGATCACTCANGAAATATTTCATGCAAATATGAGCACAATAAAGGACAGAAATGGTATGGACCTAACCGAAAGCAGAAGCTATCAGGAAGAGGTTGCAAGAATACACAAAAGAACTATACAAAAAAGATTTTCACAATCCAGATAATCACGATGGCATGATCACTCACCTAGAGCCATACATCCTGGAATGCAAAGTCAGGTGGGCCTTAACAAGCATTACTACAAACAAAGCTAGTGGAGGTAATGGANGACAGGGAAAGTGAGTTCACCCCTCTGAGACATTATCTCCTAGGGCTGTGGACTATGGGAAAAAAGGGATCGCAGAAATCAGCTCACTCAAGGCTTTTAGTCTTTTTCCTTTTCTTTTCTCCTTTTTTCTTTTTTTTAAGGCAAAACTCTTTTCTTCAAAGGAAATTTTACAACACCAAACTAGAAAACTCATTTTAAAAAACAGTACACAGGCTCCTCAGGTGATTAAAATCATCAACAGTTTTATAAAAATGCTTCACTACTGCATGCTGAGAAATGGTCAGAAAACCACTGATGAAGCCTCACTTCATCATTTAAAGTCTTCTTAAAAAAACAATGCAGTATCTTCCAAACGTACAATAAAGCACAGCCAATAATGCAATAAAATGGTAAGAACCCTCTGCTATGCTCTCATCTAAAGGCAATCAATGAGGGATTGATTCCAGGACCCCTCTCAGATACCAAAACCCATGAATGCTCCAGTCTTTTACGTCACGTGGTACATGTGTGTGTGTGCTCAGCGGCTCAGTCGTGTCTGACTCTTTGCGGCCCCGTGGATTGCAGCCTGCCAGGCCCCTCTGTCCATGCGCATGCTCCCTATCCTTTACATCATCTCTAGATTGTGCATAATGCCTAACACAGTATAAATGCTTCAGAAATAGTTGCCAGCGAGGCAAATACAAGCTTTGCTTTTCCAAGCTTTCTGGTATTTTTTCCCCCAGTTTCTGGTTGGTTGAATCTTCAGATGTGAAACCCAAGAATATAGAGGGCCAACTCTACTTTGTCACATATCTCAAACTGCTTTCCGAAGATATAAATTCTTACAGATGCTTAACCAAAGCCCTCAATATACCCTTCTCTTACTCAGTACCCCTCACTTCCCTCCAGAATTGCTCCCTTACATTTGCTATCAACCATCAGAATGCATGATATTTTACTTCCACGACTTACGTACTCGTGAAAATTCCTAATGGTGTTATACACGTGCTTCCTTTTATGCAGTTCTGCTTTTGAGGCTTAGGCAGTGGTGCAGGCAGTATTTCACTGTAGAAGTACATCACACATTTTTAGGTTTTTAAAAATTTTATTAAATATAACTGACTTGCAATGTTGTATTAGTTTCAGGTGTACAGCAAAGTGATTCGGTTATATATAGTCTTTTCTTAGATTCTTTCCCGTTACAGGTTATTGTAAGATATTAAGTGTATCTCCCTGTGCTGTACATTACATCTTTGTTGGTTATCTATTTAAAATATACTAGTGTATGTTGTGGACAGATTTTTTTAGGTTGAAGTATGGTGGCTCAGACAGTAAAGAATCCTCCTGCAATGCAGGAGACCCGGGTTCCATCCCTGGGTTGGAAAGGCCCCCTGGAGGACGGCATCGCAACCCACTCCAGTCTTCTTGCCTGGAGAATCCCCATGGACAGAGGAGCCTGGCGGGCTATAGTCCATGGGGTCACAAGGAGTCGGACACAACTGAGCGACTAAGCACAAGCACATAGGTGATTTACAATGCGTTATTTTCTGCTGTACAACAGAATGAGTCAGTTATACATAAATACAGACATTCTTTTTTATATTTTTTCCACTGTTTTATCACAGGATGTTGAATGTATTTCCCTGTGCTACACAGTATGACCTCACTGTTTATCCATTCTACATATAACAGTTTGCATCTGCTAATCCCAAACTCCCAGTCATCCAATTCCCACCCCTTTTTCCTCCCTCAGCAACCACAAGACTGCTCTGCATCACACCCTGTCACTGTGATAGATGTTTGCTGCTGCTGCTGCTGCTGAGTCGCTTCAGTCGTGTCCGACTCTGTGCTACCTCAGAGACGGCAGCCCGCCAGGCTCCCCTGTCCGTGGGATTCTCCAGGCAAGAACACTGGAGTGGGTTGCCATTTCCTTCTCCAATGCATGAAAGTGAAAAAGTGAAAGTGAAGTCACTCAGTCATGTCCGACTCTTAGCGACCCCATGGACTGTGGCCCACCAGGCAACTCCGTCCATGGGATTTTCCAGGCAAGAGTGCTGGAGTGGGGTGCCTTACATCGTCTTTATTTTCTTTTTCTTTTTTGCTGTTATAAATGATACTACTGTGAACCCTGTCCATATCTCCTCTCTTACATCTGTGAGATGCTCCCCTAGGGTAGACATCTAGAAGCAGAGCTATAGGTCATAATATGGACTTTTCCCCACTGACTGGATGATACAAAATTGCTCTCCCAGTTCATATACCACCAGCTCTGGGCAGGAGTTCTGAGAGTTACTGTCATCAACACAGCCTCAACAAAATTTCAAACACCAGGTTTTCCTTTTAATTTTTAATTGAGATAAAATACACACAACATAAAACTATCTCAGCCATCTCTCACCCTCTGAGTATATATTTCAGTAGTGTTACGTATATTCACATTGTTGTGCAACCAATCTCTAGAACTTTCTCATCTTGCAAAATTCTGTCCCCATTAAACAACAACTAGCTTTCCCTTCCCCCAGTCCCCGGTAGCCAATCTTCCGCTCTGTTTCTATGAATCCAGCTGCTCGAGAGGTACATACAGTATTTATAAATGGAATCACACATTACTGATCTCTTTGTAACTGACTTCTTTCATTTAGCATAACGTTCTCAAGGTTCATCCAGGCTGCATTACATGACAGGACTCCCTTCCTTTTAAAAGATGAATACTACTCCATCGCATGTATACAGCCTTTTATTTGTCCATTCATTAGTCAAAGGACACTTGGGATGCTTCCACCTCTTAGAACCCATGAAAACAGTCAGATTTCTGAAGTAATGCCTATCTCATGGACCAAAAAATGTCTTTAAAAAAACAACTTGCTTTCCTGATTACTAGAAAGGGCAACACTCTCCTTATGTTTACCTTACGTTTATTGACTATACACATTTTCTCTTCCATGAATTGCTTGTTCATATCCTTTATTTCCCTTCCCCTCCTGTCCCTCCCTCCCCTACTTCTTTCTGCAGGACTTTTAAATTCCAGGTACTAATCCTTTTCCAGTTATATTCATTACAAGTATCTTTTCCCAATATATAGCTTTTAAATTTTCTTAGTGTCCCTTGTTTCTAAAATTTCACATTTTAATGTGATAAAAGTGATCAACCATTTCCTTTATGGTTTGTGCTTTGGCTATTTAAGAAATTCTTTCCTTCCAAGGATAAAGAAGATGTAGGACATATATATGATGGAATATTATTCAGATATTATAAATAATGAAATAATGCCATTCACAGCAACATGGAGGTACATGGAGATTGTCACACTGAGTGAAGTAAGCCAGACAGAGAAGGAGAAAGATCATATGACATCCCTTATATGTGGAATATAAAAACTAATGATACAGATGAACTTATTTATGAAATAAAACGAGACTCACAGACTTAGACAATGAACTTATGGTTGCCGGGGGGAAGGGATAGTTAGGGAACTTGAGATAGACAGGTGCACACTGCTATATTTAAAATGCGTAACCAACAAGGACCCACTGTGTAGCACAGAGAACTCTGCTCAATGTTCTGTGGCAGCCTGGATTGGAGGTGAGTTTGGGGGAGAATGGATACATGTGTATGTATGGCTGAGTCCGTTTGCTGTTCACCACAACCTGGGAAGCCCTGAAACTATCACAACATTATTAATTGGCTATACCCCAATACAAAATAAGAAGTTTAAAAATTTAAATAAGAATACATTTGAATGAGTTCTAATGAGGTGGATGAAACTGGAACCTATTATACAGAGTGAAGTAAGCCAGAAAGAAAAACACCAATACAGTATACTAACACATATATATGGAATTTAGAAAGATGGTAACGATAACCCTGTATGCGAGACAGCAAAAGAGACACAGATGTATAGAACAGTCTTTTGGACTCTGTGGGAGCGGGAGAGGGTGGGATGATTTGGGAGAATGGCATTGAAACATGTATAATATCATATATGAAGCGAATCGCCAGTCCAGATTCGATGCATGATACAGGATGCTTGGGGCTGGTGCACTGGGATGACCCAGAGGGATGGTACAGGGAGGAAGGAGGGAGGGGGGGTTCAGGATGGAGAACATGTGTATACCTGTGGCGGATTCATGTTGATGTATGGCAAAACCAATACAATATTGTAAAGTAATTAACCTCCAATTAAAATAAATAAATTTATATTAAAAAGAAATTCTTTCCTTCCTTCCTTGAGATAATGAACATATTCTCTCATTAATTTTTCTAAAAGTAGTTTTATATTTCACATGTAAACCTCTAAACTATTTATTTAAAATATTAGAACATATTTTTATGTATGTTGCAAGATGGAGATAATAACATTATTCCTTTCAATAAATCACTAGACAAAGGAGAAATGGCCCCCAAGGGCAGAACAGACCAAGGACCCCTGAATTTGTCCAGGCACAGACAAGGGCTGGAGGACCCCAAGGGTATCAGCTGACACAGAGCCCACCACTGAGGGGTGGGAACAGCATCCCACAAGGATGTGCCCACACATGCCCAGAACACACAGAGCCAGTGGAGAGCTCTCCTGACTTCAGGCTCACATCTGGAAACGATCCAGCTTCTGCACCAGACTTCCCTGTCTTCTGGGCAGTACCTCAAACAGTCAAATTAAAAATCGCTCCAAACATTTTATACTCTGAACATCCCCAAGCCAGGTAAGAACCACAGAACAAAGGCATTGTTGCCATTCCCAGAGTTTTCCACGAGGTGGCAGCCCTGCGTAGAACAGCCAAATGCACTCCCAAAGCTGTCCAGCCTTCCAAGCTTCATTAGGAAACAAAGCTCATTTAGCTCTCATCACAAGAAAAAATTTTCACTATGTAAGTTGACGAATGTTAACTAGACTTGCAGAGGTGAGCTTGTCACAATGTATACAAGTATCAAATCATTATGTTGTAGACCTGAAACTAATACAATGTTACATGTCAATTATACCTCCATTAAAAAAATAATAAAATAAAAATTATGTTATCCCAATATTAAAATAAAAGCTAATTTTAAAGGTGGCTTTGAAATGATGCAAAGAAAAACCTTGTTGTGAGCATTAGCCCAGCAGAGCCCACCAGCACTAGTCCACACAAAAGCTGGACTACACACTGAGGCTTGCCCTCTTCACTGGGAAATAGTCTCCAGATGCCCACCGTAAGGAGCTTGGATGGGGTCTGCGTGATGACCCAGGCACAGCTTAGCACCAGTGAATCCGCTGCCAGGATGGGTCATAATTTCCCACTGAGACAGGGTCAATCAGAGAAAACCACAGAACAGACCCAGGGATCTCTTCTGATGCCCAATCCAGCCTGCTAACGCAATAGGCTCTGGGATCAGAAGGGAACCCTGGGGAGATCAGGCTGATACCTAGCACTGTCCCGGCCGAGGCTCTGCCCATTCCACAGATGAAAGCTCTGCACAAGAGGGTTCTGCTTATTATGTGCTGAAATCTACCTTCCTCAACTCCTAATGTCTCGTCCGAGAACTTAAGGCACAAGAACAGTCCCTTTCCCAAAGGATAGCACCAAGATACTCAGAGGCTCACGGGGCCGTAACACTTCTCAGCTTTTCTCTACAAACAGGGCTGAGAATCCTGCCTGTGCTAATGTACTCAAAAGCCTCTGGAGAAATTTTGGAAAAACCACAGCCACAGTTAACACCAGAGGATTTAAAAGACTATCCTATCAGTCTAGAATTTTTCCTTTTTATGGTTAGAAGATTATGTTCTTAGTAGACAGTTCAGCACAAACACACTAACCATCAAACTAAACGTTTAGCCTCCCAGCTAAGGCTAACAGCAGTCTGAGAGAGAATATTTACATTTGGCCCAGAGTTCTGAAGTGAAAAAGCTGATACACTTCTCAGCTCAGGCAGGCGGCAGTCTTTAGAGATGACTCCCGTCCGGCCTGTGAGGAGGGGGCGGAAGTGGCCCAGCGGAGGCAGAAAGCCAGGGACTGGTCCCATTCACACAGCAAGACGGCCACAGCCTGAGCTGTTCCCCACAAGGAGGCCAGGAACAGCTGTACTCACATCCTGCTCCATGCTGGTCAGAAACATGCGGGGCTTCTCTGAGAGCCAGGTCCTTTGGAGACTAAGAAACCCAATTCCTGGGTTATCGGGGAAAAGAAGTCAACTTCCATGAATCATCAGGGAAAAAAGTATATTTAAAGAACGGTAACAGGGCCAAAAGGAAGAGAGGGAAGCTTCCTGGAGACTCAAGTTTCCCAAATAAATTGGTAGAACCAATTTTTTTTTTTTTTTTAAGAAAAGCATTACTTTGAACCTTCCAGTGATACCTCTAAGAACCAAACTTTAGAAAAACACGCACAAAGGAACGCAATGATATATGTAAGGGTGCCTACTAAAAAATTATTTCTAACGGGAAAAAGTACAGACTACTACGATGCTCAACAAAGAGAATGCTGTTCATAAATTACTGACAGCTAACCTATAAAATATCTTGTTGGATGTTTCAAATTTACAGAAAATATAAGGAGACCTATGATATACTNAGTGGCAACGCACTGTAGTAGTATTCTTGCCTGGAGAATCCCAGGGACAGAGGAGCCTGGTGGGCTGCCGTCTATGGGTTCACACAGAGTTGGACTTGACTGAAGCGACTTAGCAGCAGTAGCATATTGTTTATTCCTGTTAACTTTAGCTCACATTAAGGGGCAAATTCTTCTAAACCTTAAATCATTTAGTCTAGTACCTCAGCTTTCTAAAGTCTAAATAATCTCAAGGATAGATGAGGATGCTTAATTTCTGTTAACTCTCCTTTCAAAGGATAGGCCTGTAGATATTTCAATGTCTTAGTATTCATACGATTGAATTGATCAGTGTGAATCTCATTCATAAACATTTACTATAATTTAGTTTGGGAGATGTATAAATACATAGATAATTAGCAGCTATAGGTAATATGTGCCAAATGAGTAAGGTAGGAGATACAGAAACTTGGAAATAGCAGAAATTAATGTGATAGTTAGACAGGCTTCATGGAGGAGGTGAAAATTGAACCTTGAAAGAGGCTGAGACTTAGATGAGAATAGAAAAATAGGTTATGAACTGTAGATGTTTGTGCTTTTATTTTTATGCTGTTTGATTGATGTTAAACACATTTTGATATGCCCTAATAATTAAAATAGGCAATAAAAATTAAAACTATGTTGAGGTGCCATTTATACTTAATTTGTAAAATGTTACCAAGCCTGAGTGTCTTATTGGTATAGATGTGGAGTTATGAAAACTCTTGAAGTTCATTTGGCCTGTGGACAAGTAATGTCACTTCTAAGTATAAATCAAGAACAACGTTTCATTAATATGATGCCTACATTGAGAAGACGACATTTTACTGCATAACCCAGTATCCAGTTCAGTTCAGTTGCTCAGTCGCGTCTGACTCTTTGTGACCCCATGAACTGCAGCATGCCAGGCCTCCCTGTCCATCACCAGCTCCCAGAGTTCACTCAGACTCATGTCCATCGAGTCGCTGATGCTATCCAGCCATCTCATCCTCTGTTGTCCCTTTCTCCTCCTGCCCCTAATCCCTCCCAGCATCAGAGTCTTTTCCAGTGAGTCAACTCTTCTCATGAGGTGGCCAAAGTACTGGAGTTTCAGCTTTAGCATCATTCCTTGCAAAGAACACCCAGGACTGATCTCCTTTAGAATGGACTGATTAGATCTCCTTGCAGTCCAAGGGACTCTCAAGAGTCTTCTCCAACACCACAGTTCAAAAGCATCAATTCTTCAGTGCTCAGCTTTCTTCACAGTCCAGCTCTCACATCCATATACTCCTACACAAAAGTAAAATAGAAGTGTCATACACACTATTATATATATAATTAACTAGCTAATGAGGACTTACAGTATAGCACAGGGAACTCAGTATTCTGTAATGACCTATATTGGAAAAGAATCTAAAAGCAGTACAAACACACACACACACACACACACCTAATTTACTTTCAGTTCAGTTCAGTCACACACACACACACACACACACACACACACACACACTTACCTAATTCACTTTCAGTTCAGTTCAGTCACTCAGTCGTGTCCAACACACACACACACACACACACACACACACACTTACCTAATTGACTTTCAGTTCAGTTCAGTCACTTAGTCGTGTCCGACTCTTTGTGACCCCATGAATCACAGCACACCAGCCCTCCCTGTCCATCACTAACTCCCGGAGTTCACCCAGACCCATGTCCATCGAGTCTGTGATNAAGAAGGCTGAGCACCAAGGAACTGATGCTTTTGAACTGTGGTGTTGGAGAAGACTTCTGAGAGTCCCTTGGACTGCAAAGAGATCCAACCAGTCAATCCTAAAGGAAATCAACTCTGAATATTCACTGGAAGGAATGATGCTGAAGCTGAAACTCCAATACTTTGGCCACCTGATAGAGCCACTGGAAAAGACCCTGAGGCTAGGGAAGATTGAAGGCAAGAGGAGAAGAGGGCAGCAGAGGATGAGATGATTAGATAGCATCACTGACTCAATGGACATGAATCTGAGCAAACTCAGGGAGCTGGTGAAGGACAAGGAAGCCTGGTGTGCTGCAGTCCATGGGGTCACAAAGAGTCAGACACAACTTAGCAACTGAGCAACAACAACAAATCAGAGGGCTCAGAGAAAAGGCTCTAGGTATCTCCAAGTGTCTCCAGCGTAGGGGCCTGCCCTGAGTCTGCCCTGGGTTAACTCCACATAAGGCATCAACAAATATCAGAGAAAGAAAATAAACCATAGAAACAAAATTTTCAGTAGAACATAGCTTGTAACAGGAAAACACTGAAAATAGTCCAAGGGTCAGTCAATAGGAGACTAATTAAATCAATTATGCTGCTTTTATGTAACTCAATACTCTGCACCAGTCAAAAACAAGGAAGTAGAATTTGTACTGGAAAAGAAAGATGCACATGACATATTCAGTAAAAAAAAAAAAAAAACATGCTAGCCATAAAAGCACTGTGCGATTCCATTCTGCCGAATATGTTAATAAGATATAAAGTATTCCATGTGTACAGATACAAGTCTCAAACTTTTCATGGTGATACACTCATGGTTAGTTATTTTTGTGGAGTGAGACTACAGGAAGAATTCTTTTTTAAATGTCTGTGTTGATTTTTTAATTATTTACAAAATGCATATTGATGTTACAAATAAAAAAAAGTATAAAAACATGAAGAAAGCACTGCCCTTCCGCTGTTTGAACTATTGAATCTAACAGCCATTAGGTAAGGCAGAGTGGGCCAGGAGGCTCCAGCGGGCGAGGGGCAGCCTGGAGTGGCCATCAGGGCCTGCACAGACAAGGAGAGGCCCTGCAGAGGCGCCTGGAGACCCAGCAAAGGGTGACAAGGGGCATGGTGTGGGGAGGGCGGCAGCAGAGGGAAAAGCAAGCAGGTGCACACAGAGCCACTAAGTAAACAGATTAAGGAGAATCAAAACCAGATTTCTCACTGCTGGAAAAAGGGAGATACAAAAATGGAAAGGAATGAACCCTGTTATATCGTGGTTCTGCACTGGAACTAGAAATGTGAGTGTGAATTCATGGTTTCCAATATACACATTACATACTGAAGGTACAGGTATATTAGGAAGAGAGAGAGAGACACACATGCCAACAGATATGAGTGCATGTGTGTGTCATGGGGATGTGCTGATATTCCCACTCTGTTCCCTGAAAGGTCCTGGAAACCATTATACCCCAGGAGCTCTGAATACACCAAGTACACCCAGCATTCAGACCCTGCTTCTATTCCCCACTAAAAAGAATGTGAACTCCTAGGATAAACATGTGATTTCCAGGACTATGGCAAGATAATTATAAAACAAGCCTGAAGCATCTTGTGCCAGAGAACAAGAAGGTGCTCAAAGAATGAGGGGATATGGAGAAAAGACAGAGAAGGGGCTTCCGTGGCGGTCCCGTGGTTAAGAATCTGCCTTCCAATGCAGGGGACTTGTCCCGGCGACAGAACTAAGATCCCACGTGTCACCAGCAGCCAAGCCTGTGAGCCACAGTGAGGGAGAAGCTGAGCACTGCAACCAAGACTGGACACAGTCTCAGCTGAATGAACAAACAGAGAAGCAAGCTTGAAGTGGTTCCCACTGCCCATAGGGGTATATACAACCCACTTACTAGAACAGAAAGCCATGAGAGAGACAGAGTGTGTGTGTGTGTATGTGTGTCTGTGTGTGTATGGAAAGAGGTGTGTAAAGGAAAACAAGTATCACTACAGTGATACTGGTGAAGCCTAGAGACACCACCTTAGTCAAATGATCAAAGTGAACATCCTTAGTAACAAGTCATATCAAGCCAAGTCCCAGACAACAGGACGCAACAGGAAAAGGTAGCTTCAGCCTGTCAAAGTCCTGCCTAAGATGAAAAACTCATCCAACCATGAAAGAAAGAAAGAAAGTGAAGTCGCTCAGTCGTAGCCNATATCAAGCCAAGTCCCAGACAACAGGACGCAACAGGAAAAGGTAGCTTCAGCCTGTCAAAGTCCTGCCTAAGATGAAAAACTCATCCAACCATGAAAGAAAGAAAGAAAGTGAAGTCGCTCAGTCGTAGCCAACTCTTTGCAACCCCATGGACTGCAGCCTACCAGACTCCTCCGTCCATGGGATTTTCCAGGTAAGAGTACTGCAGTGGGGTGCCATTGCCTTCTCCAGAGGATCCTCCCGACCCAGGGATGGAACCCAGGTCTCTCACATTGAGGGCAGACGCTTTACTGTCTGAGCCACCTGGGAAGCCCCAACCATGAGGATCAGACAAATCCAGACCGAGAAACTACCTAGAAAATAACTAACCTGTAATCTTCCAAAGCATCAGGGTCACACAGGTTACAGCCTGGGGAACTGTTCCAGGTTGAAGGAGATCAAAGAGAAACAACAAGTAAACACCACGCTTTATTCCAAACAAGCTCCTTTTCTTGTTAAAGACACTATTAAGACAACAACTGGCAGAACTTGACCAGGGTCTGACAGCTGGATGGTGGTACGTAGCAACATTAATGCCTGATGGGTTACTGTGATACAGGAGAATAGCCTTGCTGGCAACAAGCACACATTTATATGCTATGGGGTGATGGGACATCAGGCTGGCAACTTGAAAAGAGAAAAATTCTTTATACTGTACTCACGGCTATTCTGTAAGCCCGCAGCAGTTTCACAACAGGTGAAGTGCTAACAGGTGAATTCAGATAGTTATATACCAGGTTTGTGTCAATCAAACCGTAACAGTCCTCCTCTGACTGGGGAACACATAAATGCTTCTGATGGGGAAGGGGCTCTGCTTAAATCAGACCTCTGCTGGAGTGCTAGGAGGACACTCTGCCTCCTCCTGGGACTTTCTTCCAACCCAAAAGGTCCAACCATCTACAGACACAGAGCGTATCAATCCCTGCCATGGCCCTGCAGCCCAGGCAGTTTCAGACCATAAACTACAAGAGAAGGGGCACTGGCCGACACCACCCATAGCAAGCGGTGTTCTGAGTGGCCCGCTCCTCACGCCTCTGTCAATGTGAAACAAGAGCTGAGCAAAGGGAAGAAACTGGCTCCCAATGCAGAGAGCGGCAAGAGAAACAGGACACACTCCCACCCCCAAATCACGATGCAAACGGTGCCATCTCGTACTTGCAAAGAGATTTAACGTTTCCAAGCTTCTCTCCATCTATAATTTCACACAAAATCCATACAAAGAAGCTATAGACCCTCAAGCTCTCAGACTAAGTCAAATTCCTGTTACCCAGCACACATACCACAGAGCACCTCCTCGTTAGCCCTGGCAACACTCATAACGATACAGAGTGTGTGTGATTATTTGATTAACATTTGTATCCTCCATCACACCGCAGAGTCCAGGACCACAAGAGTTCAGTTTGCTCACAGATAGGCCAATTCCTCACAAAAAGCAGACACCAGAAATACTTGCTAAGTAATCACACGGATGCGTGGGTGGTGGATAAGCAGGTGTAAGTGGACAGACGCATAGATAGATGGCGGGTAATAGGTGGGTGGGTAGGTAGATGGATGGATGGATGGTGAGTGGGTGGGTGGGTGAGATAGTAGGTGGGTAGGTGCAGGGGGGCTGGTAATCGGACTATGAGTGGGTGGATGCCTGACCTTGGTCTGCCCCCGCTGCCCAGCCCGGAGATGTGTATAAGAGACAGATAGAACAGTCTTTTGGACTCTGTGGGAGCGGGAGAGGGTGGGATGATTTGGGAGAATGGCATTGAAACATGTATAATATCATATATGAAGCGAATCGCCAGTCCAGATTCGATGCATGATACAGGNTCACTAGGTCATGTCCAACTCTTGTGGTTGGTTTCAGTCACTAGGTCATGTCCAACTCTTGCGACCCCATGGCCTGCAGCCTACCAGGTTCCCCTGTCTGTGGGATTTCCCAGGCAAGAATACTGGAGTGGGTTGCCATTTCCTTCTCCAATTATAGATTATTACTTACGGGAATTATTTACAATGACAAGCGACCTTCTCAGAAAAATCAAACAAGTGACTAACTTCAAGGAAGGTGAAATCATAGGCCTAATACACACATCTGGTGAACAATGTCCATGAAGATTATAAACTGAAGGTATTATTTATTTCTTTTTCTCAAAACCCATTACACAATCCATCACTTGGAATCTTTCTTGACCCAACAAAGGCATGGAAACACTGCTTGGGCTCTTTATAATAACAAACAATGCACGTTCCTGTTTTATTTGCAAAAATAATTAGCAGCAGCTGCTATTTACACAGAATTTTTAACAGAAAATACTTTACATACTGAAACCAAATACTTCAGGACTTAAAGAGCCTGAGGACAAATGAAGTCTTCTTTTTTTATAAATTTAAAATAAGCTGTAACAATTAGCTTCTATGTTCCTTCATCTGGTTTTTAAAAATGACTAATAACATTTTCCTGAGACTCAAAGGAAACAGCTGGACACATCTGTCAACTCAACATCTCTGGAGTGAAAGAGAAACTTGATACTTTAATACCATACTTACATATGAGGGCTCAGTTCATAGAAATTTCTGTTCCTGTAATCTTCCACTTTCTCTGGTGAATAAATGGGCAATGACCGGTATGGGTTAACAGATATAACCACACTTCCAATGTATGTCTGCAAAAGAAAGAATAAAATACAACCATTTTACCATCTTACGTCTTAGTGTCTCATGGCTTTATCCTTTTAAAAACACTGGTTCTACTATACTCCAGTATAATATAAAAAGTTTTAACAGTGGTACATCCTAAAAATAATTTCAAAATTTTAAAAATAAAAACACTAGTTCTACAGTCTGATCATTTTGTACTTTTCAAGAACACTTTACATTTCTGAAGATAGATGGCCGATAATGTTTATTTTGCTGATACATGGAAAACACATATTTATACATTGAAAAAAGCTTTCAAAATAAATCTCTAGATTAACTCATGATCCTGGATAAGAGTCCTCCACAACCCTGTCATACTTGCCAAAAATTTCGTCACCGACCACAGCTAATTGTCAGCAAGACTATGCTTTCCCAGATTCCAGCTACAACTGGTGCTTCCTTCTCTCATCTTTATCCTCAAATTTCAGTCTGTAGTGACCCAGGCTTCCCCTCCTCCCTGCCCACACCCATACCTATCCAATGGGACCTTGACTTTGGCACTGCCCTTACTTAGTCTGTCCATCACTTCCCTGGGCTCAGACCACATATAACTCAGTATCAGAGTTACAGCTTTCCCTTGGGCATCTTGCTTGGAGAATCCCACCGACAGAGGAGCCTGGCGGGCTACAGCCCATGGGGTCACACGAGTTGGACACAACTTAGTGACTAAACCATCACCACTCAAACAAAATAATTTCATATTACATCTAATGGACTTCAATATCAGAATTGAAAAGTACTTGCTGAAAGAGCACATTTCATGTTGAATTTAAATTTAGTGTAGAATTTAAATGTACTTTCAGAAGGATCCATGCTGTTATCTTAGCAGACAGTAACCCTCTCACGCTGCAAATTGTAACATTATTTATGTTTTTTTCCATTTCTATCTTAAATTCTCAGCAGCAAGAACAGTGTTGGGTTAGGTCACTTTATACAGACTAGCACAATGCTGCAAGCGAAAGTTACTTAACTGTAACTCATCTTAGCAGTTTCATTTTTCCTTTCAGTTTCAACATTATAAAGATGGCAGGAAGGGAGATGCTAACAAAAAGATGTCAGTTATGAAAAGGCTTTTTAAGAAAAAGGTAAAAAAAGAAAGGAAAGAAGAAAAAGCTCACTTCCAACTTCCCCACCTTTCTAGGGTCAAGCAGCAAAAGGTGACATTTTTAAGCAACAAGTTTTTCCAGTACTGTCACCACTGGATTCAAGGAGACTGTTNGGGGTCGCAAAGAGTTAGACACGACTGAGCAACTGAGCTGAACTGAGGGAAACTGAGCCTGCAAGCTGAGCAGCACGGCTATAATAAATAAATATTTAAAAAATAAAAATTTAAGGCAGATTTTCTTTTTCCTTTTTATATCCAGGGTAAGCATTCTGGGGTTAAGCAATTTGGACTGGACTAAAATGACCCCAAAAGGAGTGCTAAAAGATGCCAGGAAAGCTGGCATGGGCCCTGGAGTTTCGATAAAGTCATCACTCTTCTGGGCCCTGGTGTGAGACGGGGCACAGGCGAGGGCAGCATAGCCTGTTGGCCCTCATGAGGCCGGGCCCCTCCTCCTGGTTACCCTGGCTCGTGCTGCCTCCTCTGTGGACCACTGAGGCTCAGTGAGAACCTGGCAGCTGACAGTCTTCTTGGTTATAAGCTCCTATGTCACACCACAGCTGACCCTGAAGGCCACCCCTTGAGTCTTATTTACAGCTGGACAGGTCACAGCTCTGCTTCTGAGCCCTGATGACCTGTGGTACCAGAAGCCCGGGGGAATACAGGCACTGGCCAAAGGTGGTCGGGTGGAGTGGGGATGTCCAGGTAAACTGCTCAGCCTCCTTCAGACCCTGACCATCAGCAGCAGAGCAAAGCAACAGAACGTGGTCACCACCAGCCTCAGTGAGCAAAACCAAGCCACCCTCATCTCCAGCCCAGAAGAGCCAGAGCTATTGGGGAAGGCACATTCCACATACAAAAGCAACTCAGCTTCACAGAGCTTGTTAGAAACACTCATTTCTGGCCCCACCCAGACCCACCAAATCAGGAACCCTGGTGGAGAAGCCAACACCCACCTCCAGGTCCATTTGATTCCTCATAAAGTGTGAGAACCTCTGGTGTGAACCGAAGTTACACTGGATGCCCAGAGTGGTTATCTAATCCCTTGACCTTTTGGTCGTCCAGGATCCACTACATTTAAAAGCATCGCCCACTGATGTCCAGGGGATGCCCTGCTTGGTCAGCACAGGACTGCAGCTGGGCTCCCCGTGGACTTGGAGAGGAAGGAGGTGAGATTCCAGGGCGGCAGCAGCCGCCTCGCCCAGCTCCCAGATCTCCCAGATCAGCTACTTGCTCTCGAATCCTTGACTCGGGGTCAGTCTGCAGAAACCCAAATCAAGACAGACAGCAAGAGCCTGTTGCTTCCAGGCTGCTCCTGCACCCAGAACGCCATTCCTGGAAGACCCCACTCAAGGGCTGCCTCCTCCCTAGAGCTTCCTGACACCCCTCATTAGAACAGCTACTCCTTCCCCTCGGTTTCCTTGCTCGGTCAGTCGCTTCCCTCTTTAGGGCTGTGGCCCACATGGCAGTGTGCCCCACCAAGTTCCCATGTTGAAGTCCTACCTCCCCAGGTGTGGTACTAGGAGGTGGGTGATCACCTCTGGGAGCTGATCAGGTCATGAGGGTGGAGCCCACGTGAATGGGATTAGTGGCCTTCTTAAGGAGACCCTAGAAAGCTCTTCCCCTTCCTGCCATCTGAGGTTGCAAGGGGAAGGCACCATCTGTGAACCAGGAAGTGCCTCCCCAACCCAGGACACTGGCTCTGCCTTGATCTTGACTCACAAGCTTCCCGGGATGGTGAGAAGTGCACGTGTGCTGTTTCTGAAGTGCCCAGTCTAGGCTCTGTGGCAGCCTGGGCAGACTAAGACAGCTGGCTGCCTGTAAAACTTGGAGCCAGGTCCTCTGTGATCCCCACGAGTGTGGAGCACAGGCTCCACGGGGACAAGGCGCTCTCATCACTTCATTAGAAGTGAAGTGAAGTCGTTCAGTCGTGTCTGACTCTGTGTGACGCTACGGACTGCAGCCCACCAGGCTTCTCTGTCCGTGGGATTATCCCGGCAAGAATACTGGAGTCGGTTGCCATTTCCTTCTCTAGGGAATCTTCCCAACCCAGGGATCAAACCCAGGTCTCCCACATTCAGACAGCCTTTACCATCTGAGCCACCAGGGATACCTGTCCATCTGATAAACTGAAAAAAAAAAACAGGCCCCGGGTCCAAAAGCACCAGAGAAGGAAGAGTCAGAGGGCACGGGGTCAAGGTGCAACCCTGCCTCGACGATCATTCACCCCACTATCCTTTCAACCAGAAGCTGCACTTTCAAGGAATCTTTGCTGGGATAGTAAGGAAGCCCTCCAGCTCTTTTTCCTGCCAATAAACCAGGACACCTCTCTCCTTAATAAGAAAGCTCCCCTGTTACTTTAATTTGTATGAAATTTAAGGCTCATTTTATAAATGTCACCCCCAAATCTCTCTTCTTCTTAAAACTTCTCTAGTTACCCAAGATGAGGGGGGGGTGGGAAAGGCACCTGAGAAATGAGGTCAGGATGAATGGGGAGGAAAAAATATGGATTGTCTGAAAAGAGTGTGCCTCCCCTGGGCAGATCCATGGGGCCTACTTAAATAACAAGCCAGCTACTTAAAGAACAGGCCACATGGGGTGAGGAAAGCCTCAAAGAAGCCACACGTGCTCAGCTGATGAAAACTGCCTAGAAAGATATGGCAACACTTAAGTCTGTTGGTATGTTGTTAGCAGGGTCAGGCTGGAAAGCTGAAATGGACAGACCACCTGAGGACCTAACGGAAGCTGGGAAGAAGTGAGGGACAGTCAGGTACCAGCTGTTACAGGGAAAAGCTACACCCAAGGTTCCGCCTACCAATTTTCTCTTAGCTGTGTGTAACTTGCTCTTTTCCCAAACATTCTTGGTTAGGGAGATGTAAGTGGGAAAGTGAAAATGATATTTTTATTATAAGACCTTGCCTTTCCTTACGTTCATGGAGAAAGACCATAACAAACAAAAACAGCCAGTCTCCATCTGACTCATCTGCCCCTCAGCCAGCGCCATGGTGTGCCTAAGACGGCCAGGAAAGGAAGTGCTCTGCCCATCTTTAGGTGCGGCTGAGCCAGGAGGAATTCCTCCTGAAGGTGTGCTGCAGTGGGCCATGTCTGACCCTCCATTCATTCCATTTCAAGGGACTGGTCCGAGCTGGCCGCAGACATTCCAGTGCCCTTGCCTGGGGCCAGGTTAGGTCAGCTCATCTCCAAACAAGAGGGCTATTAAAAGTGGATGCTGAGACCCGTCCTCAGAGCTTTTGAAGCCCAAGAACCTGCATTTCTATCATCTATCTGGGTGCTGCTGGTCCAAGGACCACACTGCATGAATGGTGGTTTGGGCACAGACAAAAGTCAGGGACTGGGGACTGTGCTGAAGAGCTTCTGGGAAAGTCTATGCCCATTAGGAGACACAAGAGGAGATGACCTCCTTCATCCTCTGGGCCACTAGTGATGATAGAGACGTTCTTTTATCTGCTCTATCTACCACAGTAGCCGCTAGCCACAGGTGCTATAGAGTACTTGCAATGCGGCTAGTGTGTCTACTGAAACTAGCGATTTAAATTTCATTCCACATTAATTCACTGGAATTTAAATAGCCACGTGTGGCCAGCGGTTCCCACAGTGGGCACTGTAGCCCTGGACGCTGTCAGGTCCAGATGTGACGGCTGCCCCTGCCATCAGCGTGAGGGAAGACACCACACAGAGGCCCGCAAAGTCACACCGGATGTACTCAGCCCCCTCAGCACCTTTACCACGCGAGATCACACGTTTCTCTCGTCTAGGGCAGTACATTCCGTACTGCTGCAGCCAAAGGCCTTCTGGGCAATACGGCCAGGAGGACACTGAGGTCAGCCTGCAGAGAAAGGGGCTACTCACCCCAAGGTCAATGCTGACTCTATGCAGAAAGGCAAGAGGAGAACTTGGCTACCGGGGAAGTGAAGAGGTTTTGACCTGAAGGGATGCACGCAGATCTTGAGTATCCAAGATCTGGGCACAGACAGTGAAGTGCAACACAACACTGCTCTCTGCCGGCCTGCCAGCACGCATCCAGGGACACTGGTGACCCCTCCATCAAGGGCCAACTGGCGGGTCACTGACATGACGCTACTTCCAAAGTACACAAAGGTCCGGCCGCACAAAAAATAACTTCCTACTCATGCCTGAAATTCCACCATTAACAATAACTTCTGTGGTTTAAGGACTCGATCTCTCTCTAGAATCTCCTTTAAAATGCAAATACTCCTAGGAAAGGCAACACTTTAACGTGAATGGGTTGGTCAGATGCCACTGTACCTTGTTCCCAAGGGAAAGACAGAGCTGGACTCAGAACTCAACCAGCTCAGTTTTACAAAAACCCATCTTAGCGCTGCACTCAACCCGACTGCCCCACCATGCACTTCCTGAAAGCCAGTCCCATGTTCAAAATCCCCACAACTCCACCATTCAATCCCTGTATCTCACTGACCCAAAGCGGGCAGGGCAAAGTGAACTATGGTCTCAACAGAGTCCTCCCTGAACCCTAAGGAGGATGCGGGGACCTCTGAGGGGCTGAACTTTGCCCCACAGATGGATGCTAAAGTCCTCATTCCCAGTAAACGTGAATGTGATCTCATTAGGAAATATGGTCCTTATAGATGATCAAATTAAGATCATACTAGAGCAGAGGGGTCCCAAAACTAATGTGAATGGTGTCCTGTTTTTAAAAGAAAATTTGGAGACACATACAGAGAGAGAACATCACGTGAAGATGAATGCAGAGACTAGAGTGATGCACCTACAAGCCAAGGATGATCTGAGATCACCAGCACGCCACTAGAAGGAAAGCGGCCCGGGAAAGACTCACTCCTGGTGCCCTTGCCGACACCTTGATCTCAAGACTCTGGCCTCCAGAATTTGGACAAAATAAAGTTATCTAGTGTAAGCCACTCAGTTTATGGTGCTGAGCGACGCTTCTACAAGCCAAGGATGATCTGAGATCACCAGCACGCCACCAGAAGGAAAGCGGCCGGGAAAAGACCCGCTCCTGGTGTCCTTGAGGGCACGGGGCCTGACAGACACCTTGATCTCAAGACTCTGGCCTCCAGAATTTGGACAGAATAAAGTCCTCTGGTGTAAGCCACTCAGTTTATGGTGCTCTGCTGGGACGGCCCTAGAGAATGGATACGATCTTCCCTCTGGTGCCCCTCTCATCACTCTGACCTTACTTACTGTGTCTACTCACCTGACTATCGCCCCAGTAGACCCTAAGATCCATGAACACAAGGACTACATCTGCCTACTCACCACTATATCGTAAACCCACTTCTGCCACCCCGGAGGTCCTCTGGATCAGTCAGATTAACTCACAAGAGGCCCTTCCCTGGCTAGTTCCAGAATCTCAGACACGAGACGTTCCCTCTCTGAGTGTACATTTCCCCATCTGTCTATTGCAGGAAAAGGAAAGAATTGGACCAGATCACATCTGTGTGCCCTTCTGACTCAAAACCTCCAGCACTCACCACCAAAGGTGTCAAGGTCAGACCAGGACACAGAGCCACACCAGGGTGTTACACGCAGCACAGGTGGGAGGCAGGGGACAGGCCACGGAGACGCGGGAAGACTAAGACAACTTTCCTCCCCTGACACATCTCCAGTGGCAGCAGGGACAGCCTCCCTCTGTGGCTTCTGGAACCCACGTGCAGAGACACACACCCGATTCAGCATGAACTGGCGCCTCCTGCCCGCAAGGCGACACTGACTCCCTGTGGGCTGTTCCTGCTCAAAAGGACAGCTCCCAGAGGGGTTAGCCTCCTGGACAGCGGGCACCGGGTGCTACGAGGCCGGGGGGCTGAGGGCAGGGGACAATAGGCTCTCTGAGAAGTCCTGTGCCCTGACCAAGTGGAGAGATGGTGACACGGGCACCTCCCTAGCACGTACGCCCCTGCTAACGGCAGAGCTCTGCCCTCCCCCAGTAAGAGGGCGTGCCGATGAGCGAACAGGCGAATGGAGATGACTGCACGCGGGAGGTGACAGCCACCTTCCCACCCACGTACCAGGCGCTGCCCGGCTCGCCCCTAGCCCCCAGCCTCCCTGAGGTCCTCCGGAAAGGAGGGGTCTCCAGGAAGGAGGTACTCACCCACACTGCTGAGTGAGCTGCTGCTCTCCGAGTCTGAGGGCATGATGGACAAGACGCTGTAGGTGGAGCCTGCAGGCAGAAAGAGGGGCCATTTGTTACTGATCCCAAAAGGCTCTCTTGTCTACACCCCAAACCACTGTCAGACCAGCCGACTCCAGTGAGCGCCAAGCTGAGACCCAGCACGGCTCCAGGCACTAGACGTCAGAATCACGGGCCGGGCAGGGGAGACGTGGTCGACAGGGTCTCATCTGTGGTGCTTCTGTCCCAGCATCCGCCACACCTTTGGCCACCTTCTGAGTGCTCTCTACACGGGCAGAGGACAGCTTAGAGTCAGTCAGCTGGCTTCTTGTCAGGACATCTGGGGAAAGGCTTACTTAGCAAGGGAGCCACACACCCAGGTGACAGGGCCCTGGGGATTTCCTGCAGGTTCGTATCAGGGTGATTCTGGCTTCCATATGGAGAGTAACAGAGCCTAAGTGAGCATCTGTGAACCTTTTGTTCTTCATGCCAGACTGTTCTGCTCTGAGGTTCTAACTGTATTCAAGCTCAGTCCTCAATAATTTAGTCAGTGGCTGCCCCCTGATTAAAAGTTACTCATAAAATTATGAGCAATTACACAGTCACCAAAGCTGGGGGATAACAAGTTTCTTCAGGGGCGGGGGCGTTGACACTTGTTGACTCCTAGTGGCAGACACATAACCACCACGGTTTGCTTTGAATTCAAATATCTTCAAAGCCAGGATGTTACCTGCCTGGCATCAGGAAAAAGCCTCTGGGTCAAGAAATCCAGGTCTGAGCCCAGCTCTTATCCACATGTGAGTAGCTGGCCAGTGGCCTCGGTTTCCTGGATCTCTGTTTCTCAACTCTGTAACATGAAGGGGTTCAACCAGACGGCTCAAGAGGTCCTTTCCCCTGACGCATTTCAGAGATAATGTTTCCCGTGATAAACGGAAACAAAGGTGTACTTTGCTTACCAAGACTACAGACGACACAAAAGCAAGAGGGTGGGCGAATCGACCCAGAGACTGAATGGGAGTTGAAAAAAGCACAACGTGCAGAGATGGTGGGTCAAATAAAACAAGACAATGGGAAGAATGCAGTGTTTTGTTCTTGGAACCTAAAGAACTACACACAATGAAGGCGTGTGTGTACTGGGCAAAGTGGGTGAGCCAGAGATGAGATTTTTGCAATAAAGCCTTTGAATGAGGCTTAGGGCTTTGGTGTCAGAAAGCAACCAAGAATTAATGAGTCCTTAAACTCCAGGATCAAAAATGCAGGGTCAAATCTAAGAGGTTCTCTCCCATCTCAACTGTTGACTAGCTAGTCTATACCTGCATACCCTCAGAAGGAAAAGAAAAGGGATAAAGACATGGAGTGAGCAGGGAAGGAGAAGAGCAAGGAAACTCATGGAGGAGGGGAGGAAGAGGTGTACCAGGGGACAGGGAAGACCCCAAAAGGACGGGGAAGGCGTGGAGGGAAAGATGAAGACCACACAGACAGGGCAAGGTGAGGAACAGCCCGGCCTAACAGACAGCGTGCTGGGGAGCTATTAACAGCAGGCGTGCCCGCCAGAGAGGCGAAAGGAGACAGAAAAAAGAGAAAACTAGAAACCAGGGACTTCGCCAAAGGCAAGCCGTGCAACCGTGGCCTGTGATGGCCAGTGGCCTCATTACCACATTTTCTGAGAACCTCTGGCTACGAAGCATGGATGGAAGAGGCTCGCTCGGGAAGTGGAAAGGACCGCCCAAAGGGATTCAACTTGTTCAACTGGCCTCCAACAGCACCCCTGAAACAGCTGCTGGATGCAGGGCAGGGTGGCCTAACGGTCTGTACTGCCTCGGTCTGAGAAGACCCAGCTGCTGGGGGCTCTCACGACACATGCATTCACTCCGGGCCCACCTGGCAGGGATACCATAGGTGGGCTCTGCGCATCCTCTGAAGGGAGACGGAACCAGAAAACCCCTGGCAACTAAAAAATATGTAAGCGATGTTCAGTGAGCTATATCCTGCATTTCAAATTCAACCCACATGATTCATTTTTGTCTCAACAATGAGCATCACAGACTTCTCACAGCATTCCTCTTCCTCTATCATAAACATCAAGCATGACATAAAGATCTATGAAAGAAAGACAGGTGCAATGGGTATCTTCAAAAACCAAGAATACAACAGCATGGCTATCTGCTAAACTCAGCTGCTATTTTCTTAATTAGTTTTTGCTGCTGTTATGGTGGGGAGAGGGGTGGTTACAGGGGTCAGGGAGTAATATACCAAACCAGCCGGTGTGTTGGTGGACTGTTTTCAAAAGACAGCTACTCAGATAAAGCAGGCACCGCTACACCGTCCCGCTCACACCTGCGAGATCTGAGGTCAGCCCAGCCCCACTTATGATACCACAGGCTGCGCTCTGGTGGTGCTCCCTGCAGAACGCTGTGCCTCTTTCTCATTATTGGCATCAGCAGCGGCCCATCTTCCAGTAAACCGCCCTCCCCTGTCTCTCTCCTCCCCCGTGGTGAGTTTCCACTGTTAATTAAACTTGGCAGACACCCTTCTCTCTCTCCTCCCACCTTCCCCCCTGGCTGGGAGGAGTCAACTGGCCAACCAACATACTCTGTTCCTCTTCCCTGCCCCCTGTGTCCTGACCTGATGGGGCTGTGGGGCCTGACCCGGGGGCGGTATGACATCTTTATCTGCATCTCCGGGCATTACCTCCCCCGAGCTGGCTGGCAGGGCTCCTGGAAGCCAGTGCCGGGGCTGCCAGCGGACGGTGAAAATTGGACAAGGCCCAGTTTCTACAATGTTCCCAGGGCCTTAGACGTCATTCGGTGGGGGGGAAAGGGTCCGAAGACGACACTGTCTTGGTCATGCTTTGTCTCTGCGGCTATTGTTGTCTTTAAAAGCCTATGTGGTCAGGACTGTCGGGAAAAGGCAAAAGGAGTCACTTTCCTCCAGAGTCACGCGGTGTCTTTGCTAAGCGATGGCTTCCGAGGGTTGAGACAGACGTCACCTACCCCTGGGATTTCACAATCCAATCTGGAGGCCGACAGGGGTCCCATCTCACCGTGCTCGCTCCCCTGCCCCGCAGAGCCCCTCACCCTTGGCCATGTGAGCAGGAAGGACTCCCCTTGAAGNTCAGGTACCAAATGCTGAAGCTGAAGCCCCGATACTTTGGCCACCTGATGTGAAGAGCCGACTCATTAGAAAAGACCCTGATGCTGGGAAAGATTGAAGGTAGGAGGAGAAGGGGACGACAGACGTCAAGATGGTTGTATGGCATCACTGACTCAATGGACGTGAATTTGAACCAGTTCCGGGAGTTGGTGATAGACAGGGAAGCCTGGCGTGCTGCAGTCCATGGGGTTGCAAAGAGTCGGACACAACTGAGCAACTAAACAACAACCAGATGTTGTCACACCCCAAACAGGGGAGAGGACTTGGGCTGCAACCCACTCACTCAAGCAGTGTTCTCCTTTGGCCACCCATCTCCTGCACCCCACCACAAATAAGGGTGAAACACCGAGAGCATCCTTCTCCCTAGAATCTCGCAAGAGAGCCTTCCATCATGTTCCAGTTTCTAACCTATAATTTCATCAAATCCAGCGCTCACATTTACCTTCAACCTGAGTGCATAACCAATCACCTACTCTAAAGCCCAGAAGATGGGCCCATGGCCACTCTTTCCTCAAATGAAGAAATAATAGTTCCCCCCACACCCTACCCCAGGCAAAATCTGGCCACACACTGTCTACTAATTGTCCCAAATCAGCCCCAGGAAATGGGGGAGGTATGATCACAGAAGGATTTTAGGTCTGGAGATGGACGGCAGGGATGCCAGCACACTGTGAATGTTTTTATTAATAACACTGACAGTTAGAATGGCAAATTCTAGGCTTACTTTACACCATATCAGAAAAACTGGTAGCAAAAAGCAAAACAAATGAAAAACGGTGGGGGGTTGGGGTGGGGAAGGCACCTTTATCTCCATCTTTCTTCATTAAAGTAATACAAAATCTTTGGGACTTCAGTGTGATCCAAACCCCACCAAGCAGCACATAATCCTTCAATGACTTTGATCCCGGAAAGCCCCAGCCCCTCAGTCCTGGAAGTCAAGAACACCCCAGGCTTCTGAGAAGGGGAGGAGATCACAGAAGTATTTCAAATGCACAAATGTGGGTTACCTTTCACACACACAGGCAATCCTCACGAGACAAACTTGATCGTGATAACAAAAGAAGGTATTTCACTTTCTTGTGCAAGGAGGAAAAAAAAACCCACAACCACAGAGGGAAGCAAATGAAACCAAAGCATACCAGTCCCCAAAGACCTCGGGGCCCACCCCACTCCTGGCACACTGGCCACCTGCAGGGAACCCTGACAGCATGCGCCCAGGGCCCCTCAGTCAATGGGACCCCCGTGCCGGCGCGACTGGGCCATGCTTGCCGTGCCGGCCCAGCACAAGGCCAGTGCTTAAAGCTTGAGGAGCAGCTGCTGGATCCTCGTTCTCAGCTGCACTTCAGCCTCCTCAGAGCTTACAGGGCCCCTATGCCACCCAGCCTTGACCTTCTACTGTCCAGAGGAGACACACGGAGCCGGGTCACATGGCGAGCTGGAGACAGTGCCGAGGCCAACTTCAGGGTGCCTCATCACTACGGAACCACACATAAGAGAAATAGTCTGTGAAGGGCTGAATTGTGTTCCCTCTGAAGTTCAAATGTCAAAGTCCTAACTCCCCAGAATCTCAGCAAGTGACTGTGTTTGGAGATGGGGTCTTCAAAGAGGAAATCCAATTAATACCAGGTCAGTAGGGTGGGCCCTAATCTTTCTAAGAAGAGGAAATCTGGACATAGACAAGTGCACACACACAGAGAAAAGACCCTTGAGGATACAGAGAGAAGACAACTATAAGTCAATGCAAGAGACAGGCCTCACAAGAAACCAGCCCCGCTGACACCTTGATCAGAGACTTGTAGTCGCCAGGACTGTGAGACAATAGATGCCCATCGACTGAGCCCCCACGTCTGTGGTACTTTGTTACGGAAGCCCTTCCACACTAATCCAGGTGCTACTGCGCCAGGCTTTGCACAGCCCTATCCAATACAGACATCGTCCACAGTGAAAGCCACGGAAAACTGTCAAATGAATCCTTTATCCTGGGTTTCCCTGGTGGTCGAGCAGTTAAAGAATCCACCTGCCAATGCACAGGACACGGGATCAGTCCTCAGTTGGGGAAAGTCCCACATGCCGGGGAGCAACCGAGCCCAGGAACCAAAACCACTGAAATTGAGAGACTGGAGTCTGTGCTCCACAAGAGAAGCCATCATAAAAAGTCCATGCGCCAGAACGAAGAGGAGTTCCCCTTGCCCTAGCTAGGGAAAGCCCACACGCAGCAATGAAGACTCAGCGCAGCCAAAAATAAATAAATCTTCTTTATAAAAATGCTATCCTACTTAAAACTCATAGCACTCCAGAAAAGGGATACTGCTATCAGCCTCAATTTACAGACAAGGTTCCTGTAGCTCAGAAAGATAAAGGAGCCAGACATAGATTACCCAGCTAGATTTGGAACAAATGTCCCCAGTTCTGGACCCTGCACCTTTACCCCTGAGCTGCCTCTAAGCCTCTAACCCTGCTCCCTCTGCCTGTCCCCCACCCACTCAGCAGCTCCAGTATGATCCCAGAATGGCCCTGCCCACCCACCCGGACCACCGATGACCACCATCTGAGACCACTGCCTTCCTCGTCACCCTCAGGCCTCTCAACAGCTACCTAAGGAAACTCTGTTGTCCACTATGAATAGTTCTGGTGTCTTTTCTTCTTCTTTTTTTAATGAATACTGCTTTCATCATCAGGGAAAAAAAAATTATTCTTAAAAAGTTAACACTGTTAATGAATTCTATAGACTCCTCAGCCTGTGTGCAAATAAATAAATGATCAAAAGGAATATCTTTGGAAACACAATTAAGAATAAAAAGAGGGGGAAAAATACAAGCAACCTTTGCCAGTGTCCCGTCAGCCAAGATGAGATAAGGGACTCACGCGGCAAAAATAAGTCAGTCACGGCCAATAACCCCAGTCAGGCCATCTCCCAAAAATATCTGTTTTTAAAAGCATGTTCCATTTCATCACATTTCAGAAAAACAAAGAAGAGACCTTGAGGGGCAGACAGGCAGGCTCCAAAGCGAAACGCAGCACGCTTACAGCTTAGAGCAGCGGTGTGGTCGCCCGTAGCCAGACAGTGATTTTCATCTGAAAAATGCGAATCTCCAGTGACAGATGGAGCTCAGATACAGAGCTACCATCAGCATGCAGCCCAACAAAGCGCCAATTTTCATATCTCCTAGGGCCTGCTGGGCCCCCAACTTCTTAGTTTAAATGGAAACTGTCAGACCAGATTTTGTGCAAACATGCGCTTTCCTTGGGGGCAAACATTCAGAGTCTACAACCTGTTCTTTCATTTTCCCAGCTTTCTGTCCATGGCAACAACATCAAAGATGAGAGAGGCGGGTGGGGAGGGCTGTCAGGAGCACCAGAGAACAGAGCAAACACGAAGTGCAGGAAGAGCTGGCTGAATAGGAGGCAACATGCAGCAGGCGCCTCTCTACTCTGCCCCTCGCTGTCAATCACAGGCAAATGACAGGGCAGGGCCACATGGAAGAGAGCTCCCCTTCCCCTGCAGCTCCTGCGTGGATGTACCAGTCTGTGTTAGCACTGCTTCCCTGCCAATAAGCTCCAGGGTCCTGGAGAGGGAAATGACACATCAAAATATGCGCGCACACAAACACACACACACACACACAGACCCACACATACAGAACTGCTGGGGTGGGGAGAGGCGACCATGCAGACAGTGAAAGCAGAATTCCCACATGAACAGGATTAGATGATGGGGTTAAAAGTATGACTAATATTCACAGGAAAAGCTGTTGGACACAGTTTCAGCTGCTGATATTGATTCTTCTGAACCACTTTAAAACGCCAGTCACTTTTTCATTCTAAGCGTATTCATTGGAGCCTGTTTAAACCGTCTTGAAAGACAGGCTTCTGCCCAAACCCACCTTCACACCACCGGCATGCTTCAGGCAGATGGAAGGAATTCTGAGGCAGGGATATCTGTAAGGACCATTCCAGCCCCTGTTACTAAATACATCTTCCTCTAAAAGTCTCATACACTAAAAAACTCCTTAAGCCAAGTCACCTACTACAGACTGCATTCCTCTGAGGTGTGTGGTCTTCAGTAGCCTGCACGGTGTGTCTGGGGTTTGTGTTTGGTGGGGAGTGATGGAGAGGCTCCTTCAAGATAACTGAGGAAGAATTGCCAAAACTGAAACGCTTCAATCTTTTAGAGTCTCATTTCCCAGTGTGTCCGTGTCTCAAGCAGACAAGTCAAATCCCGGCCACGAGGAAGGCTCACAGCCCACAGGCAACCTCCCAGACCTGGGCCTGTGCCAGGAGAGTAACCAGTGAGGTTTCTCGATATGGGCGTGATAAAAACACAAGGAAACATCATTTTTAATAGCAACCAAAAAGGGAAAGCAGCAGTCCCCCAAACTCCGTGTACCCCAGAAAAACAAAGAGACCCTGAGAGGCAGACAACAAAAATGGAGGCTGGGGTGGGTCTCCCAGCTCAGAGCCTGCTGCCCAGGGCCCCACCCAACCTGGAAGCCTGCGTGTGCAGGCACCTCTCCCATGCTGACGGCCACTCTGTCCACCAGCTCACCACAAAGGCCACTTGTTTCCCGTGAGTGCCCAGAACAGTGGCTCAACCAGTTGGCCCAGTCGGGGACTGTGGTCCTGGTGGATGGGTGGTGACAAGGGCTGCTGTGACCTCAGCAGACAATTAGCAAGGTAGTGTTGAGTTTCCAAGCTCTGGCAGGTCACCTACCAGGCTGGGAGAGCGTGTAGGAGTCAGCTTGCAGACCCAGGAAGGGGTCAGGCAGGGTCAGCTGCAGGCTATTTCAACTCCATGCCTGTCCCTCCACACGAAGCATTGCTTCCTCTGACCCTGGCTGGGGGCAGGGGGGTGTGCAGGAGAAGAGAGGTGGTCACAAGGAATTTAGAACCTGTCACATGAGACCTTGTCACATGAGGTGCTGGAGCACAGGATACAGGAGGACAGCGCTCCTAGGAGGTTGCTGGAAATGTGTGGGGACACGGTTCAGTGAACGTATGATGAGGAGGGCCACTGTGGACCCCCAGGGGGTGGGGGCCAATGATAATGACCATCTTAAACGTGCAGAAAATCCAAAGCCCGACAGCATCCGCTGGACACTTGAAAGTCAGATCAGTCTACCTTGGCTCTTCTAACTACCCCTGAATATGGTGGTTCAGTACGGTTACAATAGCCAAGGTAGATCGTGTCCGACTCTGTGCGACCCCATGGACTACCCAGTCCAGGGAACTCTCCAGGCCAGAACACTGGAGTGGGTAGCCTTTCCCTTCTCCAGGGGATCTTCCCAACCCAGGGATCGAACCCAGGTCTCCCTCATTGCAGGAGGATTCTTTACCAACTGAGTCACACGGGAAGCCCATATCTGACATAAAACCACAATTGTGAGAGGTGGAAAAGAACCAAAAGCGGCAAAAAGGAAAAAATATTAGGTCTGAAGGAACAGACTACTCATTGTCTTTACATGGCCAAATGGAGATGATGAGAAAAAGGGAAAATGTGGAGACAGTTTAGGGCCAAAACATCACGAAGTAAAACTGGNAGGATTCTTTACCAACTGAGTCACACGGGAAGCCCATATCTGACATAAAACCACAATTGTGAGAGGTGGAAAAGAACCAAAAGCGGCAAAAAGGAAAAAATATTAGGTCTGAAGGAACAGACTACTCATTGTCTTTACATGGCCAAATGGAGATGATGAGAAAAAGGGAAAATGTGGAGACAGTTTAGGGCCAAAACATCACGAAGTAAAACTGGCCAGACTTACCCCAAAAAGGCAAGCAGCTTCTCAAAGTGGGGTGCCCCCACTGCTGACACTGAGCTGCAAGAGATGGCCACTTATCAGGGTGTCTTCAGGCGGTGGGCACTCTTGACTATGAGGTCCACTCAGGTGCCTACATCCACCTGACCTACCTCCACATCCCTCACCAGTCCCTTCTTGCTCTTGCCATCATCCAAGGGATGCCTCTCCCAGCTCAACTGTTTCTTCCACCTCCCAACTCACCTCAAGTCTCCAGACTCCCAGCTCTGCCACCTGCCCCTGCGGACAAGGCCCACAATACCTCCCTGTACCCGGTTTCCTCATCCACAATGGTTCCAGAGGGTTCAGGGAATAACCAGGGTCAAGAGTCCTTCTGAGCTTCTGGAAACCCAGCAAGCACCACCTCCCAAAAGTGCTTCCCAGGGCTCAGCTCCGTGCCATCTCCAAGCTTCCAGGAAGTCCTGGCTGCAGAATAAAGTCTGCCTTGAGGCTGGCATCCAAGGGTCTTCAAGAGCTGGGCCCAGCCTGCCTTCACCCTCTCCCATTGCTCTCCTCACCATCCAGGCCTCCAGCCTGGCGCACGGGCTATGCCCTCATCACTCCCTGCCCATGCCCACGTATGCTGCCTCCACCATGACCACCACCTCTGCCAAAGTCCTCACCGTCCCTCAGTGTGCATACATGCACGCTCAGTCATGTCTGACTCTCTGCGACCCCATGGACTGTGGCCCGTCAGGCTTCTCTGTCCATGGGATTTCCCAGATAAGAATACTGGAGTGGGTTGTCATTTCCTCCTCCAGGGGATCTTCCCAGTTTTAAACGGGCCCTCTCCAAGGAGCCTTCCCAGACCTCTCCATCTGGAAATTATCTGTTCTGCTATCAGCCTGCTTATACCTCCCTATGGTTCTAACCGACATCTAGCAGGTCTGCTGTACCTGTGAGACGGAGTCCCAGGGCCAGCATTACGGCTGCACGGCCTGCACAGTCTCACAAGGCCCTCTACTTGGCTTCCCACGCTGCTGTTGCTGTCTTAAAATTATTAATGATTTACAAGTCAAGAGTCCTGCAGTTTCACTTTGCATTGGCCTGCAAATTAAGTACCCAGTCCTGGTGAGGACTTCACAAGGAAGAGGCTTTTGTTTATGTCTGCATCGCTGCAGCAGTGTGCAGTGGGGCCTGTTACCCAGCAGGGATTCACAGGAGGAGGAAAGGGGCCAGCGTCTAGTGTGTCTGCCACCTCGGGCAGCTCATCCATATGTGTGCAGCTCATCTTTCTCCCTTCCTTCCTGCTCCCCCCACACACGCTCACATGCAGCAGAGCACAGAGCAGTAACTGGCCTCAGATCATGCCCGACACCCATCTTCCCTCCCGTCCCCACTACCCAGCACTCCACAGGACACCACAAAGAGAGTCCTTCGACGCTCCTGAAACACAGCATCTTCAGGACACNTTGTCTCTTGTGTTATTGGAAGAGGGTGTTTGCTATGACCAGTGCATTCTCTTGGCAAAACTCTATTAGCCTTTGACCTGCTTCATTTTGTACTCCAAGGCCAGACTTGCCTGTTACTCTAGGTATGTCTTGACTTCCTAGTTTTGCATTCCAGTCCCCTATGATGAAAAGGACATCACTTTTTTTGATGTTATTTCTAGAAGGTCTTGTAGAACTGTTTGATTTCAGCTTCTTTGGCATTAGTAGTTGGGGCATAGACTTGGATTACTGTGATAATGAATGAACAGAGATCATTCTGTCATTTTTGAGATTGCACTGAAATACTGCAGTTTGGACTCTTTTGTTGGCTATGAGGGCTACTCCATTTTTTCTAAGGGATTCTTGTCCACAGTAGTAAACATAATGGTCACTTGAATTAAATTCACCCATTCCAGTCCATTTTAGTTCTTTGATTCCTAAAATGTCAATGTTTACTCTTGCCGTCTCCTGTTTGACCACTTCCAATTTACCTTGATTCATGGACCTAATGTTCCAGGTTCTGATGTAATATTGCTCTTTACAGCATTGGACTTTACTTCCATCACTAGTTGTATCCACAACTGGGTGTTGTTTTCACTTTGGCTCCATCTCTTTCTTTATGGAGTTATTTCTCCACTCTTCTCCAATAGGGCAAAATTATTTTTTTCCCTCAAGTCATGATTTGCTGTATTTATCAGAATTGACATAATTCTCATGTTTAAGTTGTAGGGAGAAAAATAAAAAGAATGATACAGTGGGGGAATAGATTTGAATCCTGAAAATATTCTTTAGTCTTTTTTTTTTTTTCTGTAATAACACATTCATTTAATTAAAAGCCAATTCAAACTTGGTGATAACAGGTACAAGTTTTCCTGGATTTTCCATTAATTTATACAATTAATTTTGTTTATTTTGCTCCATAGGTTGCAGCATGTTAAGATTTTATTATTTATATAGATAACAGTTGAACAATTGATACTTATGGTCTTTTGCTCCTTCTTCATTTTGTGTACTATCATATACACTATCTTGAATTTCTGTTTTTTGCCAACTATAGTTTAATATATATTATTGGAGTAAAAAACAAAAAATAAACAAACAAAATAAAGCTAAATATCCCTGTGCTCACTATTGTGAAAGGAAAATGTTTTACTCTATAATTTTGGTGGGAAGAATAGCCAGTGTATTGCCAAGTACATTTATTTGTATATTTTATTTTCCAAATGCTTCTGTCAACTGCAGACATGATGCACTTAAATGATCATGTGTCAAGAGTGCACTGAAAAATGTTGGCGTGATAATCCATGTGCAACTTGCTAAGAGTTTTGTGTTTCATCTTAGAACCAATAGGAAGTCACTGATAGTATTTTATGCAGGAGCAAGTCATATTTATCCATGTATTGCTGAAAGATATGTCTACTANAAATGATCATGTGTCAAGAGTGCACTGAAAAATGTTGGCGTGATAATCCATGTGCAACTTGCTAAGAGTTTTGTGTTTCATCTTAGAACCAATAGGAAGTCACTGATAGTATTTTATGCAGGAGCAAGTCATATTTATCCATGTATTGCTGAAAGATATGTCTACTAGCAGTACTTAAAACTGGCTAAAATAGTGAGAATGTCTTCAGTAATATTATTACCCTGATAAAGTTTTACCTTGCTTGGTTGAAAAAGGATGTAAGGTACTTTAAGGGAAAACATAATTTGATCATTAAAAAATAAAATTTAATGATATAGAGGAGAGGAAAAAAAATAAGAGTACAGAAAAAAATCAGAAATTAAGTGAAAAAAGATACTATAATGTTCTATACCCTTGGTAGAAGTAAGCTGCAATTTGATTCTAAGTTTTCCAAGCAATGTGAAATAGAAAATACAGTCAGCTTCATCTGTCATCCTGTGTGAGATAAAAATAAACCAGTTGTTTAGGAGAAATACAGGTCTTTGAGATGGGAAACTAGATGGGCATTTCTCTCATAGGTTTTCAGAGAGAGGTCCCAGCATGGTGTATGAAACAGCTTTCTCAACACAAATATTTATATTTTATGTACAATGGGCCTGACTTTGCCTACAAAAAAGACAAACTTCTTATATCAAAGCTCAAAATGATTATAATTTTTAGCTGAAAAATAATCCAGTGTTCTACCTTGGCCCTAAAAACAAATTAGGAAAATATAGTAAGGAATTAACTCATTAATAAAGCAAATATCAAGTACCTTACTTTAGGAAATTTCCAGATAGCTCAGTGGGTAAAGAACCCACCTGCAATACAGGAGACATAAGAGATGCAGGTTCAATCCCTGGGTTGGGAAGATGCCCTGGAAGAGGAAATAGCAACCTACTCCAGTATTCTTGCCTGAAAAATCCCATGGACAGAGGAGTCTGGCAGATTACAGTCCAAAGAGCAGTAAAGAGTTGAACATGATTGAATGACTAACCACACACATAAGCACCTACTTTACACCCGGTTTTGACCTGGTCACTAAAGATTCAGTGAGGAACAAGACAATATTTATGTGTAGACTGTTGGAGATGAAGACTAGTTAAAAGACAATTACAGTCCTGAGTGATGAGTATAAAGATGAGGAAAGTAAAGTAGAAAGTAAACCAAAGAAAGGTGAACTCCAACTGAAACCTATGAGAACATGGCTTCCAAGGGAAAGTGTAGCATCCTGGAGAAACTAAGAAGGGACTAGAGAAATGGGAATCAGTGAAATTGCCACAATCACGAGGAACAAAGAAGTGGACAACTTGTTTCAAATGAAAGACAAATTTTAATCACAGTACCTAGAAGAGAGAAATCTTAACAAATTCTTAAGTAAAAACAATTTTTAACAACTGTTCAGAGAATAACCCTTGCTTAATATGTTCTTGTTATTCAGTCACTCAGTCGTGTCTGACTCTTTGCAACCCCACGGACTGCAGCATGCCAGACTTCCCTGTCCATCATCAACTCCCAGAGCCTGCTCAAACTCATGTCCATTGAGTTGGTGATGCCATTAAATCATCTCATCCTTTGTTGTCCACTTGTCTTCCTATCTTCAATCGTTCCCAGCATCAGGGGCTTTTCCAGTGAGTTAGTTCTTCATGTCAGGTGACCAAAGTATTGAAGTTTCAATACAGTATCAGTCCTACCAATGAATATTCAGGACTAATTTCCTTTAGGATGGACTGGTTTGATCTTGTAGTCCAAGGGACTCTCAAGTCTTTTCCGAAACCACAGTTCAAAAGTATCAATTCTTCAGCACTCAGCTTTCTGTATGGTCCAACTCTCACTTCATACATGACTACTGGAAAAACCTTAGTTTTGAATAGACAGACATTTGATGGCAAAGTTACGTCTCTCCTTTTTAACATGCTGTTTAGGTTGGTCATCACTTTCTTCCAATGAGCAAGCATCTTTTAATTTCATGGCTGCAGTCACCATATGAAGTGATTATGGAGCACAAGAAAATAAAGTCTGTCACTGTTTCCATTGTTTCTCCATCTATTTGCCATGAAGTGATGGGNGTCTCCCATACTCCACTGTGAGTTGCTGGAGACTAGGGTGTTAACTGTTTCACCTCTGCCGATCCGGTATCACTGCCCAGGCCTGGCAACCATAGGCAACTCAATAAAGAAACAAACGACCCACAGAGACATACTGAAGGCAAACAAAGCTGGGCCTGGAGCCCTCGTTCCCACGTGACCACCTTCCTGTTCTTCTCTCTGACTGAATGCAGTCGGTGCTGCTGCGTAACTTGGGTGAAGGAACAGGAGGATGGCAGGACCCGTATGCTGTGTGTGGCCCCGTTAGGATGCTGGCCTGGGGTCAGACTCGTTTCCAGCCCTGCCTGTGAGCACACGAACTGTCCTCTCAGAACCTTGGTTTTTTCTACTGTCAATTGAGCATGGACTGATGACAACACGCAGGTGGAGCTGAGCACACCCAAAACCCACGTCTCCCTCACCATCAGCGCACGAGTTCTCCCCTAACCCTGGTGGTCGGTGAGAACAGACCCCGTCAGCGCCACTGTACAGACGGGAAAACACGGTCTTGAGAGGTCATGCTGCTCCTGCAGTGCCCACTCCCGTGCTCACCAGGGTGCCGACAAGAGCCCCAGGCCAGGGTGGGGGCAAGAAAGGGCTCCAGGAGCACCTGCCTCTCAGACAGCAATACCCTCCAGCCCCACACTGAGCTGGGCAGCAACCCCTGCCTGTGACCTGCTAAGCACACAGCCAGTCCCTGGATGCCATGGGGAAGCATCAGCTGTAGACCCTTCCATGCCGTGGGCAGGAGTCCAAGGAAGCTCAGGTGGCTAAGCAGAAAATACGGCCTAGAAGTCACAGCAGACACCATTACCTGGTTTTCCGGTTCTCCCCGGAGGAGACATTGTTAACGGCAGGTGGAGGGAGTGAGAGGGCAGTTTCAGCACGTACCTGCCCCTGGACCTGAGCTGGGACATCCCCTCTTCCACTCCCCACTGTGTCCTCTTCCCAACAGAGCGATCCTGGATCCCTCCCACAGTGGGGCTGACCTCTCTATCCTCGGGTACCATAGCAGGTAGACAAAGCCTGTTTCTAAACCCACGGACACCAACCAAGACTTTAGTACGAGGAGCTACGGGGAAGAGTATGGTCCCCACAGACAGCCTTGTATAGCTGTATCCACTGCATGGTGACTGGGGTCTCCCTTGCCCACGGAGAGGTTGAATCCTAGCCTACGTGTGTATGTGGACGCGTCAGGTTTCTGCTGGGATGATCAGTATCCCCGAGGCGATACCTGTGTGAGCCCTGGAGCCCACTTGCCTGCTAGGAATTCCAGCTCACGCACATTCTGTATGACTCCAGGCACCTTCCTTAACCTCTCTGTGCCTTGCTGGTCTCTCCTGTAAACAGGGATGATAAAAGTGTCCATCTGCCAGGGTTCTGGGGATGATGAAACGAGGTAACATTTGGCGCAATATCTAGCATATAATAAAAGCCCCATTTTCCCCCAGCACGATGTTAATAGAGTGGCTTCCGGGACTTATGTGCGCTTTTCTTTTGTCTTCTTCATTAACTGAATTTCCTACATGAATGTACATGTTTTACTCTCAGCAAAGAATAAAGCCTTTTTTTTTTTTTTTAAGCTAGGGTAGAAGAATCCCAAGTAACCCTCCAAGCACACGGTGCCGAAGTAGTCCTGTCCCTACTGGTCTGTTTTGAGAGAGTTTTGAGAGGCCCTCTTTGGGGCCGGGCACTCTACTGCTCAGGGCAGCCCCAGGCCTTTCTCCTCCCTGACCCACGCTATGCTTCTTTTCCACCCTGCCATTCAGTAGGACTCAAGCCTGACCTCGTCCAAGAAGCCCTCCCTATAGGCCCACACTGCAACCTTCCTCCCTGCAAACATTAGCCTTCCCTTCACCCGTTCCCCCTGTCTGAAGCTTGCCCACCCCACAGCAAGCCTCTCTTGCGCCAATCTGAAAGTCCAGCAGTGAGAAGCCCGCCAACCCCCTGTAGGATAATCTTGAGGGTAGTGCCACCTGCTTCCTCTGCGATTTCAAAGCACTCACCAGACTTCTCTTCTTGGATCCTCACTCCACGGCCCACGAGTGGGGGAGGGGTTCAGGGACGGAAGTGATAAGTGGGCCCTGCCACCGGATGAAAGCCAGTCTGACCAACTCCAGTCAAGGGCTCATTCCCAGTACAGTACTGCTTCCCACGGGAGGCACAGCCAGGCCCCTCAGCCAACAGACCCCAGGGCTAAGGGAACAGCCCAGCCCCACAGGGCAGAACTGCACTGGCCGCCGCAGCACCTCCTGTCCTCCCCAGCACCTCCTGTCCTGCCCCCTACTGCTCACATTCCCCCTTCCTCTCCCCTGGCTGGGCTTCGATCCTCAGCCGCCCCACTGCAGGGCTTGGTCCTTCTGAGGGTGCCCGGACCTAAGGACACAGTGAGCCATGCTAAACGGGGGGAGGGGAAAGAGGCTTTGAGCTCGGTACAAAATGCCTCTGGTTTTTCTCTGTTTTATGTCAAATGACCTATAACGCCCCAGGCAACGGTACATTTGAGCCCTGGGTACTTAGAAAAATTTAGCAGGACGGTTTAAAATGTCCAGACTTGAAGGTGTCAGATTTCGTAATGTGAGGAAATTTGGAACACATATGCAGACCTCAACGCTGGGACGCTCAAAAGGTCTCTCAACTGTCCAGACCAGACTGTGTAAAGACAAAACAGATCTCCCGAGCTCCTCCCAAGTTTCAAGAATTCTAAGATTGCCCAAGGGATCACAATCAGCAGTGTGCGTGTATGTACCCACATCTATTAACAATGTCTTCTAACAAAAACATGTCAGTCACGGACAATCAAGCTTATAATACATGTCTTTTTTTAAATGACATTAGCATAACAACCAAATACAACATGTTGGTTAGAATTTTTGGAAATCTATAAAAAGCACATGTAGGACACACCTGGTGGTTTAGTCGCTAAGTCCTGTACGACTCTTTTTTGACCCCATGGACAGGCTCCTTTGTCCATGGGATTTCCTAGACAAGAATACTGCAGTGGGCTCTCATTGTCTTCTCCAGGGGATCTTCGCGACCCAGGGATCAAACCCATGTCTCCTGCATTGGCAGGCGGATTCTTTACCACTGAGCCACTGTGAAAGTCCACACAGGACCATTCAGGAGAGTGAAATGCACTGCCTACTAGATGATGTTACTGTATCAGTGCTGAAGTCTTGGATATGATAATGGTCGTGAGTTGTATAGGCGCACGTCCTGGCTCACAGGTGATACACGCTTCAGCGTTTAGGGGTAAAGTATTCCAATATGTACCGCTTTTTCCAAAAGAATCAGGAAAAAATTATATGTGAATAAAAATGGAATGACAATGAAAAAAAANAGTTGTATAGGCGCACGTCCTGGCTCACAGGTGATACACGCTTCAGCGTTTAGGGGTAAAGTATTCCAATATGTACCGCTTTTTCCAAAAGAATCAGGAAAAAATTATATGTGAATAAAAATGGAATGACAATGAAAAAAAAAAAAACAAGTATGCCAAGCTGCTACCCAGCGATGATTCTAGGTGAAAACTATACAAATGTTTACTGTACTATTCTTTCAACTTTTTTGTATATCTGAACATTTACAAATGGAGTATCACACACACAAAAATACTATCATCATTTGAAATTTGTTTACAACAGAAAATTTTGAAGAAAAATAAAATGGCTCATAATTCTACTGTCTAGGTGATTTTTTAAAAATCTTGCTATTTAAGCTACTAATTTAAAAAGATTCCAGCAGGACTTCCCTGGTGGTACAGTGGCACCTGCTAATGTATGGGACACCAGTTCAATCCCTGGTCTGGGAAGATTCCACGTACCTTGGAGCCACTAAGCCAACATGCCACAACTTCTGAGCGTGTGCTCCCGAGTCTGCAGGCCGCAGCTACTGAAACCTATGAACCTAGAGCCCATGATCAGCAACGAGAGAAGCCACAGTGAGAAGCCCGAGCGCTGCATTGAAGAGAAGCCCCCACTCGCCGCTACTAGAAAAAGCCCGTGCAGCAACAAAGACCCAGTGCAACCCCCCCAAAAATAGGTAATAATGCCGTATGTATGCACCTACAAAGCTGTAATATCTACCCAAGAAGGAAAATATTCAAAGAGGATTTTTTTCTCTTAATAAACTAATAATTCAGACAACAATCGAGAAAAAAGTTTACCGTACCATTTCTTAACAGCAGAATGGATCTTTTTATCAAGTATGTGATTCCCAAAATGAGGGCTTATCCAAAGATAAGACGACATGGGGAAGAAGTATCCAAAACATTCTATCAAAATATTCTGGACCCCTTTGCCTCTGGTTCAGCTGATGATGGTGGAATTTCCAGGCAGGACTCTCCCCACATCTCCACCACCCAGATAGGACTGCCCTCTGGGGCTTCCCTGGTAGCTCAGACAGTAGAGAATCCACCTGCAATGCAGGAGACCCAGGTTCAGTTCCTGGGTTGGGAAGATAAACTGAAGAAGGGAATGGTAACCGATTCCAGTATTTTTGCCTGGAGAATTCCAAGGACAGAGAAGCCTGGTGGGCTACAGGCCACGGGGTTGCAAAGAGTTGGACACAACTGAGTGATTAAAGCACACTGGGGCTCCCCAGAAATCCCTGAGAGTCCTATGATTGCCTAGGCAGGTCCAGGAGTATGGGGGGACTGTCCCCCAACAAAACACCCATGATCCCACCAGCTTCAGGAAGCACCTTCCTCCCACCTTCCTTGAGCATGTGAATTTCCTCAAGGCACCAGAACGGCCCTTCAATCAGGTCTAAGAGACAAGGGCTCACAGTCACCCCCTCACACTTAGGCCAAGTTGACCCTATCTTCCCCACTTCCATAAAGGCTTAGACATGGTCTGCTGACGTCCACCCTGCCCCACCACACCTCCCTCCCAGCGACAGACTTATTGTCAGAGATGGAGAGTCAAGGGAGAGAAAGCAAATCCTGCTGAATTGCTCATTAAGGTTTTGAAAACGAGGGACTTCCCTGGTGGCCCAGTGGGTAACACTCCCTGCTGACAATGCAGGGGCCCAGGTTCGATCCTTGGTCAGGGAACTAGATCCTGTGTGCCGCAACTAAAGAGCCCGCCCACGTGTCGCAACTGAGACCTGCCACAGCCAGATTTAAAAAACAACAGGATTTTGAAACCTGTCCACAGAGAGGAGGCTGGTGACAACGTGAAGGAGGCAGAGGTGCAGGAGCATCCGAGGAGAGTCGTCCTGGCAGGAGGGGAGTGAAAGGAGAGGCAGAGGCGTCCAGGAGCGGAGCCAGGAGAGCTTGCACAGAGCCCACCACTGGCCTGGCTCCTAACACCAGGAGAGGGCTGCTCTTCCTGCCAACAGAGTTATCTTTTAATCCAACCCCCGGATGACACCATCTGGCAGGAGCAGCTCCTCGGGGCACACGAGTCACGCGGCTGGGCCCTGTCCGTCCCTTCAGGCCGGGGCTTGCCCTGCGATCCCAGGAAGCACAGCCACTGCCCCTCAGAGGCCTGGCTTCCGACAGGCCTGTGCACGCCTGGGCGGGTGAGGCAGCAGGTGAGGAAGTGGAGAAAGCTGCCGTGCCGGGCAGGGTCACCAAACACAAAGACTCAAGAAGGGAAGGCAGTGGCTCCAAGTTACCGGGCAGGTGGGCATCATGCCAGGAAGAGGCAGGCACCCTAGCATCTTCCTTTTCCCCAGATGTAGTGAAGAGCTTTGCAGCTTAAGAACAGCTGATATCAAGTGGCCATGGCGGGCTGCCCAGAATCCTGCGCAGGAGGAATTCTGTGGCCCTGGGCAAGCAGAGCAGGCAAGAGCATGCGGACAGATGCGCGCGACCAGTGAGCAGCGCTGCCCGGCCTGCCTCCACTCTACGCACTCTTGACAACTCAAGGACCAGCCTGGAGCTACGTGCCTACCTACCGGGAGGATTTCTGAGGCCTCTGTCGTCACCCAGGATACAGAAGCCACATTCTCTTAGAAGCAGCAGGCTTGTCCCCGCCTCCACACCAGAGTCTGTCTGGGCGCCTGCCTCTGTGAACATCCAAATCCCACCCACGCCTCCAGCCCCAGTTGAAAATCCCAGCTCCCAGGAGTGTGGGTAAGAAGACGTAGGGGAGGTGGAAGTCTCGAGGCTGGCAGGGAAGCGGGGCACATAATGTGTGCCCTCCAGGGCCGGCAGCACCTGGCAGGCAGCCCTGAAGGTCCTCCCGGCCGCGGGCACGCCGTCTCCACAGACAGCCGTCCCCTTGCTGACCAGCTCTCTCTATGTGCAGTGTCCTTCCTTGTGAGCACCTGAAATCTGCCAGAAGGAACCAGGAGCCAAAAGTCCAGATCTAGCAGCCCCAGAGGCTGCTCTGATTTCCCACCATAGCTCAGTGGGTGTGCCCTCTGGATCCCAACCACCAGATGTGAAATCCTAATTCACCAGCTTAGACTCTGGGCAAGTAGCTTGCCCTCTCTGTCCTTCAAGTCCTCGCACCTGTAAAATGGGGGAAATAAAAGCCCTTCATGTTCGGGTTGCTGGGACAAACCCCGAGACACCCATGTCAGCTCCCTGGCACGGGCTGTAAGTGGTCAGTAACTGTCTACAACGCTCAACATCTACTGCACTACTCCATCAGGCCTGTTCCCACGAGCTTGGTCCTGGCCCAGCCTCTGCCCACTCCTAACACTCATCCCACTTTCTCAAGGCCAGACTCACACTTGGCAAGCATCCAGTTCTATAGCCTCCCTTAGGAGGAGCCAGCTCTCTGGGGGCACATTTCAAACCCTAGCCTCTCCTGCAAAACCTTCTGCCCAGACCTCAGTTAGGCCATCTGAGTAGCCCCGTAGAGCCAGCAGACAAGAAATGTAGCATGGGGAAGGGTTCTCTTCACTCCTCCCAGTCGAGGCCAGAGTCTCTAGCCTCTCCACCCTAGACCCCAAAAGGTATCTATCATCAGACCATCAAAGTTGTCTTAAAAACACACAGGCACCCAAGCAAACAGATGCAATCTTGTCAGTTCCCTGCTCTACAGCTTTCCATGTCTCCCTCTAGCCTATTAGGATAAAGTCACAAAGCCTCACCCCAGCATTGAGAAGAAGGAAATACACGCTTATTAAGCATCTAATTCTCTGCCCAGTTGTCAGCTACATACTTTATATGTATTGCACCACTTAATAACTTCCTCCAAGGCTGGTCTTATTACCACATCTCACAGGGGGAGGAAGGCAAGGCTCCAAAACATTAAGCCTCCCCTAAGCCACATGGCTCAGCAGCATCAGAAGCAGACCTGGAGGCCAGGTTCACAGCCTGAATCCTGGCTCCTGCTTCCTTCTCCAGCTCTTCTGCCCCAGTCCCCCCTGAGCAGACAGACCACTGTCCAGCCAGCACAGTGCCCATGGCCACGCAGCACTCTTGGCTCCTGCCAAGCTCCTCCCCCCTTGCCTGCAACATCCCTACCCATCGCCTGACAACTGCTGCTCAACCTTCAAAGCCTGGCCCTCCAGTCACCTCCCCTATGAGACCAGCCCTCAACCCAGCTCTCCCTTCTACGAGACTAGGCCAGTCCCTTCCTTGAACATGCTCCCCAGGCACCTTGTCTCCACCCATCTTAGAGCACGACTCACCAGCCCCCAAGTCAGCCATGCTGCTGTCTGCTCCCTCACGTACATCTCTCATCTTGACGCCACCACACCTCAGTATGTTTGCTTCAATAAGAGAATGATCTTCCTTCTAGACTTACAGACCAGCAAACAGAGGATAGGCAGAGACTCAGCTTCTGCAGGGACAATTGGTCAACAGCCCATCTAGAGTGGCTCCCTTGAGGTTACACCTGGCCAAGAGACCAACCTTAGCTGTGTACACCTGAACAAGCTCGTCAGGACCAGCAGCTCTAGTGTTAGGAAGCAGCCCATCCAAATGGGAAGCTGTGATGAAAGGCAGCATGGGTGACTTCTGGGAGCCGCGGTGCTGGAGAGAGACCTCTGGGCATTCTCCAGGGCCCCGCACTGGCAGGGAGCCCCCCACAGTACTCACTCCTCCCCACAGGAAATGAGCAACAAGCTAGGGGCAGAAGCAGCTCCCCTGGCTGGCCTGAACAGAAAGACGCCAGGGCCTGCAGGGGCCCACAGCACCCTGTTCCAGCAGTGTATCAGCCCCACGTCCCTATGGGGAAGAGGAGGAAAGATGAGCTCCATCCTGACCCACATTTCCCAGAGCTCCCTTCCCAGGTCTGGCCTGGCCCGGGGAGTTCCTTCTCACCTGGTGACGTCGGTAAGTGAAACACTCATGCATGTATTCATACACGGAGGACACCCAGCTCATCAAAACAGTGGAGACTCCCACTTAACAGACAAGAGAAACAGCAGCCAGAGGTAGGTCCCTGAACAGTACACTTCCCAGTCCAGAGCCTCCCGGACCCGCAAGCACATCCCAGGTCTCCTTCAGATGGGAGAACAGACACTTCCTTGCTTCCCTTCCCTGGGCGGGCTCAGACGCTGAGAAAGCCCCATGCTCTAGGGGAAGGCTCTCCCGAGTGGGCAAGCCCACTCTCGGGTTCTGATTCAGGAGACCTAGGGAGGGGCTAGGGAGTCTTCACTCTTCAGAGGCTTCCCAGGGGATTCTGAAGATGAGGATCCAAAAACCTGCTCAGAGAGGAACAAACCTAGGAGGAACTCAGAATCAATGCCACGAGCCTGGGGATTTTTATTATCAGACTTAAAGATGTCCACACCCCTTGACCCAACAGCCCCACTTCCAGATATGTACCCCAAGGAAATGAAAAAGTACACTGATCCTCATGGCCACATGATATATGTTGAGAAGTAAAAGTGTTAGTTGCTTAGTCATGTTGGGCTCTTTGTGACCCCACTGACCGTAGCCCACCAGGCTCCTCTGTCCATGGGCATTTTCTAGGCAAGAATACTGGAGTGGGATGCCATGCCCTCCTCCAGGGGATCTTCCTGACCCAGGAATTGAACCCAGGTCTCCTGCATTGCAGGCAGATTCTTTACCATCTGAGCCACCAGGGAAGCCCAACTGAAAAATAAAACATTCCTAAATTTCCAATCAAGGGGGACCGTGATAGGGCAATACTGTGTACCCACAGAAAATGATTCCTTTGTTCACTCTTTTAAAAAAGCTTTATAGTATTTAGCTCCGGTTAGTATCTTCAAAATAAAAGAAGGCAAAAATACCATCGTTTGATTTCCTGCATTTTCCAAATTCTCTACCATGAACATGGCTAATTATATTTTTTAACCAATTATTTTAATGACCAGTGTCAGACTTAACGCTGTCAGTTAGGGGAGGATGGACGGCAGACAGCATCTAGTTCAACCATGAACATGAGAGAAGGAACACCTTCCCTGCCACCCTCGAATTCTGCTTGAATACTTACAGCAGCTGGGAGCTTACTCCCTTTCCTAAAGCAGTGACTGCTGGCAATTAAAAAGCTTCTCCTTAACCTGACTGTTGCTTCTGGATCCACATACAGGTTTCTCAGGAGACAGGTAAGATGGTCTGGTATTCCTATCTCTTTAAGAGTTTTCCACAGTTTGTTTTGATACACACAGTCAAAGGCTTTAGCATAGTCAATGAAAGAAAGGTAGATGTTTTTCTGAAATTTCCTTGCTTTCTCTATGATCCAGCAAATGCTGGCAACTTCAGCTCTGGTTCCTCTGCCTCTTCTAACCACCTTGAACATCTGGAAGTTCTCAGTTCATGTACTGCTGGACTCTACCTTCCTGTACCCAAAACCTCCATCTCCCTTGCAGCACATGGCATCAAAAGCTCAACAAATACAACAGAGCTGTCTTTCCAAAGAACTGACTTCAAGGGTGACTACCCATACTTTCCCACTATGGCCAAGAGGCAAATGTAGGTTACTGTAAGCAATGTTGACACGTATTCCCAATGCCATGTTTAAATCAAGTGTTGACCAGGGGCGGAGCGGGATGAACTGGGAGATTGGGATTGCCATATACACACTGTTGATCCTATGTACAAAATGACTAACAAAAGCCTACTGTATAGCACAGGGAATTCTACTCAATGCTCTGCGGTGACCTAAATGATAAGGAAATCTAAAAAAGAGGAGATATATGTATATGTAGGGCTTGCTGCTGCTGCTGCTGCTGCTGCTGCGTCACTTCAGTTGTGTTCGACTCTGTGCGACCCCATAGATGGGAGCCCATCAGGCTCCCCCGTCCCTGGGATTTTCCAGGCAAAAACACTGGAGTGGGTTGCCATTTCCTTCTCCATATGTAGGGCTTACCAGGGGGTTAAGTGGTAAAGAATCCATCTGCCAATGCAAGAGACCAGAGTTCAACCCCTGGATTGGGAAGATCCCCTGGACGAGGAAATGGCAAATCCCTATTCTTGCCTGGAGTATCCCGTGGACAGAGGAGCCTGGCAGGCTACAGTCCATGGGTCGCAAAGAGGCCAACACAACTGAGCGACTGAACGGCACGCATCCATGCATATGTATATATACAGATGATTTACTTTGCTGTTTAGCAGAACTATGAAAGCACAACACTGTAAAGCAACTATAATCCAATAAAAAATTTTTTTAATTAAAAATAAGAGTTGGTCACCTCCCCACAATCACCTAGATGAATATCATAAACATCCACGTCGCTCTGGAGTCACTGAGTCAATTGTTTCACAAACTACAGCTGCCCCTCCCCAACTAGTGACTATGACAGCCCTGCAATGGCTTGGGAAACTCTTCACTGAGGCCATTTTTGGGTGAGCAATCTGCCTGAGGTTGCCAGATCAGCCAAAACACACAGATGCTACAGCATCAGAAGCTGGGCCGTCTGGAGCAGCCCATTCAGGAGCATGCAGAAGGACAGCAGCCCCTAGAAAAGTGATGTTTCCTTTTCACCTCTCGTCTTATTTATTTCCTTACACTCCCATTTCTCTTCCACTCTTCTCCCCTAGGCACAGAGGCGACCATTGCTCTATCTTTTTCTTTGTGTTCTTGCAAAATGCACATTGTTTCGTATTATTAATTTACATAGCACTGCAGCGTCCACCAAGCACTGTGCTTTAAGCTCCATCCCATCGCCATGGGTGTGTCTCAGTCATTCGGATGCCACCCACAGAGCTCGGCAGCACTCCTGCAGGGGCTGGGAGGGAGCCTGGGGTGCTGGCATCCAGGAGAGGGCCTGCAGGGTCAGGGCTCAGCAGCAGCCCTGCCAGAGGCTGCAGGACAGCTGTCCCAGCAGGGGCAAGTCCCCGCCACCCCACACCCTGCCGTCCACTGACATCACCTAGCTTTCTAGTTTCTGCGAAGCCTAAGAGGTGGAAATGGAGTGTTCATCGCCAATTCTTACCAGACCTGCCAGAACCATGCCTACTAGGAAAGCGACAAGAAAATCATTTGCCACAGAAGTGTCAGCGGCACTGATGGAAACAATTGCTCCCTAATGAAAACCTCCACTAGGAAACCTCCACTACAGACTGACAAACCACAAACACCACCTTGCAAAACATCCTGCATCCCACCCGCTCCGGTGGGCGGAGGATCCTCCCAAGGACACGACTGTTCAAGAATAAGCGACAAGGGGTTCTCGGGCTCCTTCTCTTTTTCGTCATCACACAGTTGCACCACGAGCACTGCTATGCCCAGTTCCTACCACATGTGACTCCCCATGTGATCTGACAGCACCTGAAGCAGTCTACCTGTTCAGTGCGTCCCAGCAAGGTCAAACTGCTTCCAAGATTGCTAAATGCCGATTCCAATCTCTGTGCTAACTTCACCGTGGATCAGGAGCCAAGAGTTTACAGGCCAGCACTAGTTTGTGGACCATACCCTGAGCATGAGACAGAGGGGAACAAACCAACCAAGCTGCCCCAGAAGTCAGTGTAGGGTGGTGCTGAGGAGCCCTGGCGTTGGGCATCAGTAACAAAACAAGCTACAGCTTACACAGTGTCTACGGGGTGCAAGGAACTGCTCTCAACACTTCACAAATAGTAGCTCCTTTAATTCTTACAAGACAAGGTCCTATTGTTATTCTTGAGAGGGAAAGGGACTTGCCCATGGTCGGAGTAAGCAGAGATCCAAGATCAGAGTAAGCAGAGATCCAAGATCAGAGTAAGCAGAGATCCAAGATGTGAACCCACTTCCTGACTCAGACACAGGTGCTTGGCAATTTGACTAACCTGACTCCTGAGTGACCTGACCTCTCCCATCTGTCCCCTCACCGTATGGTGGAGTAAGGACCCCCAAAGTGTGGCTGAGGTCAAATGAAAAAATACGAAACTAGACAAAGAATCCGATGCAACAGAAACACCCGTCACCTGCACAGCATACCTGCAGGGCACACAGCCATCTGCCTGCAGGGGACCACTTGCCCACATCACCCNTCCCAGCAAGGTCAAACTGCTTCCAAGATTGCTAAATGCCGATTCCAATCTCTGTGCTAACTTCACCGTGGATCAGGAGCCAAGAGTTTACAGGCCAGCACTAGTTTGTGGACCATACCCTGAGCATGAGACAGAGGGGAACAAACCAACCAAGCTGCCCCAGAAGTCAGTGTAGGGTGGTGCTGAGGAGCCCTGGCGTTGGGCATCAGTAACAAAACAAGCTACAGCTTACAGTGTCTACGGGGTGCAAGGAACTGCTCTCAACACTTCACAAATAGTAGCTCCTTTAATTCTTACAAGACAAGGTCCTATTGTTATTCTTGTTTCACAGATGAGGAAACCAAGGCACAGAGAGGGAAAGGGACTTGCCCATGGTCGGAGTAAGCAGAGATCCAAGATCAGAGTAAGCAGAGATCCAAGATCAGAGTAAGCAGAGATCCAAGATGTGAACCCACTTCCTGACTCAGACACAGGTGCTTGGCAATTTGACTAACCTGATTCCTGAGTGACCTGACCTCTCCCATCTGTCCCCTCACCATATGGTGGAGTAAGGACCCCCAAAGTGTGGCTGAGGTCAAATGAAAAAATACGAAACTAGACAAAGAATCCGATGCAACAGAAACACCCGTCACCTGCACAGCATACCTGCAGGGCACACAGCCATCTGCCTGCAGGGGACCACTTGCCCACATCACCCGCCTGCTTTCACACCAGCTCAGAAGGAGGCGACATGGCAGTCCCTGCCAGAGACAAGGCTTGCGGGCCTATATGAGGTAGCCGTGCGGACACAGCTAGAGGGCAGTGGTCACCTGTTCCCCCTTGGCCACTTCACTCTTCAACCACTCCCCAAAGAGAAGGCCAGCAAATGGGAATGGGTCTCAAGTCTCCTGGAGAACTTGGAAAGTATGAAAGTGTTAGTCGGTCAGTCGCGTCCGACGCTTTGGGACCCCATGGACTGTAGCCCACCAGGCTCCTCTGTCCATGGGGATTCTCCAGGCTGGAATACTGCAGTAAGTAGGGTGCCATTCCCTTCTCCAAGGGATCTTCTCAACCCAGGGATCGAACCCAGGTCTCCTGCATTGCAGGCGGATTCTTTACCATCTAAGCCACCAGAGAAGCCCTTGAAACCCATTTCTAAACATCCCAGCTGTAATTCTCAGACTTCAAACTTAGGAGGAAAAAGAAGGCCTTCTAATCCATCTAACAGCTCACAGAAAGCCAACGATTTCAGGGATTCCAAGGAGGCTGACCAGTCGGTCTGAACCCCCTCTCCCCACCATCTTCTGGCCACAGTGCCCTCTCCCACACTCCACAGACCCCCCTCCTGCCCATGCCAGCTCCACCTGCTCCTCTAGGATGCCCGGGCTCAGGTAGCCTCACAGAGGTGCAGGTGCAGGAAGAATGACTGGATGTGACAGCCAGGCCTCCCCTATGCCTTCCGGTTATCCTGACCCCCCTTTCCCAGGGCCTGCTGAGTACCTGGTCTAAACAGGAGCTCGGAATTCCCATGAAGACCCACTCTTCATAGAATGAATTTTCTCCCAAGCCTGCTGCCCCTACTGCACATGCTGCCTCCTTACGCCAGCCTTCCTCCTCACCCGTCTCCAGCGCCCACCCAGCCTGCCAGCCACCTACCCACACCAGCTCATTGTACAATGACCTTCAGGCGGCCTTCTCTATGCCACATGACCTGCCCAGCTGGACACCGGCTCCCTAGGGCTTGGGCTTTCCAATGAGATAATAAACTCCTGGTGGGCAGCAGCCATCTTCTCGGTCACCCTTTCGAGAATCTTATAGATTTTTGTAACCAAACACACTGGCATCTGTTTTACAAACCACAAAATAGAAGGTGAGGAGTAGGAAGTTGATAAGCTAAGCTGATTACTTTTCAGGATTTCTAAAAGCTCCAGTCTAGACAGTGCAACCAGAAATGAAAACCTTTGAGGAAGAATAGGACATAATTTCCATCTGAAAGGGCAGATCCAGGTCGGGTGTCAATATGGGACTGTGGTTGTCACTCACGAGCGAGGCTAACGTTCTCCTCTCTGCAAGCTCAACATTTAGTGCCTGGGTGGAGCACTGACCAGGTATACACTGGATGGGTGACGAGTGGGCAGAGGAGTAGGCAGACAGTCCCTGCAGATGGACGGATAAAACCTGGCTTCACTTCTGTCTGGGCTCCACCCGAAAGGCTGAATGATCTCATGCAAGACACCGACTGCCTCCACTGAGTCTGCATATGAGAAGCCTTAATGTACAGGAGGCTCAGGGCAGAAACAGGAGCCTATGTGAAATTCCACAAGTTCCCGTGGAAAGCAAAGACAAACGGTCACTGTTCTGTTTCCTCCCCCCGAGTTCATAAAATGGGTGAGAATATATGACAAGATTCATAAAAGTGGTCTGCCATTTTCTATCAGAAATGAGTCAGGAGAGGGGCTTCCCTGGTGGTCTGCTGCTGCTGCTAAGTCACTTCAGTCGTGTCCAACTCTGTGCGACCCCAGAGATGGCAGCCCACCAGGCTCCCCCATCCCTGGGATTCTCCAGACAAGAACACTGGAGTGGGTTGCCATTTCCTTCTCCAATGCATGAAAGTGAAAAGTGAAAGTGAAGTCGCTCAGTCATGTCCGACTCATCACGACCCCATGGACTGCAGTCTACCGGGCGCCTCTGTCCATGGGATTTTCCAGGCAAGAGTACTGGAGTGGGGTGCCATTGCCTTCGCGGTTAAGAATCTGCCTTGCAATGCAGGGACCACCAATTTAATCCCTGGTCCAGGAAGATCTCACATGCCACAGCACAGCTAAGCCCGTGTGCCCACATGCCCCAACGGCTAAAGTCTGCCTGCTCTAGGGCCCACGCGCCGTAACAGCAGCCACCACAATGAGACGCCGGTGCTCCACAGCTAGAGAGGAGCCCCTGCGTGCCACAGCTGGAGAAGGCCCGCACGCAGCCACAGAGACCCCTCAATACATAAGTAAAAACAACCAAAAATAAAAAAAAATTTTTTTAATTAAAAAAAGAAATGAGTTAGGAGCATAGACAGTCCCTGCATAAACTCGCACTCAGGCCATAAATTCTAAGCTGTTTCAGGCTCTGCTATATTTTTTCCAAGAGAAGGACCCAGAGCCAGCACATTTCAGTTTTGTTTATTTTCTTGCCGTTTCCTGGATCCAGTTTCCACTGTGGTTGGCCATGGGGGTGGGCCAGCTCAGTGTTCACAAGGCCTTTACCCTCTTATCTTCATTAAAGGCTGCTCATCTGAGCAAGAGGCTTGGTGGCGTCACTGTGCTGCTTGAACTCTGTCCTGTGACTAAGCACCAAGGAGCCACAGCAGTCAGCGCTGGAAGTTTCTGCTGTGTCATGTAAAGAATGAGACAAGGAGGTACCTCCTGCCAACATCAGACCCATGCTCTGACTCAGCACTGAATGTAGAGGTCACGTCCTACGTTTGCATCTGAACAGTGCCCTCCGTGTGACAGGTGCTCAGAACACGTCTGCTGGATGAATGGACACTGTCATGAAGAAGAGAAAGGGTGCCCAAGGCGTGGGACACAGAAATCTCAGTGGGGACCTTCACAGGATGGGCCAGGGTACAGGACAAACACAGACTCTCTAAAGAAAAGGACAAGGACTCCGAAGCCTACCCAGTCTCCTCTCGGCAGCTGGAGGCCCCGAGAAGCTGAAGAACTTCTTTTGGCCTAGTCCGCCCATTAGTGGAACATAAATATTAATACCAGCTGCATGATCTGATAAAAGATTTTTCTCAGTGGTCAGGAAGGAGAGCTGCAGCACAATTCCATGAACTGCTGCGATGCCCTGTTACATGCTGGGAAGGCTGCAAAGCCAGGCCCAGATCAGGAAAAACTAGCCAAGGCTTCGAGACTCCCCGCCCAGCCTGTGGCTGGCAGAGGAGCCTGGGAAGGAGCTCTGGCCTGGAGAGAAACCTGGACCCTGTGTCCCGCTCCGCCAGGGCATGCTATGAGCGCTGGGGGAGCCCCTTTGTGTCTCTGGACTGCTAGCTCTCATTTCTAAAATCAGCAGTCTGGGCAAAGTCATCTCTAAGATCCCTTCCAGCCGTGATACTCAACAATCTTAAGCTGCTTAAGAAACATAAACAGGAAATGAAAGTTCTGGCCAGATAAGATGAAAGAGAGGTTACCCTGAGCAAGAAGAATGGAGGTTATCGTGACTATTAAAAAGGTCATTATATTTATTTAAAAGTATGCCTTCTTACATCAAAATTTAAAAATACAATTAAGTTTCTTCCCATGTGGTTTGATATCCTCTCACTCAGTCTTGGCTGGATAGATTTTCACCACATTTGAACAGCAGATTTACAATGGTCAAAGTGATAGACAAGAATATTTGTCTGGGGATCCCAGGTCACGTTAAGGAGTTAGTTACCATCCAGACAAGTAACCTGAAATTGACCCAGAAAGAAGCCTGAGAGCCACCTGGGAAAGAGACAGGCCACACCCAGAAAAACACTGTGGGCAGAGAAAACACACCCTGGCTTGAGACAGCCACCAAGGCCACAGCTCAGAGTCACAAGTGATTATCTCTGCTGGCTTTCCACACAGGCAGCTCCAGGAACCCCACCTGCAGGCCGCAGGTCAGAAGAAGCTTATTTATTCATCAGCAACTAACCATTCTCTTAGGCAATGAAGGGGTAGGGCCAGTCAGTGATAGTATTTTTAAAAAAGTAATTTTTCAAAAAAGGTAACCACTTTCCACCTGACCCCATCTGATGAGGTTTCACTCTGCTCCTTCCCCATCACTGCCTTGGGTAACAGAGAATAGTTTTTTTAAGTAGCTGGTCGTTTGTCATTTTTGAGAGCATGGTTCATCCCCAAAGAAAATCTACAAAGGTAAACAGAGGAAACAGGCAAAGACAAGAGTATCTGGTGCAAAAACAGCCTCTGCATCTAGCTGTCACTCACTAACCCAGCTCAGTTCAGGTAAAGGAGGTGAGACTTTGGGTGGCTCTTCACCTCTCTCATCATTGAGAGCATCTTACAATAAAAGCATCCAAGCACAGTAGTTTTCAAACTCAGTTCCAAGGAATTCTGAGAACCCAAAGAACCCTATGGAGGCACCTCAGGGAATCCACAAGGAAAAGGGGCAAGCACCAAGCCTCCATAGCCCCTGTCTAGCTCATATATCTGGCTTACACACCTAAGAGTCCAGTTAGTGGAAAAAAATTCCACAGCTAAAAAAATAATTTAACTCATAAACAACAGCTACATTTCACATGTTTCCATTTAATTGTCTGTAACAGTCCTGTGAGGAACCTGGGGCTACATGGGTTTGTGATCAGACTCCACAATCTGCTCCTTAACACAACCACCCTATGCTCATCCAGCATCTACGTGGACTCTCAGGGAAGGAATGTCACCTTCCACAGTCCACTCCATAGCTGGATGGCACAGTCCATGAAAACAAGCTCTTCCCTAAACAAAAAGCCCAGGGAAGGGTCCCAGGCAACCTTATTAATGTGTGGACCTTATTAAAATCCTGATTTAAACAAACCATCAATAAAAAGGCATTTCTGCAATAAGGAAAGTGTGAAAGTCACTCAGTCGTGTCTGACTCTTTGCAACCACATGGACTGTAGCCCACCAGAGTCTCTGTCTATGGAATTCTCCTGGCCAGAATACTAGAGTAGATAAACTGTTCCCTTCTCCAGGGGATCTTCCCAATTCAGGGATCAAAGCCAGGTCTCCTACACTGCAGGTGGATTCTTTACCATCTGAGCCACCAGGGAAGCCCATTAAGGAAAACTGAATATCAGTTGGATATAAGATGACATAAACTGTTAATACAGTCAACTGTTAAAAAAAAAAAACAAAACATTTTTTTTTAAAGATTTTATCTCTTAGAGAACTTCCTTAAGTATTTATGGAGAAAGTAATATGATGGCTGGGATTTGTCTGAAAATATTATAGAAAACAAAAGTTTGGGAGCTGGGAGTTTGTAATCTCTGCACATGTTTGAGTATTTTATAATATATAGTTTCAAATGAAGGTAGGAGGGAGAGAGAAAGGTTCTTCCTTACATTGGACTCAATTCTATCTCCCAGTATCTTCTACCAGTTAGCTCTCTGGGGTCAGAAAGAATCAGGTCTCATCCCCTGTCCATGTCCATCTGAAAACAGGCATCCAAGCCCCTCTAAGTCACCTTTCCTTTAAAATAACTCTTCCCTGGGTCCTTTTGGAGCTGAACTCCTCACAGCTCATGGCAATGCCCTCCTTAACTGCAGACCTCAGGACCAGAGCACTGTGAAGGTGTATTCTGAGCAGCCCCAGGAACATGGAATTCCAGGTCCATAGCACACTCTCCACCCTTCCTTGAGCATCTCTCTGTACCCTGTGACACTTCCTGATTCCAAGGACAGTTAGGGGATTGGCTCTCCACTCAAGGGCAGGTACCTCCTAGAGCAGAAGCAGCAGCAATAGCTTGCCCTCACTTCACATAAATCTCCTAGATCCTCACCAAAGCCCTATGAGGAGAATATTAGTCCTTTGACAGATAAGGAAAAAGAAAACCCAAAGAGGTTAAGCGATTTGTTAAAATCACATAGCCTAAGAGGAAGACCCAAGGTTTAAACTTGTGGGGGCTTCCCAAATTTGGGCTCATACACTCAGCTCTTTGTGGCCTTACTCCTGGGCTCCAAACCCATCAGTGATGCTCAGGCCACCTGGCTGATTCAGCTGTATCAACCATCTTTTCAGAAGTAACATCATTCCCCGGGCCATCTTCCAAATCTTCAGCCCAACAACTCCCCAGGGCTCAGAAAGATTCGCACAACAGTTAACCAATCCTGAACCTACAGTCACCAAACCACCAGGACATGTCTCTGCAAATCCTTCCAAGGTTCCCCCCGGAAACCCCAACTGTAGACCAAAGTTCAGTCTTAGAGAAGACGACAACAGGTTTAACCATCTCAAACAATAATCATCATGAACAAGACCATTCTTACTGAGCTACATTAGGGAAATGAAGGCCCAGAGAGGTCATACTTCTTACTTAGGCAGGATCACACACTCTTCCCTAAAAATCTACTGGTCCCAGAATCCACTATACGTCAGAATCAGCAACGTAGAAAAAAAAAAAAAAAAAATCCAATAGCCCCAGAAGCATATGCCCATTTCAGCTGGTATCAGAATTTAAGGTTTTTGGCTCCTTGAATGAAAGAGTTGTGAGAAAATTCAAAAAACGATAGTATACATTGATGTTCCAACTCTCAGCACTAATGCTCAAGTTTCCCAAGAGAGCACTTCTCAGAACACTTATGTTGCAAGACGCTCAATGAAAAAGGGCTTTGTGGTCAGATCAGTTTGGGAAACCCTGCACAGTGAACCCACTCCAGTGAAGTCCCAAGACGGGCTTACTGGTAGCTTGAGAGGCTCCCACTAAAGGAGCCTGCGTGACCTTCCCAAAACAACACTGCTCAAACGTACTTAACCACAGGACCCTTCTACAAATACCACCACTGACTTCCCACCAAACTACTGTTTAGAAGACGTTTTTGTGGGAAATGCTGATCTAGGTTTTTCTAAGGAAAAATCTTAACAGCCAGTTACCCTGAATTCAAGTCTATATAACCGGACTAACCCTGAATGGGATAAAGAGCAAGTGTCTACAAAGCAGAAATAACTAACATGCTTCTAGGCCTCTGGGGATGGAGATGTTAGTATTGCAGACATGAAGGAAATGTGTGAACATCTCCTGGCCAGATATGAGTGCGATTGGGATTCTATGGTCAACAACTCCTGTCCTCAAAAGAGTTACAGATGACTACTAAAACATTTACAGTCCAAAAGGAATGTCTCGAGACTTTCCAAAATGAGTCTGGGGGGAAAAAAATTACACAATTTTTAGAAAATAATAAAACATAAACTGAGACTCCAGGCAGGACACTCACCCCTGAGTCAAGGTGCTGTAGACAGTAGGAATTCCTTTAATTAAAACTCAAAGCAAACAGTCTGGAAATTCCTTAAAGAATTAACACAGAATTATCACATCAACCGTAATTCCACTCCTGGATATATAACCAAAAGAACTGAAAGTAGGGCCTCAAAGAGGTATTTGTGCACGAATGTTCACAGCAGTTTTAGTCACAAGAGGTGAAAGGAACCCAAGAGACCATTGGCAGATGAATAGATAAACAGAATGTGGTATATACATGGAATGGAATATTATTCAGTCTTTAAAAAGGAAGGAAATTCTGTCACATGTTACAACATGGGTGAACCTTGAGGATATTATCCTAAGTGAAATAAGCCAGTCACAAAAAGACAAATACTGTAGGATTCCACTTACACAAGCTAGCTAAAGGAATCCAATTCACAGAAACCAAGTAGCACGGTGGTTCCCAGAGGTGGAAGAGAGAGGAAGGAGGAGTTATTGTTTAATGGATACAGTTTTAGTTTCGCAAGATGTCAAAGTTCCAGAAATCTCTTACTCAACAATGAGAATACACTTAGCACTTCTGAACTGCACATTTAAAATGGTTAAGATGGTAAATTTTATATTATGTGTTCTTTAAATATTTAAAAACTAAATGGAAATTCTGACATGGATGACCCCTGAAGACATGATGCTAAGTGAAAACAAGCCAGTCACAAAACGATGAATACTCTATGATTCCGTTTCTATGAGATACCTAGAACAGTTAAATTCAGAGACAGAAAGAATAGAATGGTGGTTGCTAGAGGCTGGGGGGAGGGGAGAATGGAGAGTTATTGTTTAATTGATAGAGTTTCAGTTTTGTAAGATGAAAAAAGTTCTAGAGATGGATGGTGGGGATGGTTGCACAATGCGAATGTACTTAATAGCACTGAAATGGACACTTAATGTGAACAAGATAATTATTTTGATGTTACAGATATTTTGCCACAATGCAAAAAATAGCAAAAAATGTTTCGAATAGTAAGTGTTATGCTATGTGTCCCTTAGTGTGAATTGAAACATCAAGGTCAACAGTCACCCCACAATTACCCACCAAGGGTTCACAATTGGATGGCAAACATGGGACACTCAAAGTATCTGTTTAATTTAAAATATTTCTGTAGCACTTTCATGGAACTCTGTCTCAAACAGATCAATAGACACACACAATTCAGAGATATGCAATCTGCCCCAGGGAAAAAGGTGGAAAAAAAAAACCAGTATCTCCCCAACTCAATCCCATTTCTTTTTTCCTTTTTTTCTTTTTTCTCAACCCCATTTAAAATTATTTTCTGAACACGCTCAGCCTCCCTACTGCACAGGATGACAGGCAGCTCAGCCCTCTTGCTCTATGCCCACTATGTGTGTGGCTCACATCTTCCCAAGATACAGGAAATAAAGAGTCCCCCCATGAAGGTGGTTGGAATGCTGCCTCTGCGGCTAAGTCACTTCAGTTGTGTCCGACTCTGTGCAACCCCATAGACGGCAGCCCACCAGGCTCTTCTGTCCCTGGTATCCTCCAGGCAAGAACACTGGAATGAGTTGCCATTTCCTTCTCCAATGCATGAAAGCAAAACCTCAGTCGTGTCCAACTTAGCCACCCCATGGACTGCAGCCTACCAGATTCTTCTGTCCATGGGATTTTCCAGGCAAGAGTACTGGAGTGGGTTGCCATTGCCTTCTCCGGTGGCTGGAATGAGGTGGACCAAAAAAATGAAGACAAGATACTTCTCCTACACTGCTTAGTTTTTCAGGAAATAGAAAGCCAGAGAACAAAAATCACTCAACACTAATGCTAAATCAAAAAATAATGACCGTGGTACAGAGCTAGAAGAAGTCTCAGAAGTCTAATCCAACCCCATCACCAGGTTTTCTTGGACCTAACGCCACCTTGCAAGTTCTGAGAACCCTGCAGCAGGAGTCCCCAGCCTCTGGGTGGTGGACCAGCACCTCCTGTCAGATCAGCAGTGGCATTAGACTAGAAATTAAGTGCACAACGAATGCAATCCACTTGAATTATCCCAAAACCATCCCCTCCCCATCCCGTGGAAAAGTTGTCTTCCACGAAATCGGTCCCTGGCGCCAGAGAGGTTGGGGACTACTGCGTTAGAGGACCGAGGCAGTCCTGAACTTCTTCCAACTTTACCTCATCTAGCTTTTCACTGGAAAAAAAAAAACAAGCCCTGGATAGTTAAGAGGCTCATCAAAGGTCAAGATGTTGCACAGTTAGGAGCAGATTCCCATCCAAAACTCTTTCGAGGACACCAAGCTGACATTCAAACTCTAAGCGCAGAGAGGCAAGGGCGCTCCAGTCCTGCAACAGGTAATAGGGTTGCTCCACAGGACTCCTGGCAGCGAGTCCCACAGTGCTGGTACCTGAGGGTTGACCTGGGAACTTCCGACACCAAAGTCACACCGTCTGCTTCCATCACAGACATACAGTGGGAGGGGATGTCTGTGTGTGCATCTGGAGCTCACCCTGGCCTTCCTGCACTTTCACAGCCTCTGTCACCGTGAAGTCACCATCTAGGAATCTGCACCTATTTCTGAAGAGGATCTGGACTTCACAGGGACACACTACTCATTTGCCACACCAGCTGAATAGTTATCCATGCAACAGAAATTTACTGAATGCCCATCCTGGGCCAGGCTCTATTCTAGGCACTGGGAATACAACAGCAAATTTGGTTCACGGAGGTTACATTCTACTCTTGGTGACCTACAGCCACAGTAAATGCAACCCTGACATCCGTTTACAAGGAGTTTATAAGGAGTTCTCACATAGCCCTCAGATACATCAGGAGAATCCCAAGCTTCTGCTTCTAAGGCTGGTTCCAGGCTTCATTGTCCACCACAGTAATAGATGCTCCTTTTTTTCTACCATGGACTGTCAAATAGCACAGTGAAGTAGTTATTGTTTTAAATATTCTGTAGAGAGGGAGGAGATCACATCAGTCAATACTAAAGGAAATCAATCCTGAATATTCATTGAAGGACTGATGCTAAAGCTGAAACTGCAATACTTGGCCACCTGATGCGAAGAACTGACTCCTTGGAAAAGACCCTGATGCTGGGCAAGATTGAAGGCAGGAGGAGAAGGGGATGACAAAGGAAAAGATGGTTCCATGGCATCATCGACTCAGTGGACGTGAATTTCAGCAAACTCTGGGAGATGGCGAAGCACAGTGAAGCCTGGCATGCTGCAGCCTGTGGGGTCACACAATCAGACACAACTGAATAACTGAAAAACAGAGGGAGATGAGTTCAGTAAGGCTAACTGTCTTGCTTAAAGTCTTAAAGTCCAGTTGACCTATTTCAAATCCTTAAAGATGATGCTGTGAAAGTGCTGCACTCAATATGCCAGCAAATTTGGAAAACTCAGCAGTGGCCCCAGCACTGGAAAAGGTCAGTTTTCATTCCAATCCCAAAGAAAGGCAATGCCAAAGAATATTCAAACTATTGCACAATTGCACTTATCTCACAAGCTAGTAAAGTAATGCTCAAAATTCTCCGAGTGAGGCTTCAACAGTACGTGAACCGAGAACTTCCAGATGTTCAAGCTGGATTTAGAAAAGGCAGAGGAACCAGAGATCAAATTGCCAACATCCATTGGATCATCAAAAAAAAAAGCAAGAGAGTTCCAGGAAAACATCTATTTCTGCTTCATTGACTATGCCAAAGCCTTTGACTGTGTGGATCACGACAAACTGTGGAAAATTCAAGAGATAGGAATACCAGACCATCTTACCTGGCTCCTGAGAAATCTGCATGCAGCTTAAGAAGCAACAGTTAGAACTGGACATGGAACACAACAGACCAGTTTCAAATTGGAAAAGGAGTACGTCAAGGCTGTATATTGTCACCCTGCTTTATTTAACTTATATGCAGAGTACATCATGCAAAATGCCAGGCTAGATGAAGCACACGCAGGAATCAACATTGCTGAGAAAAATATCAATAAGCTCAGATATGCAGATGACACTACCATTACGGCAGAAAGTGAAGAGGAACTGAAAAGCCTCTTGATGAAAGTAAAAGAGGAGAGTGAAAAAGCTTCAAGTCAAAAGCTGTAGTACATATACACAATGGAATATTACTCAGTCATTAAAAAGAATGCATTTGAATCAGTTCTAATGAGATGGTTGAAACTGGAGCCTATTATATAAAGTAAGCCAGAAAGAAAAACACCAACACAGTATACTAACGCATATATATGGAATTTAGAAAGTAACGGTAACCCTGTATGTGAGATAGCAAAAGAGACACAGATGTATAGAACAGTCTTTGGACTCTGTGGGAGAGGGCGAGGGTGGGATGATTTGGGAGAATGGCATCGAAACATGTATATTATATGTGAAAAGAATCGCCAGTCCAGGTTCGATGCATGAGACAGGGTGCTCGGGGCTGGTGCACTGGGATGACCCAGAGGGATGGTATGGGGAGGGTGGTGGGAGGGGGGTTCAGGATGGGGAACACGTGTACACCGGTGGCGGATTCATGTCAATGTATGGCAAAACCACTGCCATACGGTAAAGTAATTAGCCTCCAATTAAAATAAATAAATTTATATATTTTTAAAAAGCTTCAAGTCTAAAACCTAGTAAAATCTGACAACCTCTCCCACCACCCCACACCTAACTGCATCATCATATGAAGATGAGACCACATGTAGTAGACATTCACCTGATGCTCTACCTGCACAACATCCTTTCCACTCTTTTTTGAGAACTGCTTCTTCCCACTCTAAAGAACCACATGGTACTGGTACAAGCTGCCAATCACAGCATCCCATCAGGCTACCCTATTGGTTGGGCCAATCCTCTAGCCCTAGCCACAGAGACTGGATCTCATATGGACATGTTAACCATAGTTAAGCCAATCAGAATCCTTCCATGAGATTTTTTTTCTGCCTGGTTTAGTGGATTCAGCTCCCTTTATTCTCTGGTCGGAGGCTGTGAAGATGAAGCCAAGAGGGGCCTGAGGTCATGTTCCAGGATGACATTAATAGAAAAGCCCACGGCATTCAGGATCAATCACCCAAAGGCCACTGACCCCAATCCATTCCAAAGTTTTGGAATATTATACAATCAATCCTTCTTTCCTGTCTAATACAGTTACCCCTAAGTTTCTGTTGCCTGCGATCATAGGTACCTGAATCTAATACATAGAGGGATAATAATAACTGCCTTTCTGTTAGGAATCTCATTTCAATCATATTTTCAAGTTCTTCTACCACTTCCTCTTAACACAATTAAAATAACCAAACGAGGGCTTCCCTGGTGGCTCAAGGGTGAGGAATCCGCCTGCCAATAAAAGGTCCAGATAACCTCTAATGAATAATAGATAATCCACACCTGACAATCAGCAGCCAAATGCACTCCTCCTACTAGAAACGCCTGGCATGGTTATTCCTTTTTAGAAAACTCCTTCAGCTTTAATTTCTGACAAGGGTACAAAGCCTAAACTCCAAGTGGTATATAAACCCCTTGCTCTGACTACCATATGCTTTTTCCTGATCTCATCCACCTCTGGTGGCTCTAGTTACCATCTACATGTGGAAGGCCCCCCAGACTGGTTTCCCAGCAGGCCTAGCCATCATGGTCCTTCCGATTATCTCTGCATCCCCACCCATCTTGAGCCAATGCCAAAGCCCTGCTCACTCAGGCTGGTCTAATTTCTACAACCTGAAAACATACTGCTTCTCTCATGGTCTCTGCTCTTGGTTCTTCCACCCGAAACTTCCTTCTTCCCCTCTGCACGCTCAGAGAACCCCTTCAACACCATGCTCAAGCCACAACCCCTCCTCGGAGCCTTCCTCAGCTTCTTCAGCAAACACTACTGTCTCCATCCTCTTAACTCTAGTGAAGCCAAGTCAGTCAGCTCACCAGGAAACGAAGGAGGAGGCACAGAGGGCACGGGAGGAGACGTGCGGCCCAGGACACGCAGGAGGGAGGGCAGCCAGCAGTCACCGTGTTCTGCCACTTCTGCGCCACTTGAGAGGCCTGCTGGGAAACCAGTCTGGGAGCCCTCCACGTGCAGATGGTAACTAGGGCACCAGAGGTGGCTGAGAGCAGGAAAGCATGCGGTAGTCAGAGTGAGGATGACGACGACGTGCGTGCTCAGTTGTGTCTGACTCTTTGCGACCCCACAGACGGGAGCCCACGAGGATCCTCTGTCCATGGAGTCTCCCAGGAAAGAATCCTGGAGCAGGTTGCCACTTCCTACTCCAGGGGATCTTTCTGGCCCAGGGATCAAACCTGCATCTCTCACACTGGCAGGCAGATTCGTTACCATCGAGCCCCGTGGTATTTCTATCGCTCAGTTGATCTGTCTCATAACGTCCCTCTTCTCAGTGTCCCATTCCCCCACCTAGGCAGCGAGCGGCAGGCTGGAATTACATCCACGCAGCCTGGCCCTGTCTGCACCAAGCGCAGGACCAGACACCTCGATCCTGCTCAATCACATTTTGCCTCCCAGGAGTTGAGGCAGGCCATGCAGCCCCAGCTCACAGATGAGGACCCTGAGGCCCAGGGCCAGGCAGTTGAGGAGCTTCAAGAGAGAAAACCCAGATGTCAGCGAACGAATCAAAGAGAAGAAACAAAGGACCTCATGGGTTCCAAGTGAACAAACCCGATCCTGGTACATCTACGGGAAAAGCTAGAGACCTGAGCCAGTCAGAAGAAAACGGTTCTCTCCTCTCTCTACCACCAGCAGGGACAAAGGTACCTACTGCTTTCTTAAACATTCACGTACTGGGACAAGGGAAAGCTACAAAATTCCACAGAGCTCCCAGCGCAGGAAATGGCTTGAAGCTGTAATGGGAGGGCTTACCTAGGTAACAGGAAAAACCCCCAAGGACATGGAATCTGGAGCGCTGCACTTAGCCTGACTCCAGCTCCCTTCTGCCCTGCAACTTCCAGTCTGTCCTCAGATCTCACAGACAGGCCCGGAACCCTGCGTCCGCAGGAAAGGCGGCACTCATGCCACGGGGTGCCACAAGATTCAGTGAGATATTAAAGTATGCTTTAAGATTGAAAATGCTCAATAGCAATGTACTGTCAATTCTGTTACAGAAGTCCCCCTAGCCCCCAGAATAAAACCGCAGTGTGGTTTCTGAGTCACCTTCAAACTCCAGGCCTAAGCGTGGTAGATTATAAATGCCCAGGCTCTCTCTCATTGAGCATGAGAATAGATAAGTTTGATTTGCTTACCTGCCCAGCGCCACCTAGGCCTGTTTCCCCCAGTTCCAGACCCCACATGGGGAGCTGTCAGACATCATTCCCTGCAGCACAACAAAGTCCCACAGCACACAAGTATTAGCCAGGGGATGGGCATTCCAGGCCAGGGGCCCACATGGGATGTGGAATCCATCAAGGGAGCCCCTAACTGGATGATGGCAACACCTTGGAGATGGAGAAACAGTGACAAGGGCGCCTCCCTTTGAGGCTGTGGGTCCTTGGGAAGCCAACAAGTTCCTCCCTGGAGCTCCACAAGAGCCCTGCACTAAGGCTGACTGACAGGCAGCGCTGTGCACCTGTATGCAAAGTGGAACCTGCTGGGAGAGCAAAGACCAGGACACAGGGCTGAGCCTCCCTGGCTTTGGCTCCTTGGGGATGAAACTAGTCTTCTATCCCTTCAACCTGAGCAGTCCTTTTAGACACTGAACTTTGTACCATAAGAGGGGCTCCCTGGCTGCAAGAAGATATGCTGGAAAATCACTGCACAGTACTTCATCCTTTACAAAGATCCAAGGCTCTGCGGTTTATGTCATCCCTCATCCCCAAAAGCTCTACATGGCATCTTACCAGGTCAAATGCCATCCTATTTTTTTCTAAACTATTAACTAAAATTGGGCTTCCCTCATGGCTTAGTCAGCAAAGAGACCGCCTGCAATGCAGGAGTCCCAGGTCGATCCCTGAGTCGGGAAGATCACCTGGAGAAGGAAATGGCAACCCACTCCAATATTCTTGCCCGGGAAATCCCATGGACAGGGGAGCCCGGTGGGTTACAGTCCACGGGGTCGCAAGAGTCGGACATGACTTAGCGAACAACAACCAAGCCAAAATGAACAACTTTCCTTTGAAAAAGCTACACAGCTCTACACCGTGTTAAAACTAGGGTCTAAAAAGCTGCCCTTGAGAATAAAATCCAAACCTTATTTCATTCTTTCCTTAGAAGTCAGACCAGCTTCCAGAACTTCAGCTCGGAGAAGCCCCACCTTATCCACCAGGCATAGAAAAGAGAGGGACCTAATTAATGACAATTCATCTATTCCAGAGATTAAAGCTAGCACTGATTCAACACATCCCACCCAGAACTTGAGTCTGCATTCTAACTTCCACCAGCTTCCTTGATCACTTTCTTCCTTCAAACACAGACAGCTAGACAAGACAGCAAGGCAATTAAAAAGATACTATGTATAAAATAGGTAAATAACTGGAGAACCTACTGTGTAACACAGGGAATCCTACACAATGCTTTGTGGTGACCTAAATGGGAAGGAAATGTACAAAAGAGGGGATATAGGATATACCTTTAGCTGACTCACTTAGTAAAGTGAGAAACTAACAGCAGAAACTATTACAACATTGCACTCCAATCAAAAAATTAATTTAAAAAAAAGAAAAAGAATAAAAAGTTAGCCCAAAGAGATGTCCCTCTGACCTTATTAGCCTCATAGCCACATCCAACAGCTCTTCTTAACATCTTCCAAACCATCATCCCAGGGGAGGACTAGGTTGACCAGCATGAATGATCATAATTGGGGGACAATGCAAATTTGAGAGACGAAAATGCTAGAGTCAGAAACTCACAGTGGAGACAGAAGGGCCACCAATGTAATGATCTGCTGTGTAGCCAGCAGTTCAGTCTCTGTATGTCAGCTGCCTTCACTACAAAAAGTCGGTTGAGATGGCCAATATCCAACGGAGCTGTTACCAGGAACAGCTTATAAAATCATCTCCTTAATAAGTCAGGCTTTTAACAGCCAAATAAACGGGTCTCATCAGCCTGTGGCCTACAAGCTGTTACAAGCAGTTTGTCAGCCCTCTCCATTCACTTTTAAAACAAAGACAAGACACAGAAAGACACTAGCTGCTTCCTGGCTCCAGACGGGTTAAATAAAACAATGGGTCATAATTGGAAACTCCTGGTGCCCAATACTTTGAGGGACTTAACCACTCCAAGCTGGAGCTTTCTCTCTGGCAAAGTAGGAATCATAGCTCACAGAGTGGTAACAATTAAACGTGACAAAGCAGAGTGCCTGTCCCAACAGTAGGTGCCCAACAATGGCTGGCTCTTCCTCAGAGCTATGCTTTCCTCAGCTTCCCTGTCTAAAAGCCTGGCTTTCCACAATCCCCAAACAGGCCACGCCAAGCCTACCAGTTGTCACCAACTCACAGTAATATCCCCCTCCACACACACACACACACACACAGGAATACTCAAGGATTCATCACCCACCATCCAAGGGTACCAGCCACCAGCCTTCCCTCCTCAAACAGCTGGCGCACCCTCAGGGAAAGAACTGAGTCCCAGCAGCTACTACGAAGATTTTCCCATGGTGCAATGCGACTCCCCCCAACTTTACCCGGCCCACAGTTTCCAAAGAAACCTAGCAGGCATTGTGCATAATCAACCACAAGTCTCGCCGAGCAAAACAGACTTGAGCTCAGAGCAGAGGGAGCTAAGAAAATCAGAAAGTGAAAAAGGCACAAGTGGTCCTGAAACCGGGTGCCAGGAACCAAAATTCAGGAGTACCAGCCCTGGCCCGGGTTCTATTCTTTTAGACCTTAACACTGATTGCAAGGCTAGCAGAGGTTCTCAAAGAACTGGTGGATGAAGAGTCTTAGAAAAGGGACTGACTAGACATACCTCCGAGGTCGCCCCGCAGGCTGGACCCGGTGGTCTCTAGTGGACCCCGCTGCGTGCCGCGGCACCTGGAGAATGAAGGCCTACAGTGCCGGGCATTGTTCACAGCAAGGGCGGGACTGCAGG
>SJYV01039069.1:226814-320618 GCA_006410875.1 Neotragus pygmaeus | reverse complement strand
TCAGGGCCCGCCGCGGCGCGGCCCGCTCCGAGCACCCCGGCCCGGCTCACCGGGGCCCCGCGGCCGCCGCCCGCTCCGCCATGCCCGCGCCCCGCCGCCGCCGCTCTGTCCCTCCGCCCTCCTCTTCTCTCCCCTCCCTTCCCGCGGCCGGCCTTTCAGGAGCCCGGGCGGCCGGCCCCGAGGGGATGGGCGGAGGGGAGGGGTCCCCACCTCCCCGCCCCGAGCCCGCCTGGGAGGCGGGGACACCGCGCGCGCTGGCCCTCCCGGTCTCCGGGGCCCAGGCTCCACCCGCGGCAGAGTTCGCGGAGTTAGGGGCCCGGTGGGAAGCAGCCCGCCCCCTCAGCTAGGCACGTGGCCAGCCCCCAAGCTATTGGAGACTCCCTCCAAACAAAACCCTGCGCCCCCGGCCTAGCGTTTTCTAATCTGAAATACTCCACAGTCAAGCCTGGAGACAACTGAGGGGATGTCCCCTAAACTCGGCCATCTCCAAATTTAGACCTCCCCCAAATCTGTGAGATATCCCCACTCACTGCAAGGAGCTCTTAGATAGAAAATGATGCTGGTTTAGTCGCTAAGTCGTGTCCGACTCTTGCGACCCCGTGGACTGTAGCCAGCCAGGCTCCTCTGTCCCTGGGATTGTGATCCCAGGGACAGAGGAGCCTGGCGGGTATTCTTGCCTGGAAAATCCCAGGGACAGAGGAGCCTGGCGGGCTACAGTGCATTGGTAGGCAGATTCTTTACCGACTGAGCTAGGAGGGAAGCCCTATATAGAAAATATCCCAGTATTATCCCCCGAGACCGAGTTAATCAGGATTTATGCCTCACCTACATTTTAGATGGGTTGGTCCCCAGTGTCTAAAGAAGTGGGATGTTGGGGCCAGAGACGGAGGGATGGGTTGCTGGAAGAACAAGAGAGTGGTGGGGTGTGCTGTGGAGCCACCGCGTCTTTTTGGCAAGAGAAGTGCTCTCCTTCCTAGATGTCACCCCAGATTCCAGCTAGTCTCTGGAGAAGGTAAATCCATGGGCTGCAGAAGCCTTGCTCCCCTGATGGCCTCAATGAGGCTCTACACTTGGGCTCCACGTCCAAGAAGGTCTCCTGCCCTTGCGGACACATACCATTTACCTCCTGATCACAGGAGGAGGTCCTTAAAAGCTGAACTCCCGACTGAGCGCTTCCAATGACCCCAGCTGGCTAGTGTAGAGTGGAAATCCCAGGGCTGGTGCGTCCATTGAGTGAAGCTCATTTACAAACCCTGGGGATCACAGGGGCCTTCTCTGCTGTCACACCCGCCACCAGCATCACCACTTCCCTGCTTCCCCTCAGTAGCAACTTTCTTCCATACTGCTGCTTTAGGGGGAGGAGTCGCTTTAATTCAGTGGAAACAAACTCTATGCATAGTGACTAGAACAAAAGTACCAGAGTTTGCACTTCGGTTTTGGATTTCCTTTTAGGTAGCTACACGGTGTGGAAGCAAATCAATTGCTCTGGCTGTTCTCAGTTTTCTCCTGAGAATAACAAGATGGGGGGAGAGTGTATCCCATCAGGGGATATGAACAAGCTCAAGGGTGTCAATGAAGATTTTGAAATTATCTAAACCTTTTTTGTAGACACATATTGTCTACAGTGGGCTTCCCTGGTGGCTCAGGGGTAAAGAATCCGCCTGCCAATGCAGGAGACACAGGTCCAATCCCTGGGTCGGGGAGATCCCCTAGAGAAAGGAATGGCTAACCCACTCCAGTATTCTTGCCTGGAGAATGCCACGGACAGAGGAGCCTAGCAGGCTACAATCCATGGGGTCGCAAAAGAGTCAGACACGACTGAGTGACTAAACAGCAACAACAAATTGTCTACAATATGTATTTTTCTGGGACAGGAGTCCGTGACTTTCATCGAATTCATTAAGGGCTCCGCGACCCAAAGTGGACCCAAAATGGTGGAACTCAACTCTTTTCAGAGGACTCCCTTCTTAGATAGTCTGGGCTTCTATAACTGAGCAAAGTTCTAGGGGATGGGAAGGCTGTTCTATTGCCCAGGGCCCGGGGTCTAGACCAGCTCCCTCCCTGTCCTTCCCACTCCTGCCCCTGAAAGGTGGCTCCCCCTTCTGGTCACCTGTTCCCATACATCATCTGCAAAGGCATCCACTCTTCTGGACACAATGGGACCTCTGTTCCCAGCTGGATTAAGTAGAAATCTAGGGGTGGGAGGGAGGTGGAACGGAAGAATAGAAGTTTTGGAGACTAATTTGGTCTGTGGTTAGAACAAACTGTGACTAAGTCCTAGGTCCAAAGGGTGCCTGGGTAGGAGAGGGCAGGAGGGAGGTACCGTCTCCCAGTAACCCCTAAAAAGAAGTGAGGAGCTTGGGTGCTGTGGCCCTGGAAGCTTTCCCAGGAAGCAGCGAGGAAGTCCATTTGCTATGAGTGCTTTCTCCCAGGGGCTACAGAGTGATAGATGATTACTTTCAGCAGACCCTTTATTGGAAACTCTGGGGTTTTATGCAAAACATAAATTCTGGAGGAAATCATTTACTTTATAAACATATTCAACCTTAGGAGTTCTTCAGCCAGTGACCTTGATATGACCTTGTATTTCTGTAGCATTTTAACTCCTTTAGGGCGTCTTCCCTCACACCATTCCCTTTGTGTCCTGTTCTAGGCTGAATTGTGTCGTCCCGCTCTCAAAAAAATATGTTTGAGCCCTGACTCCCAGCACCTGTGAACATAACCTGATTTGGAAATAAGGTCTTTGCAGATGTAATCAAATTAAAACAAGGTCCTGGGACTTCCCTGCTGGTCCATTGGTTAAGAATCTGCCTTACAACGCAGGGGTCATTGGTTTGATCCCTGGTCAGGGAACTAAGATCCCACATGCCACAGAGCAATCAAGCCCATGCACCACACTCCAGTCCATGTGTCACAATGAAAGATCCCACATGACACAACAGAGCTCCCCCAACTAAGGCCTGACACAGTCAAATAAGTATTTTTAAAATGACATTATATCGGATTGTTGTTTAGTCACTCAGTCGTGTCCAACTCTTTTGTGACCCCATAGACTGTAGCCCACCAGGCTCCTCTGTCCCTGGGATTTTCCAAGTAAGAATACAGGAGTGGGTTGCTCGATTGGGGGGCCCTAATCCAGAGTCTAATGTTCTTAGAGAAGAGGGAAATTTGGACACAGACACAAACAAGAATACCATGTGAAGACAGAGGCAGAGGTTGGAGTTCTATATCTACAAGGCAAGAAATGCCAAGGATTGCCAGCAATCTCCAGAAGCTGCAGAAAGAGGCCTAAAAGAGACTCTCCTGCAGAACCTCCCAGAAGGAACCAATTCTGCCAGCACTCCTATTTCTGACCTTCAGCCTCCACAACTGTGAGCTAGTAAGTATCTGTCATTTTAAGCTCCCCCAACAGTTTGTATAACCCACTCCAGTATTCTTGCCTGGAGAATCCCATTGACAGAGGAGCCTGGTGGGTCCATAGGGTAGAACAGAGTCAACACTACTGAGCGACTGAACAACAACAACAGTTTGTGGTAACTTAGAACAGCAGTCCCAGGAAACTAATACAGTCTCATTTCAGTGGACAAAGGTGGGTGTCCTCACTTCCCACATCACCTGCTCACCTCACTCTTTTCTGCCTGAGAATTTCTCTATAGATGTGCAGACCTTTCCTCCTTCGGATCTTAGAGGAAGAGGGCCTCTCCTCCTTGACAGCAGCCCTCCAGACTCTGGAGAGAATCTTTGCACCCCCTCCCTGCACACAGACACACATACAAATGGCCTCCCTTTCCCTTTGTCAACAAACAGGCCTGAGTCTCCCCATTCTCAAAGGGGCCCTTCCCTCTCTCGTGTCCTCAGGGAAGAACTAGTGCCTGACAACAGAACCTCCACATGCTCATGGACCCCATGTCCCTCGGTTGGCGCTTTGCAATCTGACTTCTGAGAACATTTCCCCATAGAGAACTCCTCCCCCCACTTAGCTCTCCTGACACCACCCCAAGGCCTTTCCTTCACTCTGGAGCAGGACAGACTTGAGCTCAGATCCCAGCGCTGACACTCACTCCTTAGATAACCCTGGGCTAGTTACTTACCGTTTCTGAGCCTCCATTTCTGCCTCTCAGCCTTGAGACTGAACATCCCCCTTTGGTGGAGTTACTAGGAGTATTCAGTGATAGGCCTTATACGAAGCCCTTAGTATGTGGCAGGCATATGAACCCTGTAAGGCAGTGCTTGATCAGGCAACTACAGCAGTGGGAATGCCCGATTTATTTACTTTTATAATATTTACTTGGCTGCACCAGGTTTTAGCTGTGGCATGCAAATTCTTAGTTGTGGTATGTGGGATCTAGTTCCCTAACCAGGGATCAAACCTGGGCCCTCTGCTTTGGGGACATGGAGTCTTAGCCATTGGGCCACTAGGGAAGTCCCTAGAATGCCTGACTTATAGAATGGCTTTGCACCTTATTAGCTGGGTTGTTGTTGCTGTTTAGTCACTAAGTCATGTCTGACTCTTTTGTGAACCCTGTAGATGGTAGCCTGCCAGGCTTTTTTGTCAATGGAATTTCCCAGGTAAGAATACTAGAATGGGCTGCCATTTCCTCCTCCAGGCAACTCTTCCCAACCCAGGGATCGAACCTGGGTCTCCTGCATTGCTGGTAGATTCTTTACCACCGAGCCACCTGGGAATCCTATTAGCTGGATGACACTCGATAAACCTCTTTGTGCCTCAGTGTCTTCATCTATTGATGAAAGATAGTGTCAAGAATTATATCAAAGGAGTTAATGCTCAGTCAATAGCAGGTGTACTGTTCTTTTGGCTTCCACCATCTCATCTGTCTGTCAGAAAGGAAAGGCTCCCTGTAGCATGTAGCAACAGGTTTTCAGTGGTTGTTTTTAGGTTTGAAAGCATGGTGTGGGCTCCAGCAGAAAGATGTCTATTTCACTTCTATTCAGAGGACAGGTGAGGACAGGGGCCCTTTCTATGCTGTTCTCTGCTGTACCTGCCTCCCACAACGCCTGGCACGTGGTGGTGGGTGCTCAGCTGATACTTTTTAATTAACAAGTGAACAAAATGAATGAATGAATGAATAAAGAGTTGTGCACTAAGGCCCTGCTTCAAAAAATTATATGTGCTAAAAAAAATGGAAAGATGAGGAAAGAGAGCGTCTGAAAAAGGAGCAGCATCAGAAACATCATTAGAGAGGTTGTATTTTTGCTTGGAAGTTTCCACAGGCAGAGGAGCCTGGCAGGCTATAGAAGGTGGGGCCGCAAAGAGTTGGACATGACTGAGTGACTGAGCACCGAGAGGGGGCCACGTCTGCAGGTAGGGGGCAGGCTGGGAGCTCCAGGTAGAGCCAGCACCCCTGGAGGGCTAAGCACCAGGACCCCACACTCTCCTGTGCTGTCCTGCCCTGTCCTGCACACATCCTTGGCTCACAAGACCCCACTAAAGATGCACCTCCTCAGAAATCCATTCCCCAGCTTAGTGTAAGCCCTGAGGGTGGGCATGGCCCACTCAAGGTTTCTGCAAGCACAGACTTACGGCGAATTTTAACCCTTTGATTCAGAGTTGATTCTTCACATTTCAACTTAGTTGTTGCCAGCTTTAGGAAGGTAACATGCTTTACATGCCTTCCTGACTTCCTCTAGAAAGGGCTAGGTGTTTCTGCTCCTAGCTACACTGCAACTTTTTACCTCTCCTTTATTAACATTTATCAACATTCATCCTCAAAATTGCTTCCCAGGTGACTCAGTGGTAAAGAATTTGCCTACCAGTGCAGAAGATGCAGGTTCAAGCCCTGGATCAGGCAGATCCCCTGGAGGAGGAAATGGAAACCCACTCCAGTATTCCTGCCTGGACAATCGCATGGACAGAGGAGCCTGGCAGGCTACAGTCCATGGGATCACAAACAGTCAAACATGTTTGTGATCATAAAGCGCCCAAGCATGTGTGTGCATCCTCAAAACTGCCCGATTACTTCTCTCTATCCCCTTGGTACACAGAATGAACCCTCACAAAGATGTCCATGCCCTAGTCCTCAGAGCCTCTAAATATGAAATACATTATGTTCCACAGCTGAAGGGACTGAGCAGATGTGACTAAAGTGACAGACTTTGAAATCCAGAGCACAGCTGAAATTATCCAGGTGGGCCCGGTCTAATCAAAACAGAGAGTTTTCTCAGGCTGGAGCCAATAGAAGGGGAAGTTGGAGAGACTCCAAGCATAAGAAGGATGTGACATGCCATTGCCAGCTGAGCTATAGGAGTCCACATGCAAATGGGCAGAGAGAGGGTCTAGGAACGAAAGGTGGTCCCCAGTTGGCAAAATAACAGGAATAGCAGTCTCGTGACAGCAAGAACCTAGGTTCTGCCAACAATCTGAATGAGCCTGGAAGTGGATTCTGCCCGTGACCGACCAATTAGAGCCCACCTGGACAACACCTTGACTTTTACCCTGGCGAGACCCTGGGTGGGGAAAACCAGTCCAGCTGTCTGGACCTTGGACCCACAAAGCTGTGAGATCTTAGATGTAGGTTGTTTTAAAATCTGTAGCAACGTTGTTATGGCAACAGAAGACTAACAATCCTCAGACTATGAGCTCTTCTGGGACAGAAACAACATCCACTGTAGAATCCCCAGTCGCTGCCGGAGTGCCTGCCCCCTGGTAGGCACTCAGAAAACAGTTATATGTGCCAACGGAAACCTGCTCCTCCACCAGGACTTACTTTGGGGGTGATTTTTTATGGTGTCTTTGGAAAACAGAATCCAGTCCTCCAACAGCAATTGGTGGGGAAGTTTTCAAAGGAAGATCCTTAGAAACCGGGCCTTCTCTGCAGGCTGAGTGAGCTGGAGCCCCAGGGGCCTCTTGACCCTGGACTTTCCCAGTGGGTGAAAGACAGCTGTTCCCTGGAGAAGAAACAGATCCTCGTGTCTGCTCCCTGTATGCAGCCCCCTCAGAGGTAAGCAAGGCTGCCTTCTAGAGGGAGTATGTGCATGTGTACGCACATCCACAAACAAGAGTAAGGGCGTTGTGGGCAGGAATGGGGCTGTTTCAGTGTGAGCGTGGTATGAGTGGAGAAGCAAGACTTCCCAGGATCCTTTCATCGTTATACCCTGGAAATTGCAGGTGGCTCAACATCTGAGATATGACATTTCAAAGGATTTCCTTGAAGAATTCCTTAAAAGAATGAACTCTCCTGGGATGCCAAAAATGGAATTCTATTTATGAAAACACCACGTTTCACATAGCTCTTTAGGAATGCTATGATGATGAAGTGAACTACACCTGTTCAGAAAAACATTGGCTTCAGCTTGGCTCTTGGTAGCATCTCAAATTGTGAAGACGTTTTTCTTCCAGACTGTTTTTGCTCTTAGTTCAGGAAAACTGAGGGGCAAATGCTCTAAGATTTTAAAACAAGTAATCGGAGAGTGGCTCATACCTAGTGATGGAGCTTGCCTGGAGTGCAAGGACAGGGCGAAATTCTGAGTGCGATCAGAGATTCAAAGCACTTAAGAACCTTAGAAAGGAGCTCACCTGCTCCTGGTGCCCATCACCATGCTCAGGAATGCCCTAATGGAGCACTTCCATCTTTCTGGTCTAAGCCAAGGACTGACGCTAGTCTGAGAGGTCCACTGTCTCAAGAGCAAAAGATGACAGTTCCCCTTTCCTGAGTGCTAAGTACACCCTGGGCACTGTACCGAAGGCTTTCCCTATCGTCCGAATTCCTCTCCCTGCACCCATGGGCCATAAGAACTACGATCAGCTCCTTGTTACAGAGGAGGGACCCAAGACCTCTCCCAGCCCTCCTAGCTGTGTCTCCCATCTTGCAGGAGAGAGAAAATCTCTAGGGTAAGAGAGTGGCTGAGAAGCCTCAGAAGAGCTTTTTTTTTAAGTTATTTCTTTATTCTTGGCTACACTGGGTCTTGGTTGCGGTGTGCAGGCTTTCTCTAGCTGCCGTGAGCGGGGGCTACTCTTCACTGTGGTGTGTGGCCTTCTCGTGGTGGTGGCTTCTCTTGCTGCAGGGCACAGACTCTGGGTAACACACAGGCTCAGCAGTCGCAGCGAGCAGGCTCTAGAGCTCGGGGTGTGTGGGCTTTAGTGGCTCTGCAGTGTGTGGAGTCTTCCTGGACCAGGGATTGAACCCATGCCCCTTGCATCGGTAGGCAGATTCTTATCCCCTGCACCGCTGGGGAAGCCCACAGAAGAGCTTTGGACAGTGCATCAATACTACCCCTGCCAGAATGTATAATAAACTGGTATAGCCACTATGGAAAATAATATGGAGTCTCCTCAAAAAACTGAAAACACAGTTGCTATATGATCCTACAGTCCTGCTCCTGGGCATATACTCAGACAAAACTATAATTCAAAGAGACACGTGCACCTGTATCTTCATTGCAGCACTGTTTACAATAACCAAGACATGGAAGCCACCTGAATGTCCATCGACAGATGAGAGGATAAAGATGATGTGATACACATACACAGTGGAATACCACTCATCCCTAAAAAAGAATGAAGTAATGCCATGGGCAGCGACACGGATTGCTAGAGATTAGCATACTGAATGAAGTAAGTCAGAAAGACAAATACTGTATGACATCATTCACATGTGGAATATAACATACCATACAAATGAACATACCTGTGAATCAGAAATAGTCACAGACATAGGGAACAGACTTGTGGTTGCCAAGGGGAGAGAAGGATTGGGAGTCTGACATTAGCAGATCCAAACTGTTATATATAGGATGAATAACAACAAAGTCCTAATGTATAGCACAGGGAACTCTACTTAATATCCTGTGGTAAGCCATAATGGAGGAGAATATATATAATTGAATCACTTTACTGTACAGCAGAAATTAAACACAACACTGTAAATAAACTATAATTAATTAAAAAAACAAAAACTACCCCTGCTTTCAGAGGAATGGAATCCAGCCACTACAAAGCAAGCTAGAAATCAATAGCTGTCCTGTCTGCAGACACATGTAAATCAGATGCAAATGGACCCAAGACCTAGTAAGACTCGGAGGTGGTGAGAATGAACCCGAGTCAGAAACAGCATGTTAGACGGGATGGAACTCTGGCTTTCAGTTGCCAGCCAGGAAGCACCAGCGCTGTGCCGTTTTACTGGAGTTGTTCCTTGGTGGGAAAGCCCACCTGTGGGAGTCCTTGTTTAGGCAGGCACAGACACACGAGGTGTTCCTGTATCAGTGGCAACAGGTGACAGCACAGGTAGGTAGTGGCTTCAGTGGAAGGCCGTGGAGACCTCTGAGAGACTGAATGTGCGAATGGATGATGGCCAGACCACATACAAAAATAGAACTCTGTCCCACAGTCTGAAGCAACCAGTTTAGAAAACCAGCTGATCTGTCTGCAGAAACCAAACAACCCCGCTAGCAATCAGCCTCAAAGAGCCAGGATTTAATAACTGACTACTTCCCTAATTTTTTATCTTCTTATAACTTTGCACCAATAAGAGAGAGCCAAATATGCTCCCCTAACCAATTACATAGAATGTGTGTGTGTTAAGTCACTTCAGTCATGTCTGACCCTTTGCCACCCTATGGGCCATAGCCTGTCAGGCTCCTCTGTCCATGGGATTTTCCAGGCAAGAATACTGGAGTGGGTTGCCATGTCCTCCTCCAGGGGATCTTCCCGACCCAGGAACTGAACCCGTGTCTCTTACAGCTCCTGCATTGGCGGGCAGGTTCTTTACCTCTAGTAAAGAGGAAGCCCTACACAGGCTGTCTACTAGTTAATGCACCCCATGCCAACAGCCTCCAATCAGAGCATACCTGAAGTCTTCCCCTTTTTCCATGAAAAACTTTATCCCTTCTTTGCATACCAAAAGCAAGCGATGTTGGCTGACTCGCTTGCTATAGCAAACTCAGAGTATATAGCCTTTGCTTATTCTCACCTGAGTTATCTTTGCTTCTTTCCACACTTCCTAATTGTTGAATTTCTTAGTGACTCTGTTTTCTTACTTGTAAACCTAGGATACTAATTTGGGGCATGAATCTTGGGGGATGAAACTGCCTAGATTGTTGGGGAGCCTCCTGATAAGCCCCCTACTCCTTGGGTCACCTCTGATCTCCATGCAGCAGCCACATACCCCACTCCCTTCTTGTTCTCTGCACATGGAGGCACACCCACACATCCAGTTCCTTCACTGTTCTCAAGGGAAGAGCCCAAAACCCAGGTGGGAAAGCTGCCTGGTTACCCAGGGTCCTCTCCTCTGGAGGTCTCTGAGAAACCAGTCCTCGGTCTTCAGTTTCTCCCCTCTGACTCCCAGACTCTGGAAGCAAGCACGGGAGCCCTTTGAGAAGTCCCACAGGTGTCAGCTTATGCCTCTGGTGAAACTGAAGCTGACAAAAGTGGGCAGAAGTCCACGCAGCACCGAGCTGCCAGGAGCCATAGGAACTTCCCAACCAGGGAAGGCCAGTCATGGCCTGTACACAGAGCTCTGCTCTCTGGTGGGAGTTTTCCTCTGGTTTCAGGGTGCCCCACCCAGCCTCTCTGAGTCTCTTTCATTGGGGGAGGCCAGTTGACTCCAGAGGAATTCCTTCTTTCCTGAGGCTGGCTCCACCCAAGGCTGGCCCCACCTTCACCCAAGGCTGGCCCCACCTTCTCACCGCAAGACAAAAGCCAGAAAAACACAATAGTAACAGTTACCATTCTTGTTAGCATGGTGCCATGTGTAGATTGTGTTCATCCTCAGAAAAACCCTGTGAAGTAGATACTACAAATGGAGTCACAGAGAAGTCAAAGAATGTGCTCAAGGTCACACAGATAGTAAGTAGGAGAAGAGCGATGAGGGCCCAGGTCTGGAGGTAAATCCTGCACCCCTTCACTCTACTGCTCCTGAAAGTCTTCAAATGAACACAGGTGCTAATAGAAGAATCTTTAGGGTGTTCTAAAGTTGGGAGCAAGATTCATTTACATTTCAAAGAAAGGCTAGTTTCTCTCTTGTTTACTAATGCTGGTTCCACAAACATTTGTCAACCGAAGAGAAATACCAAGAGAACTGAAATGAAGACCTTCTCCACCTCACTTTTCTAAGAATGAGGACGCCTCCCTGCTAATCTCCCACCAGTCACTTCAGGGCCTCCCAAAGGGGGAAACACATCGTACGTTCCAAAGAGAGAAGAATGTACATCTCGCCGGACAATACATGTGACGCCAGAGCAGTGATTTTGACACCCAGGTTCCTGGGCCCCAGTCCAGAACCTGCAAGGCCAGATCCTCCAGGGCAGAGGCCTAAGGACCTGAATTTTTAACCAGCACCCCAAGTGAATCCCGTCTATAGTCTAGGAAACACTGAACCCAAAGCTGGGCCTCTCTGAAGTCCCTTCCTACTTGACACAGCTTGTGTTTTAGCCTGGAGAGCTTGATGCTAACTTGTATACCCACCCTACCAACATCCCCTGAGCGCTGTGCTGGGCGGGTGGATAGGCTGCAGAGTTGCAGGCAGGGCACCCCCTCCCCCGCCCCCGCACACACACCCCTGCTCGGCTCCAGTGCTGCCATTTTTATCAGAACCCAGGCCCTGGAGACACAGGACCGAATGAGACCGCATTGTTGGAGATCTGTCTTTCTCCCTGATGAGGTTGTACGCTATGGGAGAAAAGAAGCCCAGTTCACTCATTTTTATTGGTTAACTCCCTCCTGTCACCCCCTCCCTCCGGCTGACACTTTGGAGACTTTCAGTAATTGTCAGCTGAATGAATAAATTGATGACAAAGGGAGACAGATGTGTTAACAGCTAACAGTAATTTGAGCAGAATAGAGTAAGTGCTAAATGGTGGTGGAATGAGTCATAATTGCTCACGGGGAAGGAAGAGGGGGAAAGATATTCATACTCTCTCCCCTGTACTGTCAAAACAGAATCTTAACTCTTCCTCCCTTCCTGTCTCTCCTGCATAGAGAAGACAGCAGAATGCGCACGTGTATGGTTTAACTGATTCCAAAGCACACACCAGCATCGTCACCCCCCCTCCAGCTCCCCAGACTAATTATGAAACAGAACCTTGCTAGAATCCCAGAAGTTTGAATGCAGAAGCTTGAGCTCCTGTGTTCCCCTCATGGCAGCCCATCACCCCTCTCTCCTCCCCCTCATCCAAACTCTGTCCTGAATCTGGTGTGAACCATTTTTCTTGCTTTTATCATTGAGCTGTGAATGCATATACATGCCCGCTCAGTTGCTAAGGCATGTCCAACTCTTTGGGATCCCATGGACTGTGGCCCGCCAGGTTCCTCTTGTCCAAGGGATTCTCCAGGCAAGAATACTAGAGTGAGTTGCCATTTTCTCCTCCAGGGGATCTTCCCAACCCAGGGATTGAACCCGTGTCTCCTGCATCGGCAGGCAGATTCTTTACCGCTGAGGGAAGCCCATATAAATGTGTATACCACTAGACAACACACTGTCTAGAGTTACCTGGTTTTGAGTGTTCCACACTGGCACAGTTTCCTTTGTGGCGTGCCCATTTTCTAGAGTTTTGCCCACGCCATCATGGTTCATTCCTTCTCTCTGCTGTGTGGTCCATTTTATTGTATAAACACAGCCCCCCGTTTCCTTGGCTTTCTTCTAGTGATGGTCATTAGGACTGTGTCAAGTCTTCGGTGATACTAGCAATGCTGGTGTATGCAACTCCTATGGTACTAAGGCACACGCACCGATCTCTTCTATATTTAAGAGGAATTGCTGAGTCATGGCGTATGCAATGTTTAACTTTACCAGGTGAGGCCTGTTTTCTGAAGTGGTTGCAGCCCCAAAAAAGTACATTTTCCCCCCACATAAATGAAGACAGTAAGTCAGCTGGTTTCATACTCCATGATATAAGATCCTTCCATTGTGCTTCATTCTCCTCTGCACAGGAGTTGAGCTGCTTAAACTCCCAGAAGACTGCTTGAGCTCCAGCCATCGCATCTAAATTCCAGCCAATAAAAAGGAGGAAAAAAAAAAGTTTCACCCTTTTTCTTTGAATATACTTTCAGAAAGTCACACAAGCCACTTCCTCTTATTTCCCAAGTGACCAGACTTAATCTCATGGACACAATAAATTGCAAGTGATTGTAGGAAATATAGTCTTTATTCTCGGTACCAACATGCCCAGTAGAAAGTTGAGAGTTTCATCATTAAGGAAGAAGAGAGAATAGATTTGTAGGACAATGAACAATGTCTGCCATAGACTGGCCTAGCTCAGAAGAGTACTTGTAAGCAGATCTGTCTGATTGCTTCCCCAGGTAAACATACACACTGACATATCCCACAACACAAAATACTGGAGGGTAAAACATGTCTTCAACAAGGCCACATTCTTAAGCGTTGCAAGTTACACTATCTGTTCACCTAGAAACCTAGGTCGTGCCCACGTGGTCGATTTTACAGTAAGTGTTTTTCTTCCGGCTATCGTGTTGCCATCCTTCTTTCTGGGTCCTCTACTCCTGATTTTTTCAAGTTAGGGCTTTTCTCCCAGACTTCTCCTAATTAACGGGTTATTTAATGTCCCTTTGAAACATGAACACTGCATTGAAACCAAATGGGATAGGCCCAGAAGCCCATCCATCCATCCTAGGTAAATAACGTAAGCATATAAAATTAACGGCATGCAAATACATTTTTAACAACCCAGAAATTCTCCATCTCAAAAGTCTTCCAAGGCTTCTGGCTAGAAAACTATGACCAAACTTTTGGCTCCCCAGGCCCTTTGTAATCTGACCCTGACCTATCTTTTTAGCTTTAACTTACCACTGCCCAAACGGGCTTCCCAAGTGGCACAGTGGTAAAGAATCTACCTGCCAATTCAGGAGACACGAGAGCCACAGGTTTGATCCCTGGGTAGGGAAGATCCCCTGGAGAAGAGAATGACTACCTCCTCCAGTATTCCTGCCTGTAAAATCCCATGGACAGAGGAGCCTGACGGGCTAGAGTCCATGGGGTCGCAAAGAGTTGGATATGACTGAGCAACTGAGCATACACACATTGTCAAAAATTGGACAAAATATAATAATGACAATGACGATGATGATGATAACAATAGCAGCAATACTGGAAGTTACCATTAAATGAGTGTGTGTTATGCACCAATGGGGGAGCCTGGTGGGCTGCCATCTATGGGGTCGCACAGAGTCGGACACGACTGAAGCGACTTAGCAGCAGCAGCAGCAGCAGCAGTCTTAGCCTATTGACATACATTCCCTCATTTAATCTTCTATGATGTTGGTATTTTTGCCTTTTTACACATGAGGAAACTGAGGCTCAAAGGGAGTTTCCCCAAAGTCCTAAAACTGATGTGATAACCACAATTCTCTGGTTTGGTCAAACCCACTGTTTGAGAATATGCTCTTCACCCCTGAGCAAAATGCCTCCCTGTGCTTCCCTGTAACACCTCCCTTCTTGTTTGTAGTCCATTCCGCCAAGTATTCAACAGATTGTCACTGGGCACCTATTATATGCCAGGCGTTGTGTTGTGTGAGTCTCTCTGCCCAGCTAGATCTGGGAATGTTGGTGGAGGAATTGTGTCTCTTCCCCCAAAAATTAAAGTCAAATTATTATTATTTTAATTATGCTTAAAATATCTGTAACATAAAAATTATCATCTGAATCTTTTTTTTTAAATCATTTATTTATTTATTTTTGACGGCATTGGGTCTTCGTTGCTTTGCACAGGCTTTAGCTGCTTGCAGTGAGTGGAGGCTACTCTTCCTCATGGTGTGTGGGCTTCTCACTGCAGTGGCGTCTCAGGGCTTCAGTAGCTGTGGCGCACAGGCTTAGTTGCACCATGGCATGTGCAGTCTTCCTGGACCAGGGATGGAACACCATGTCCCTTGCACTGACAGATTCTTATATCTAGTGCGCCACTAGGAAAGTGGGAAGTCCCTTCTTAATCACTTCTAAGTATACAGGTCAGTAGTGTTTTAAGTATGTTCACACTGGTGTGCAAGCAATCTGCAGAACTCTTTTTCATCTTGCAAAACTGAAACTCTACATGCATTAGAGAACAGCTTCCCAATCCCCTCTTCCCTCTGCCCTTGGCAACCCCCATTCTACTTTCTGTGTCTGTGAATCTGACTACTCTAGGTATACGACATCATGTAAGTGGAATCATACAATATTTGTCCCTTTGTAATTGGCCTGTTCTACTTAGTGTAATGTCTGCATGGTCGATCCATGTTGTAGCATGTGACAGGATTGCCTTTCTTTATAACCCTGGATAATATTCTGCTGCATGTATTTACCACATTTTGTTTATCCAGTCATCTATTCGCTGACACTTGGGTTGCTTCCACCTCTTGATTATTGTGAATAATGTTGCTATGAACATGGGCGTACAAATACTTCCATGAGATACCACTTTCAGTCCTTTTGGATGTATACCCAGAAGCAGAATTGCTGGATCATATGGTAATTCTCTGTGTAATATTTTGAGGAACCATGATACTGTTTTCTGCAGTGACTACATCATTTTCCATTCCCACCATCAGTGAAAAAGGGATCCCATATTTGCACATCCTCACCACCACTTGTTACTTTCTGGGTTCTTCTTTTTATACTTTCTTATTGAAGCGAAGTGACCCATGAACAAAGCAGGATTAATCCTTGTATAATTTATAGTCAGCTCTCCATACCTTAGGTTCCTCTGAATCCGTAGATTCATCCAACCATGGACCATGATAGTGACTGTAGTATTTACTATTGAAAAGTTTTGTGTATAAGTGGACCTGTGCAGTTCAAATCCATGTTGTTCAAGGGCCAATTGTATAGCTGACATGCTTTTTGAGTAGTAGTTATCCTAATGGGTGTGAGATGGTTTAGTTTTTAAATTCTCGCTAAATAATCCCTGACTTTGGCATATAGAATGTTTGTGGAGTGACTGAATGATTTCTCCACAAATGGATGGGATAGTTGTGTTTCCCAGGGTTTTTTCCATGAAGAAATAGTCAAGAACCTGAATTGAATTAACCGTGAGACCACACACCCTCTACAGAACAGTGGCTTTCTTCTGAGCCCCAAGGGGTTTAACTTTGCCTATCAGGTGCCAACAACCTACCCTCAATCCCCTTAGTGGGCAGCTCCTTAGGGATAAGCAAGAGGTGGCCAGTCCCTAGGGCGACCTCTCCAACCTGGCTCTACTCTGCATAAAGCAAGCAAATCTAGGAGAAAGAAACTCACAGGCAGGCCAAATCCAAGGACCCCCAAGCCCAACCCTGCCTCCCTCTCTCCCCTGCCTATCCCACCAGAGATGCTCTGGGAGTGGAGGAGGGGAGCAGGAGCCCAGCCAACTTTCCCCTCCACCCTCTGTGCTCAGTGGAGCAGAGCGAGTCACGTTTCAGCAACGCTCCCAGGCCAACTTGAAAGCCGAAACAAGCCGGCCACGCTGCCTTGTGAGAGCTCCTCCGGATGCCTGCAGGCTTATGCTGGGCTGAGTCACTTCCTCACCTTAATTCTCCCCTAATTCCTTCCCTTTCTCTGCAGCTTCACTCCCGGCACCACTGTCTGGGTGTGGAATGTCTGGGGAAGCTGCACAGGTGGGTCGGCTGGGCTGTCTGCCTAGATACTGCAAGCAGGACCATGATTGGGGATAGAGGACATGGGGGCAGGAGTGGGGTGCAAATCCAAGCCAGGTTTGTCTGCTGGCTCTGAGGAGCATCCTAATCCCTGAAGCCAATTTGATCTCTGCAAGTCTGAGCGCAGAGTTGTCACCTCCTGGCAGGATTCCTGAGGGGCCCTGAGCAGGGGCTACTGGAGGAAGGCGCAGGCGATGGAGAGGAGCAGAGGAAAGGATAGGAGTCGTGACTGCTTTTGCATTCCAGGGACCTCCAGCCCACAGTGCCTGCCCTGGAGAACAGGGCTGCCTCCTGGAAGGTCAAGTCCAAAGGAGGTCTTCTATGTGCCAGTTTCCTGGAGGTCACAATAGTTAGCTTGGGCCAGCCTGTTTCTGGAAGCACAGCTGTTCTCTTACCTGTGTGTACTGTTCCTTCCCTGCTACAATGAAAGTTTTCTTTTTGGATCCTGGATTCTATGTCTGTATCTCTTTTGCACTGTTTCCTGTGTCTGCCTGCCTCAGCTTGTATATCCTAAGATAGAAATCAGAGCATAGTTTTAATTTTCATTAAAGTTATTCATTCACATTGCTCCAAGAGGCAAATAGTGGTGCAAAACTTATGAAAAAGCTCTCTCCCTCATGAGAGCTCTCCTTCAATTTCTGTGACTCATTCTTTAGGCATTTGCCATAATTTCCTAAATAATATTGTTTTATTACTACTTCAACGATTTTTTCAGCTTTAGGCACTATTTACTATTGTCTTCTCCACTCCAACAACCCACTCTCCCTTCCTGGCCTCCATCGTCCCAATATAACCGTATAATGATTTGACTAGAACAACAGTTGGTGTTTATATTGTTACCATTTGGTGAACACTGTTCCCATGCATTTACGCTAAAAGCCGTGGCATGGATTATGATTACCTCTCTTTTCATGCATAAGCTTTTATTTTCCCTTATTTTAATCATCCCCCCGACCTCGATTCACTTAGTTTTCTTTGTACTCAATGCCAAACTCTTCCAGTTACTGAAATCTCCCCCTCATTACCTTTAGATGATATTCTACCAGTTTCATTTTCTTGAAGCAATCTCTCCTGGAGCTTCCTGACCTAATCAGATTTAGGCTAGGTGTCGCCTGGGCCTGTTGTACTATTTTCATCTAGCGATCTTTCTTCACTTACATCTTCTGAGTTAGATTCCTGCTTCCTGCTGTCTTTTTCTTGCTTTACAAACTTAATTTTGGTGAAACAGATTTTCCAATAGCCTCTTGATTACATGAAAAAAAGTTTTTTTCTGATCACTTAACAGCATTTCAATCACAGGAAATGTCTTCTTTTTTTAAATTTCAAACTTGATCGATAGTTTGGCTGAATATAAAATTTTAAGTTGTGGGTAATTTTCCTGCAGACTTTTGAAAGCATTGCTGAAGGGTCTTCTCACTTTTGGTGCTTCTGTTGAGACTGTTCAAGCCATTCCAATTTCTGACCTGATCCTCTGTTCCTTTGGTGAGATCTCTTTATTTTCTGTGTTTTGAATTATAATGATTTGTCTTGATATGGGTTGTCTATTTTCAATCATTACATCAGGTACTCATTGGGCCCTTTTAATCTGGAAATGCGTGTCCTTCAGTTTTAGGGGAAAAAGTTTAAAAATATTTATTTCTGTATTTATTTTTGGCTCTGTTGGGTTTTAGTTGCGGCGCATGTGATCTTTCATTGTGCTTCTCAGGCTTAGTTGCTCTGTGGCACGTAGGATCTTAGTTCCCGACCGGGGATTGAACCCACATCTCCTGCATTGGAAGGTGGATTCTTAATCACTGGACCACTTAGGGATGTCCCTGGGAAATTTTCTTCAAGGATTTCTTTGATCATTTCCTCCACTCCATTTTCTCTGTTGTTGTTGTTTTTGCTAGAACTTGGCTTTTTCGTTTACAAAAGAGTGAGAGTAATACTAACCTCAGAGAATCATTGTAAGCATTAACAGTCACAGCATTGAATGGGTTCAGCAGGGTGCTGCATACATGGCAAAACTAAAGAAAATGGTGACCACTGATGATTACTTTTATGGACATGATGCTTTGTACACTGTTAAGTACTTGGTGGGCATCACCTTTTCAACAGCCCAGCATCTAAATCCCCCCTTTCTCCATTGACTGAGGGCCTCCCATTGACTCCCATCCCCCAGGACAGAAATGACAGCCCCTCACTACCTCTGTCCCCTGGTCCCTGCTGGCATCATGACCAACTGCATGCTCCTGTAAAGAGAACGGAGAGCCTTGTTTTGGCAGCAGGGACTGAGGCCGCACCAGGCCCACTGGCACAGTGCCTCAGGTCCCTACCAGATCCAGCTGGTTCTCTGTCACCATTCACCCTTGGGTTTTGCCCATTTTTCTCATTGTGAGTTTCCAGTCTTCACAATGATTCTCTAAGCTGCCTGATATGTTTCCAAAGACAAAACAAAACTTTTCCACGTCACTGGCAGGATTTGGTTTCTGTTTCTTGTTACCAGGAACTCTGGTTAATAAACCTCATGCCAAAGGCAAAGGAAGTTATCAAAACCAGGGCAATGATGTTTGAAACACCAATGGGACTAGGAAAAAAGTGCTCCCACCTGCTCTCCTAGATAATCCTGTGTCATTAAGAACAGGCAGCTTGTGAAAAATGAAAACAAATGGTCAATAAAAAGTTGAGTCTTGGGAGAAGACAAAGAAATCCCAGTTAAAATAGATATAATTTTCTACTGTCCTATTAGCAAATGCACCTGTACATGTGTGTGTGTAATTAAAGTATAATCACTGGTGTGGGCTAAGCATCTCACCCACGTCACAGACTGCTCAGCCTGCCAGTCCCAAGGGAGTCTAAACAAGTGTTGTGACCTCACCAGTGTGGAAACAGTTTAAAGATCACTTCCCACTGCCTTGAACAGTTTGGCTATAGGACAAGGTGGTGAACAGTAATTATTGCCACATGCATGGATTTGTTGGGACGTACGACTTGGCTGTGCTTTCAGAAAACTTGTGATAAAATATACATAACATAAAGTTACCATTTTAAAGGAAATGGTTCAGTGGCATCCAGTACATGCTCTTTGTTGAACAGTCGATCTCCACAACTTTTTCATCTTGCAAAACTGAAACTGCATCCTTTAGACAGTAACTCCTCCTTCCCGCCTTTCCTCAAGCCCTGACAACCACATCCGCTGTCTCTGAATTTGACTGCTCTAGGTACACCCTGTAAGCGAAAATCATGTAGTGTTGTCTTATTGCAACTGACTCTTTCCACTTAGCATAATCTTCTCAATGTTCACCCCTATTGTAGAATATGTCAAAATTTCCTTCCTTTTTTTCCTTCCCACTTTATTGATTTAATTGACATACTGCACTGTTTAAGTTCAAGGTAGACAGAATAATGATTTGACTTGAAATGATGACCTCTATAAGTTTAGTAAACCTCCTTCATCTCATACGGTCACAGCACTAAAGAAATAGAAAGTTTTTGCCTTGTGATGAGAACTCAGGATTTACTCTTAGTAATTTTCATATATAGCATACAGCAGTGTTGATTAGAGTTATGTTGTACATTACATCCCTAATACTTATTTATCTGATAACTAGAAGTTTGTATCTTTTGACCACCAAGTCCCTCTCCTCCTACCTTCTGCCTGTGATAACCACCCATCCGATCTCGTTCTCTACGAGTTTGTTTGTTTTTGAATATAATTGACCTACAACGCTGTTAGTTTCGGGTACACAAAATAGTGATTCCAGATTTCTATACATTTCAAAATGATCACCATGATAAATCTAATTGTCCTCTGTCGCCATGCAAAATGATAGCATTGTTATTGATTGTATTTTCTATTCTGTACACTTCGTACTCATGACGCATGTATTTTGTAACTAAGAATTCATGTCTCTTCATTTTCCTCACCTCTCTCTCTCCTGTATCCCTTCTCCTCCGGCAGCCACCTATGGGTTCTCTGTATCTATGGTTCCATTTCTGTCTGGTTACACGTGTTTGTTGTTTCTGGTTTTAGATTCCATTTATATGTGAAATCACACAGTATCTGTCTTTCTTTTTATTTATTTTTGCCTGTGTTGAAATCATGTACTATTTGTTTTTCTCTCCTTTTGTTTGTTTGTTCCTGACTGTGCTGGGTCTCCGCGGCTGCGTGCAGCCTTTCTCTAGTTGCAGGGAGCAGGGAATACTTTGTTGTGGAGCACGGGCCAGAGGGGCACAGCTTCAGTAGTTGGGACTCTCAGCCTCTAGAGTGCAGCCTCAGTAGTTGGGGCACTGAGCCCAGCTGCCCTGCACCAGGTGGGATCTTCCCGGACTGGGATCGAACCTGTGTCCCCTGCATCTGCAGGTGGGTTCTTAACTACCAGACCACCAGGGAAGACCAGTATTTGTCTTTCTTTGTCTGACTTATTTTACTTAGCATAATACCCTCTAGGTCCTTCCATATTCTTGCAAATGGCAAGATTTCATTCTTTTTAGAGATGAGTAGTATTGCATTGTATAGATACACCACATCTTCATCCATTCATCCATCAGTGGGCACTTGGGTTCCTTCCACTTAGCAATGGGAATAAAGCTGCCATGAATGTGATCATACAGATCGTACAGATATCTGTTCATTCATAGCCTGGGTGTTAACTCAGGTCATTTTCCTTTGAGGCAAATAAAATCAACTTGAGGTATGCCTACAGCGCCCATCCCTAAAAGAAAAAAATGGAAGCCTTCGTTGATGTCGTCACAGTAGCTGGAGCCCCCTCCTGCCTTCCAGAGACCACAGTGACACTGTTTCTGCAGCGCTAGGTGCTGTCCTAGGGGCTCCACTACTCTTCCCCCTTTCAATCCTGATGGCAGCCCAGGAGGTGGGCCAGAACCATTGCTGACCCCTTTGGGTCTTTTTAAACAGTAGGATGAGAGCTTTGTCACGTCTGCCCCTGCCTGTCAGGGAAAAGCAGCTTCCCACTCCACCGAGATGCCCAGGTTTCCACATTGAAGGGCTCTGCCAGGCTCTGTTCAGGAGAGGCTCCTGTAGGAGCCTCTTTAATGAAAGGCAGGGGGCAGGCTAAAAATAAATAAATAAATAAATAAAAAGTAGGATGAGATGCTCATTCCTCCTGGCAGATCCATAACTCGGCAAGCAGAGCAGGGTCTGGATGGGAGTGTCCACTTGGGCCTTTGGCACAGCCCTCCTGTGCAAGCCACAGACAGTTATATATATACAACACGATAACATATGAGGGCCCTTAGGCAGGCTCAGTGTATAACTGGGTAACCAGGTTTATGGGTGAAGAAAGTGAAGCATGGAGGTGAAGGAGTTTGCCTGAGGTCATAAGCAGCCAAGGCAAGCTTAGAGCAGAATGAAGCATGCTTTATTTTATTTTTAAAATGTTGAGGTCTGCTTTAAAAATCGTAGACCTTATTTAGATATGATGAGGCCAGCAGATCAGGAGATGATCATCATCGAGAAGATAGTATGCGTACAGCATGTTGACTATTCTTAATATTGCACTGCGTATTTAAAAATTTAAAAATTGCTAAGAGGAAATTCCCTGGTGGTCCAGTTGTTAGGACTCCATGCTTCTTCCACTGCTGGGGGCCCAGGGTCCCATCCCTGGTCAAGGAATTAAGATCTCACAAGTCGTGGGGTTCGGCAAAAAAAAAAAAAAGTTGCTAAGAAAATCGACCTTAAAAATCCTCATCACACACACACAAATCCTCATCACAAGAAAAAAAATTTATTTTGGTTATTCTGTATAGTGACACACATTAACTAGACTTACTGTGGTGATCATTTTGCAATCATAGCCACCTGTTGGTATTTTCTCTGGATTGGCTCCAGGACCTCTGAGAATATCTGGGTCAAGTCCCTTATATCAAATGGTGTGGTATTTGCATATAACCTATGCACATCCTCCCATATACTTTAAATCATCTCCAGATTATTTATAATATCTAATTCAGTGTAAACACCATGTAAATAGTTATATATATAATGTAAATAATTGTTGGTTCAACAAATTCAAGTTCTGCTTTCTGGACCTTTCTAGAATTGTGTGTGTGTGTGTGTGTGTGTGTGTGTGTNTGTATTGCTATGAACCTTCCCCTTAGCACTGCTTTTACTGAATCCCATAGGTTTTTGGTTGTTATGCTTTCGTTTTCATTCATTTCTATGCATATTTTGATTTCTTTTTGGATGTCTTCTGTGATTTGTTGGTTATTCAGAAGTGTGTTTAGCCTTCATATGTGTGTTTTTTAATATTTTTTTTCTTGTAGTTGACATCTAATCTTACCACATTGTGATCAGAAAAGATGCTTGAGATGATTTCAATTTTTTGAATTTGCCAAGGCTAGACTTATGGCCCAGGATGTGATCTATCCTGGAGAAGGTTCTGTGTGCATTTGAGAAAAAGGTAAAATTCATTGTTTTAGGGTGAAATGTCCTATAGATATCAATTAGGTCTGACTGGTCCATTGTATCATTTAAAGTTTGTGTTTCCTTGATAATTTTCTGTTTAGTTGATCTATTCCTGGGTGTGAGTAGGGTATTAAAGTCTCCCACTATTATTGTGTTACTGTTAATTTCTCCTTTCACACTTGTTAGCATTCACCTTACATATTGTGGTGCTCCTATGTTGGGTGCATAAGTATTTATAATTGTTATATCTTCTTCTTATATTGATCATTTGATCATTGTGTGGTGTCCTTCTTTGTCTCTTTTCATGGCCTTTATTTCAAAGTCGATTTTATCTGCTATGAGTATTACTACTTCTGCTTTGTTTTGGTCTCCATTTGTGTGAAATATCTTTCTCCAACCCTTCATTTTCAGTCTTATGTGTCCCTAGGTTTGAGGTGGCTCTCTTGTANGAGATGGCTGGATGGCATCACGGACTCGATGGACGTTGAGTCTGAGTGAACTCCGGGAGATGGTGATGGATAGGGAGGCCTGGCGTGCTGCGATGCATGGGGTCGTAAAGAGTCGGACACGACTGAGCGATGTCAGTTCAGTTCAACCTCACTTTAAAACAAGGAAAGAAAGAAAAGACAGTATTTTACTCACCATGCAGGGTCACACCAGCAAGCACTGGGGTCAGTCAGGAGGCAGAAGGGGAGAGAGAACGTGAGCAAGAGCCTTTACTGTGGTTTCTGCAGGAGGACAGGAGAGACAAGAAAGCAGGCATAAGACTGACTAGTTTGAAAAATTTCAGTGGGCTCTGGGGCATAGGGCCCTCTACTTGTCTGATCCTGGGCCCTGGACTGATTAGGGCAGGGAAATAGCCACCTAGACTGAGAGAGCTTTGTAAGGACTTGATGAAGACAATGCTTGGGGTATGGGCTTTGAATTGATTGGTTTGTGTGTAAAAGGCATACTCACTGGAGAGCCCTTGACCTGTGCAAACTGGCTAGTTCTGAGAGGCACAGTCTCTCCAGGGTCAGCAAGGCCCCAAGATGTCAAAGCATCAGAATCAGAAGAGATGCTTCCTACAAGGCCCATGCTCAGGTTCTTAATCACTTTGCTTTCCTCCTTAAAAATATTGTCTCTGGTTGATGGCTTTCAAACTTTTTTCTTTCTTTTTGGCAGTGGAACTCTTTCTCCAAATGAGATCTTGAGGCTGCCCAGTTTATTAAAGAATGGTGCTCTGATGCTAACAGATGATAACTAGATTTATTGTGATCATTTCATGATACCTAATATATAAAATATTGAATCACTAGGTTGTACACCTGAAACGAATACATTGTAAGTCAAATATACATATATTTCAATTAAAGAAAAAAAGAATGCTGCTGTGGCTGGGAGCAGGGGGTGGGGGGTCACAATCTGGAGCCCTCAGTAGTTTGCACCTGCTCATTTTGGAAGCAGCCTTAGAGGCCCTGCTGGACACCCTTATAGAGAACAGAATGAGTGGGAGGAGGCTGCCTGGGAGGTAGGTCTTCGAGTGGCTGCTAAGGCTGTGTAACCTTGAGGAAGTACGTTCCCTCTGACTCTCTGTTCCTTCTTGTTTGTTTGCTTTTGGCTGCACCACATCGCTTATGAGATCTTAGTTTCCTGGCCAGGTCCTTGGCAGTGAGAGCTCAGAATCCCAACAACTGGATCTCCGGGGAATTCCCTCACTCCTTAAAAAATAGCTTTATTGAGATATCCTTCACACACCTTACAATTTACCCACTTAAAGTAAACAAATTAGTGGCTTTTAGAAGGCAGTGCCAGTGGTAAAGAATCCACCTGTCAATGCAGGAGCTATAAGAGACAAGGGTTCGATCCCTGGGTCAAGAAGGTCCCTTGGAGGAAAGCATGGCAACCCATTCCAGTATTCTTGCCGTGATAATCCCATGGGCAGGGGAGCCTGGTAAGCTACAGTTCACAGGGTTATATGACAAAGAGTCAGACACGACTGAAGCAACTGAGCATGCATGCAGAATATTTGGAGTTGTGATCAGTCACCACAATCGATTTTAGAACGTTTACCCCAAAAGAAACCTCATACTCATTAACAGTCACCATCCAATCTTCCTATCCACCCAGGACCAGGCAACTACTGATCTACTTTCTGTCTTCATAGATTTCCCTGTTCTAAACCTTTATTGGTCATGTGTGGTCCTTTGTCAGAGGCTTCTTTCATGAAGGAGAGTGCTTTTGAGGATCATCCCCATTGTAGCATGTGTCAGCACTTCATTCATTTTTGTGGCTGAATATATCATTTTTATGATGTACGCATTGTATTTCACATTTTATTTATCTGTTCATCCACTGATGGGCATCTGGGTTGCTTCCACTTCTTGCCTATTATGGATAATGCTGTGAGCAATGCTGTGAGCATTCACACACAAGCTTTTGTGTTAAAATGTTTTGCATTCTCTTGGAGACATACTTAGGAGTGGCACTGCCACATGTGGTAAACCTGTATTTAACCTCTTGTGCAATTACCAGACTGTTTTCCCAAGTAGCTTATTATTGACTAAGTGTTTGCCTGCCCCTCTCGCTTTAATTCATAGGTGAAGCTTTACCCTCCAATGCGACGGCATGAGAAGGTAGGGCTTTGGGGACATAATTAGGTTTAGATGAGGTCATGAGGGTGGAGGCCACATGATGGGATTAGTGTCCTTTTAGGAAGAATAGACACCAGAGCTTTCTCTCTCCACCCTGGATCCAGCAAGAAACCAGCTCTCTGCACATCAGCAAGACGACCCTCATGAGGAACCAAGCATGCTAGGATCTTGATCTAGGACTTCAATTCAGTTGCTCAGTCAAGTCTGACTCTGCGACCCCATGGACTGCAGCATGCCAGGCTTCCCTGTCCATCACCAACTCCCAGCGCTTGCTCAAACTCATGTCCATTGCGTCGGGTGATGCCATCTAACCATCTCATCCTCTGTCGTCCCCTTCTCCTCTTGCCTTCAATCTTTCCTAGCATCTGGATCTTTTCCAATGAGTCAGTTCTTTGCATCACGTGGCCAAAGTATTGGAGTTTCAGCTTCAGCATCAGTCCTTCTAATGAACATTCAGGACTAATTTCCTTTAGGATTGACTGGTTTGATCTCCTTGCAGTCCAGGGACTTCTCCAACACCACAGTTCAAAGGCATCAGTTCTGGGGCTTTCCTGGTGGTTAAGTAGTTAAGACTCTGCTTCCCCTGCAGAAGGCATGGGTTCCATTCCTGGTCAGGGAACTAAGATCCCACATACCATGCTGTGTGGTCAATAAATAAATAATGTAACATTAACAAATAAAAATACATAAAATTTTTTTAAAGCATCCAATTCTTTGTGTTCAGCTTTCTTTATGGTCCAAATCTCACATACATACATACATGACTACTGTAAAAACCATAGCTTTGATTAGATGGGCCTTAGTCGGCAAAGTGATGTCTCTGCTTTTTAATATGCTCTCCAGATTGGTCATAGCTTTTCTTCCAAGGAGCAAGTGTCTTTTAATTTCATGGCTGCAGTCACCATCTGCAGTGATTTTGGAGCCCAAGAAAATAAAGTCTGTCACTGTCCAAAACTGAGAGATGACTCTCTGTAGCTCAAGCCACCCAGTCTGTGGGGTTTTGCTGTGGCAGCTCAGACACAGCTGAACCATTTTACAGCTGTGTGTGAAGTTTCTGATTTCCCCACCAGCAGTGAGTGCATGAATGGCTCAGCTTTGCAAACACTTGTTAACTGTTTGTCTTTTAGATTGTAGCCATCTTAATGGGTGTGTGCAGGGATCTTAGGGTTTCCCTGGTGGCTTACCTTTCATCTTGTCCAAATTGCCAAGCTATTTTATAGGTGAGGAAATTGAGGTCCAGGTGCCAAGGTTACCTAAAGTGCTCAGTGTGGCATTGGCAGATCAGAGAATCCAGACTCGCTTAGGGGTGCTGGAGAACCTTGGGTTTGATTCCCACTCGTCTGTGTGGCTGTGGGCCTTTCTGAACCACCATTTCCCCATCTGTGTAACAGACATAATACCTACCTTATGGCAATGCTTTGAGGATGTAAAACATCTAACATAGTAAATGCTTTGTAAATAACTTTTAAAATTTTGGAATATTTAATACCTACATACCTCTGATAAAAGAAATTCAAATAGTATACAAAGGAACATTTGGTGAAAAATCTCTCTCTTCTACCCCCTTCTGGAGGGCCACTAATTTACTAGTTTCCTGTCTTTTCCTTCAGATATATTCTGTGCACACAACAGAAGTTATTTATCACATGGGCCCCTAGACTTGGTGGAGATCATTAACTTGCCTGCCTTTTTAAGCTGGTCTTTCCCACTCTGCCCCTTCACCCCCTCAGCCTGCCAGCACACAGAACCGTGGGGCTCCCTTCTTTGTCCAGCTCCCCCTTCCCAAGCCCCATCCACCTGGTAATGATTTCCTAGAGAGTCTCCCAGGGGTCTCCATGGGGACGTTTCCTGCTCCAATCTCCATGGCAACTCTCCAGGTTGCCATGGTGACATTTAAGTGATTATTTGGAGACCCTTAAATAAATCACCCATGGTGGTATATGCTGGAAGCATTTGGCTCTGGCTCTTATGTTTGGGGCCAGGGTTGGGGCCCGAGCCTGCAGGCAGAAATGGGAGGAAGGGAGGCGGCAGTGGTCGGGGCCCTCACTCTTGGTTCTAGCCCTGCGAAGGGGCCTCTCTGGGCAAAGGTGGAACTGAGCCTTTGGGAAGCGGTGTGAGGACAAGCAGCAGTCAGGCTCCTGCAGTCCTTGATCAGATCCAGCAGCCAGCAGGAGACCCTAGACGGGGCTGGGGCTCAGGACTAGGGGCGGCTAGCTGTGAGGAAGCTGGAAACCGATGGGGCAGGGATTCAAATCCATGCCTGCGGGGCTCCAAGGCCCTCACTCCTAGATTCCAGCTGCTGAGAGGGGGTTCCAGGCAGAATCCGCTCCTTCACTCGAGATAATATTTTTAAAGCCTTTAGTACATGCCAGGTACCGTGCTAAGCACTGAGGTTACAGCAGTGAGTAGAACAAATACCTGTCCCTCTGGAACTTAAATTCTGCTGGGGGAGATAAAAGAATGAACTCTGTAGGCTAAAGGGTGGTTTAAGTACAGTATTAGGGAAGCGGGCTCAGGAGTGCCAGGAGAAGCAGTGGCATATGCTGCCACAAGGGCCAGGACCCCTGGCACTCAGCTTCTGTGACAGCGGTCGCGGGACCATTCCCCCAAGGGACGAGTGAGGCATGAGAACTGGTGGAGATTGGAGGCTCCATCAGCAGTGACTGGCTCCTCTCAGTGTTCTGGCAGCATGGCTAACGGTTTAGCCTTCCAGCTTTCTGGAGGCCTCATAAGGAGCATTATAGCAGACAGGCATGGCTGAGGGTGTAATCTGTACAGACTGGGAAACTGAGACCAAAAGCAGGAGGCGGTGTGCTTAAGGCAATGCTGCTAATGGCAGGCAGAGTGAGGACGAGAGTTTGAGTCTTGGAAAGTCCAGGACTGTTTCTGCTGGACCCGTGGACTTATCGGCAAATCTGCAAATCTGTGCCCACGCTGAGCACTGTTTTACAAAAGGCTGAAGATACTGCTTGTCTTGAGCACCTGGGAGACTGCTGGAATCGATCCAGGGAGTCTGATTTTGTTTACTTCTGTCAAGCTCCGGTGTATGTTATGGCCTGTGCTCTGGTGGTGGTGCAGAAAAAGGGCATGGCGGGGCGATTCTTCTAACTCCTGGCTTCCCCTGGATGTGATCCCCCCTCCAGGAAATGCAGAAGTTTGGAAGCCCAGGTCCAAGAGCACACAGTGTATACAAAGTGCATACTCTGTGCCAGCGAGCTTCCTGAAGCAGCAAGAACGAGGCTTTCAGTGCGAGGCTCTGACTTCTCTGAGTATAGGTTATCCACCTTTAAATAGGTCTTGGGTTTGGGGCCAGGTTCAGAGGCAACAGAAAATTATTTGTGGCCAGTTTAAGTTATGAGAGATGTTCACTGAAAGTTCCTTGGACAGTGAATGGAGGAGCTGAGTGGGCAGCTTCAGGATGGACAGGAGACTGTGGGCATTCTCAGGGGCCCAGCCAGTCCCTGTCCTGAGCCTTCTTTGTCCCTGGTGCAAAATAATTCCTGGGATCTATTGACTGTGCAGAGAGTGAGGCAGGAGTTATATCCAGGGAGGCCCAATTGCCAAAGCCACAGACAGCTCCATCCGAGTGAATTAAAAAGCGTCAAAGGATTGGGTTTTCCTTGAGAATTCACAGAGCATGTTTTTCAGTCAAAATAGTGATAGTCATCACAACTGCAACGTACTTAACGAGCACATACTCTGTGTGCCAAGCTGTACTAAGACCTTATATGCATAATCATGTTGAAACTCACAATGGCCCTAAGACTTAGATACCAATAAATGGCATTTCTATCTTACAAATGAGTAGAGGCAGAGAGGCTAGGTCATTAGCTCAAGGTCACCAGATAAAAAGGGGAAACTGGGATTTGAATTCTGACAGCCTCATCGCAGAACCCAGGCTCTTAACCATAAGATGACCCCGAGCAGATGGTAAACCCCATGCATGCAGGGACCTCCTCTGAGGGTCCAGCACACCACCTGGGCCAGAACAAAAGCATAATACTGCTTATTAACACTGCATGTTGATGGTGGGAAAAGGATGGCAGCATCCCTCCCCACTGACCATGGGCAGGTGTTCTCTGCCCAGGGCACATCCTCCAGAACTCAAGTCCAAGGGAAGAAGGCCCTGTAGGGAGAGGCTGGAACCTGGAGGCTGTGCTGGCTCAGAGGGACTTTCCTCTTTGCTCTGATGAGGCCTCATGTGCTGAGCCTGCTCACAGGAGCCAGGCCCTCAGTTCTGAAGCTTCAACCCTAGACTGTGTTGGACACGTTTGTCGCCCCACCCACTTCTGCCAAAGAATTGTTTCTAGATGCGTTAGTATCTGATTCACCTGTTTGGTTTACTGTTGTACTTTCAGTACCTAGAACAGGACTTTGGACATAGCAGGTCTTTACTAATTGAATGAATGAAGTCAAGCTAAATACCTGATCCTGGCCAGGCGGCACCTCCAGAGGATGGGTGTGGGGGACGCTGCCCCACAATTCACTGGATTTGAATCAGCCACATGGGGTGGGAGGGGGCTGGACGCTTACTGCTTACCTTTAGAGGTGGGCCTGCAGCAGGAACACTCATCATTTTAGGAGCTGAAGCCCACCTGTAACCCAATTACCATTTCACAACCCTCAGGGCTGAACCGCTACACTCTTTTGTATAGCACGTTTCTTTGAGTTTTGATAGAAAAAATGAGTTCTGCCAAGAGACAACAAAAATTTAAGAAAAAATCACCAACACAGTGTCAGATGGAATCAGGCATTCATCAGTATGAACGCACGTGGACAGACCCTGAGGTAGAAACACAGCTCTGTATTTCTCTCTGATCTGACACAGACCCTGAAAGATTCCAGGATGTCTCTCCTGCCCCCAAAGTGCTGAACAAAGTGGGGTGGGGCTGTAACTGAGTCAGTCACTATTTTGAGCCCTGTGTACAAAGGATGGAAAAAGGGTCAAGGACTGGACAGATCACCAGTCAGAAATACATGTCTAATGGATGAGGCAGAATTTAAATGTTTTCCTTATTTCTTCCAAATAGGCCAGAATAACACCCTAACCTTCTGTTGAGCTCGGTCTTCAGCATACACTGCTATTTGAGCATTTGAGTTGTGTTTGCACAAAGCCCAAGGCTAAGGTAGATGATCAGATTAGGGGGAATTTTAACTCACACCCCTGGGATGTGCACTGGGGAGCCCGGAGTAGGGTTTACCAGTCAACACCCTATGGAGGCAGGGCTGGTGGCAAGGGTACCTCACTATCGCTGTGGGTGTGCCCCTTCCTAGAACCACGTGCTGGTCTGAATCCAACCCAGAACCTGTGTCCACTGCAGCCACGCGTCACTCAGGGAGTCAGAGTGCTCGCCAGAGACCAGGCCAGGCTCCGAGAGGCGCCACCCGTCACTCACAGCAGCTGTGGACACAGCCTCTCCAGCTTCTGTGTCACACAGAGCGAGGGGGGCACTGTGGCCCCTTCCATCACCCAATTCCACCCTCCCTGGCCCTCAGGTGTAGTCCAGCAGTCCTGGATCTGATCAGGCCCAGAAGTTACTTCTCAGGTTTTAGGAAGCCAGTCTTGTGGCTCCTGGCAGGTTGGGTGAGTGAAGCAGAGTCCATGGTGAGGCTTCATGGGGCAAACCTGCATAAGCAATATTAACGGACTCAACCATTTGTTTTAAACTAGGCCAGATCAGTTCAAAGGTACAGGGGGAGCTGGATGTGAAAAATGGCTTTTTTTTTTTTTTCATATCACTGGCACCCTGAGAGAAGTTTGTAGGTTAGCCTCGTAAGTGTGGGGCCAAACTAATTTTGCACTCAGTTGTGTCTGACTCTCTGTGACCCTACAGGCTGTAGCCTGCCAGGCTTCTCTGTCCGTGGAATTCTCTAGGCAAGAATACTGGAGTGGGTTGCCATGAGCTCCAGGGTATCTTCCTGACCCAGGGATCAAACACGTCTCTTGTGTCTCCTGCATTGACAGGCAGATTCTTTACCACTGTGCCACCTGGGAAGCCCAGACTCACTTTGGTAGAATCGAAACCTGACAACTGACAAAAAATAACTCAGGTCAAGAATTCCTAACTTATGTCAGTATGGGGGAAAATGCACTCATTCCAAACATGCACCCAAGAACCTAGGGCTTTGCAGAGTGCCTTAGCAGCATTAACTCAGAAGGTGGGGAATCAACTAGGGAATGACCAAAGAATGAAATTCTATAAAATACTGCTTGAATTCTCTGAGCCTCCCCTTTTTCTTTCACCACACCCTCTTTAATCATCCAAACCATCTTCTCACTCAAAAATAGATGCTCATGTCTTTGGCCTGCCCCCTTGCGTCTTCCAGTAGCTTAATACATTGAGATATACCAGCTATCATTTCAGAGGTTGACCTTCTTCCCAAGAGCAGGGAGCCAGAAACTAGGGTCAAAGCTCCACTTTTCATATCATCTCACTTCTGACCAAGCAGCCTAGGTTTTCCCAGGCCCCCAGGGAGGGAAGGGCAGGCTCCAGGGAACATTCTTGGAGGAGAGCTGTGGCTACCACAGTTCCTTCTCTGCGGCCCCAGGCCAATCCCAAGGAGCAAATCCGGCACAAAGAACCACCGTCTCTGTGTGCAAACCCGTTCTCTCTAGAAGACAAGCCATGTACATTTTTTTCTGGCGTTTCACAAAACCCCCTTGTAAGCCTTGAAAACCCCACCAGCGATGGATGGCGCAGTCACTGGCAGAAGCCCAAGCAGGCAGTGAAACACAGGTCTTCCTGGGACCCCCTGCTGGGTCCTTCCTCACAGGCTCACGTGTGTTACCATCACAGATGACCTCTGAGAAACCTGCTGCAGCCACCTGGGGAACGCCAACTCCAGCGGGTGCCCACCCCTGTGCGGGCCCCACCCTTCCTGTCTGGGTGGCCGCTTCACCCGAGCACTGGCGCCTGCCTGTGCCCAGAGGGCCCTCTCACACCAGGCCCCGCGGCACTCGCGAGGCCTCCGGCTCTGCAGCTGCATCCTGTGCTCCCCGGCTGCGGGAGGCGGGCACACGTGTGGATTCCTCAGGAGGAGTGTGGATGCCCCCAGGCAGGGCAGGGGGTCTGGGCCAGCCCCACTCCTCATCTCCATGTACATGGGGGTCCCCACCTCAGCCAGCTCTAAACTCTGGAGAGGCTTCTACAGGCCGCAAAGAATGAGTTTGACTCACGTGCCCCCATGGGCATTGGAAACAGACAAAAAGGGGGTGGCAGGGGAGTCTGCAAAAGGTGTTTCAGAGCAGCTTGGCCTCATGACAGTTTCAACACAGTTTCAAATCCCAGACAGCCCCATTTGCTTAACTAGTTTTTCCAGTGATGCTTCAATGTTGGCTCTCTTGGTTTCCACATCTTCTTGGTTTCAAAAGCAAAACTAAAATAACAATAAAAACTCCAAATTCTTCAGTGAACAAATAAATACTACGAACAGTATTTACATTAGTATGTCACATTGGGAGATTCCAGCATGGGCAGGGAATAGAAGAACTGAGGATGTGCCCTGGCTTTGGGGCTCAGAACTGGCTCCTGGTCAGGCTGGGACCCCTGTGAGCGGATGGAGGGACGGGGGAGGTGGAAATGAACAGAGATGCTTGGCTGGGGCCTCCTCACAAGTCCAGGGAGGTGGAGTGGGCAGGAGGTGCAGAGCTGTCCCCAGATTAAGCAGGTTTCAAACAGACAGAAAAATCCCGGTTTACCCCACCAAGCTCTGTGCTATGGCTGGGGTCATGGGATGAGAAGCTCCCAGGACTCTGGGAACCTTCTCCAACAGGCAGCATGGTGGGTGCAGCAAGGCCTCGGTCCTGGGGAGCACAAAGCTCATGAGTTGGCTGCTGGCCTCCGACCCTTTTCCAGGTGACAAGGAGCCAAGGTCAGGAACAGCCCCCTTTTCCTTGGACTAGGTGACAAGGGGGATGTGGAATTCGTTTGTGTCGAAGATGAGGGGCCTCCTGGGAGGGCTGGGGTCCCTGTTGGCCTTGTGGAGCAGCTTGAAGAGTCCAGTTCCAATGTTCATGGGGATCCCCATGATGATGCATTCAGATACCCCTGAAACCAACCAGAAAGGAGGTGAGAGAGCTTCTCCACACTTGGGAAAGTCTTCAGGCAGGTCAGAAAGACTACTGACTTGGGGTCCCAGCCCCAGTGTGTGGACCTGGGCTGCTCACTTTATTCCTCGTCTATGGATGCTGAAGACATGGCCTGGTGCTCCTGGGCCGGCTGGGGGAATTCCTGCATCTGGTTGAAGGGAAGTGCTTGCTCACAGCCCCGTTGCTGGTTCAGCAGCCTTCCTGCCTGAGCTAAAGGCATTGTGTGGCCTCACCTTTGAGCACTAAACTCAAACAGCAAGGATACACTGAATGATGCTCAGGAAACCCCAAGTTTGCCACCCAGTATGTTCTTAGCGTAGGGCCCAGGGAACAAGCAAGTGGGATTGCAACGAGCAGATGCCAATCCCCATGGAAACAGCAGCAGATTTGTTCTGTGCCCAGGGGTTGGGGGTGGGCCAGGGTTAACAACACCTCAACCTTGGAGTCCACAGCTTGAATCAGAAACACTAAGAAGGCAGGGCCCCTCATGGAGTGACAGGAGTTAGGTGACAGTGTAGATTCTTTCTCCAAGCTCCCTTTCAACTTTCTAAGATCTAAATGTTGGGCTCTGCATGAGGCTTCTGGTTCTATAATAAGCAAGTGTATATCTGCTATGTTCTGGGCTTTGTGTTATGAGGGGCCAGAGAGGCAATCAAACTAAACCTCAGCACAGAGTGAGGGCTGACACTGAGTTGCAACATGCAGAGGACCAGAAGACTTTAAAGCTGGGGCAGGGCGACCGCGCCAGGCCCCTAAAGGTGGAGCGGGGTGGGCAGCAGCCAAGACGGAGGCCCAGTATCCTCACTGGGGAGCCGGGGTGCCGGGTCTCAGGCCTGTAAGCAGGCTTGCTCTGGGCCTGTAAGCAGGCTTTTGGCTGGGCCTTGCCCTTCTCCTGCCCCCATCTCTGCCTTTTCTTTCCTCTCACCCTTCATTATAGTAAAGAACTGTGTAATTTCTCTTTTCCTCTATTTGCAACCTGTGACCCTAATCTTAGAAGCAAAATCTAGGCATGCACTGCCTGGTCCCATCCGACCACCACCTTGGGTGGTGAGTCCACAAAGGAGGTGAGAGGGAAACGGCCCCTAGGAAGCAGAGCTCTGGCGGCAGCGTTGGGGCCCAGGCGTGGCGTCGCTGTCTGAACCCCAGACCAACTCCCACCTCAGGCCACAGGGCCTTGGAGGCACGAGAAGGGCTGGAGCAAAGCGGGCACTCGGGCGGGCGGTGCCGAGCTCCGCTGTGCCAGCCGCCCCTCTGCCCAAGGCCCGCCAGACAGGCCGTGTGGGGAGAGCAGGCCCGCGCGGGGCGAGACTCTGATAGCCAGTTGGTGCCATTGGTCCTCTCCCTGTGAAAGGGCTGACATCCACGCCTCAGCACCGTGCTGAGATGGCACACGAGGCACCTGGCAGAAGCGTGCCAGCTGCCTTGTTCAGGGAGATGGGACAGCAGGAGCGCCTGGGGCAGGACCAGAGTGGCTGACTCTCATTCTGAGGGCTAGAAAATTCCTACCTGCCCGGGGGTGACCTTTCCTCTGTCCTGACTGAGCAGCCTGCCACAGGCACGCTTTGGAGATAAAAGATTGGTTAGCTCCAATTCTGTGAGCTGCGACTTTACTCTTAAACAAGTCAAAGCTCTGCCTGCCCAGTTTCTGCACCTCTTGAGAAGCCCAGGCCATGGTTTAAACTATAAAAACAAAACAAAACAAAAAACCAGGGAAAACCCACAAAGGCCTCTGGCGAGGCTGCTTCAAGCACCAAACCTACCACACACGGAGTCCTTCTGCCCAAAGTAGGCAGCGTCAAAGAGGTGGTCGGCCGTCTTCTCAAACGAGGCCAGCATCAGCACGCTCTCCTTCATCTTGGCCAGGCCAAACCTGGTGATGCCCAGGACTTCACCCTGTGCCGAGGGAGAGAGCCAGAGTGGGGACTCCTGCCTGGTGCGGAACGCAACCCCCGCGCCCCTCAGCAGAAGCAGCGAAAAGCAGCCAGGCTGCTGTTCAAGTCACAATCCAGGTTTGAGAAGGACCCCAATGCCCATCTGTCCCACCTGTGTCCCCCTGAGGTCACTGGCCCTGACAGCACAGATCCTGACACTCACAGCCAGGGGCCCCTGGAACAAAGAATTGAGAACTGGAAACTACAGTGTGGATATGTGTGTGTGTGTAACTGATTCACTTTGCTGTACAACAGAAACTAACAGAACGTTGTAAAGCAACTATACGCCAATGAAGATGAACTAAACAAAAGCTGAAAAGCAGGGAATTTTCTGCTGGCCCAGTGATTAGGACCCTGCACTTTCACTGCTGAGGGTCTGGGTTCAAATCTGGGTCGGGGAACTAAATTGCACCCCTCCCCCCTAAAAGAAAAAAAAAAAAAAACTTCTGAAGATGTTTCTTATGGCTCAAAGAAAGAAAAACCCAAATAATTTAAAAACCTCAAAGTAGGGAAACAAGTAAATTTAGGTACTTTCATTCAAAAGAATATTGAACCACCATGAAAAAAGTATAAAACTACATAGCAATGTGGAAAATACTTTTAATGTTCAATAAAAATGACAAGCTCATTTTTACTGTTTACCTGCAGTAATCTAATATATGCGTATAGAACAAAAGCGGAAAGGAAGACTTTACGACGACTGTCTACTACCGGGGGCAGGAGATGGGTCACTTCCCCACCCAGTGTCTGAACTTGCTGAAATACAGCACAGGTTTGTCTGTGGAGGCATCATGCCTTATGGCACTGAGAGAGGAAAGATTTTTGGTACAAGAGACAAAAACAAAAACCAACCAACCAACCAAACTCAGTCCCCCAGTCAGATTTTCACCTAGAAATGGCTGTAGAAGTATGAGCAATGGGTTCAACAGGACATAAACCTGTTTGTCACGGAATCCTCAGGCTTCTGGCAATGGCTAATTTTCTTTTAGGATAGAAACCATGCCCTGCCTCCTGCCATGCGGTTGCAATTTCCACACTGGAATTTTACCAGCACGCCCAGCTGGACCACTGTACTGGTTTTCGGGTAAAGCTGGTCATCACAGCCAGGCACTGTGTATGTCCTCCAAGCCTCGTGCTCCTGAGACCGGGTCTGCGGCAGCAGCCACGAGGCCCCCACGCACCTTGTAGGTCATGAGGTCGGAGAGCAGCATCACGTGCCGCCGGTCGATGCTCATGCCGTGGTTGACCATCGTATACTGGATCTCGTTGATGATAGTTGTCCGGGCAGCTTCGATGCCCAGGGTCTTCTCCACCTGCGGAGGGCAGGGATGAGCGGAGGCAGCCGCGTCTAGGGCTCCCCAGCCTCCTCCCATAGCCCCTTCTGCCCTGCAGGGTCCCCAGCACCGCGGCCCTCCCCAGAGATGCAGTGTGGGGTAGTCTTCGTTGCAGAGCCGGGGTGAACGGGAGGGCCAGAGGAGCGTGCTGGGGCGACTGCCGGAGCCTGGCCGTGAGCGCTACCTCGTACGTGTTGTTGGAGGTGGTCCGGGTGCCCTTCACGCCGTGGGTGGCCATGACGGCCCGCAGGTTATCCCCCTCCACCAGGAGCTTGTACTTCTCCTTCCCACTCTGCTCATCGATGTGGATGACAGCTCGGGATACCTCCGGGATGCCCTGCACCACCACCTGCGCTCAGAGACACAGAGGGCTCGAGACCCCGCAGTGCGTGCGGCCCCCCACCTAGCAGCCTGGGAAACCCCAGTGGCTGCGAGAACTGGGGGTGTCACAGTCTGTGTTTGTGGTCTTGATCACCCCATCTCAGAGGTGACTGTCGGGGACGCGCCAAAGCTGGGAATGGCTGCGTGCTGCCTGAGCTGCTGGGGGGTGGGGAGGCGGGAAAGCAAAGCTCGGGGTCGTGCCCTCTTCCACCACCAGTTTTATGAGAGAAGAGAGAAAAGCTGAACAGGCAGAATGGTGAGGCAGTGCCAAGACGGCAACCTGAACCTGCCTGACTCCTCAGGGATGTGGCAAAGAAACGAAGGAACAGGGTGCCACCCGCAGTCTCAGCAGCCCTTACGCGCCCCGATGCCTGAGGGTGCTCCCGGCGTCAGGCCTGACCACCTGCGGAGGCGGCCTGCCACTCACCTTGGGGAGATCCTCCTTCAGGAACTGCAGCACGTAGTACATGGAGCTCTTGCTGTTCTCTCGGGGGGTGACACACAGCACTGCCTCGCCATGCACGGCCACGTCGCCGGGCTTCACGCGCAGCCTGGACATGCAGATCGAGTACCTCACCGTCTCCGCGTTCACCTGCAAGGGGTCGCATGCCCGGGAGGTTACTGGCGGGGTTTGGAGGCTGCGGTTTCTGTGTTTCTTGGCCTTTCAGCATCCTGCCCCTCTAAGGAGCCTTTATAATTATTTCCACACCATCCTACCCCGTCTCTCTCCTCATCATGTCTTTTTTGGTACTGTGATATCTTAATACCAGAGATGTATGTATATGTATGTACTGGATATACACCTCTGCTTTATTCACTAAAAAAGTAGATCCTACCACCTGCCCCTCCTACATCCATTTTGCCACCATTACCTGTTTATAAATGCCAATAAGCAGCAGCCAGGTCAACCCACATATCCTGAGCCAGCCGTTGCTGTGCTGGGTGCACACAGGTGGGTAAGACATGGCTGGCACTATGGCCCTTCCAACTGCTGGCATGCTGTGCCACAGCAAATGGGCACTGTGGTCTGCACAACACCTCCACTAATTTCCTGTCTGTCTCTAGGTGGTCATATCTGTGCCAGGATCAGGGGTAGACAGAATGTGAAGGTACAACAGATCCAGAGGACAGACACCAAATGGAAGCCTCTCTGGGGCTTCCCGTGCTACGCATAGCTCTTGTCCTAGTTCATCAGCACTTGTCCTGGGACTGAAAGGGGATGACTTCCTTCACGCATTTAATTACGGGACTCACTTCCAGCCTCAGAAGTCTGATCCGTTCTAGGGAGAGCTTGACAAGAATGAAGCAATCATCAGGAAGAAACACTTCTTCAATATACTCTGAAATCTGTGGTGTCAAAAGATCAGAACATCGTCAGTCCCTTCCCCATCCCTCAGAGCATACGAGGCCCCCTCTCGTCTTTAAGGACACGGAGCAGCGTGGACACGCGGATTGGTGAATCCACTGCAAGTGGTTCTCACACGTCCTGGCGATGCTGCTGGTTTAGTTTTCTTATTATCGAGAGGGATTTCTTCTTACCTCTCCCAAGAGGGTTTTCTCAATTCTCCCTTTCACCAGACGAGCATAGTCCGCATCGTCGTCCTTGTCCAGCTGTGCTGTGATGATGGGGGTGCTGTGGGGAGCAAGAGCAAAGGATTATGGGGCTGCTTGAAGACCACGCTTCGTTAAGCCCGGGTGAGTCTGGAGCCTTAATAGCAAGTGCAGTTCACTGTGCTGAGCGTTCACTGGAGTCAGGCGCAGTCTCGAGGGCTGCACACACCCGTGCTCAGGAGGCAAGCCACTCCATCAGTGAGTGAGTGGCTTTCAGAACAGTCTCCCTGGCCAAGCAAACCTACCTTTTCCTCTTTGGTCCTAATACATAGTTACTTCAGTTCTGTTCCCTGAGTAAACTGACCCTTTGTATACTATAGGTTTGTATACTATGGCACGCACAGTAACAAAATCATGTCACTTTTAGCTTACCCCACTCCACCCCCGTAACCTCCCCTCCAGGACACCTGTGGCTCCTCCAACTACTAGCTAGCCGCTTCCACCCTTGCCATCCTGGATGGCATCCGCTGAACGCACACTCCTGGGTGATCTGACTGACCTAGGGGCGGGCAGAGCTCCTGCTACCAGGGACATGGACAGGAGCTGTTCCAGAACCAAGTACAGCGTTCTCTCCTTTAATGCTGTATTGTCACTTCGTTACATTCAGATCATAGGTAAGACATGATTTTGTCACTGAACGTACTATAAAATATTTCTCTTTCCTAGTTTCAGGTCACCTACATATTTTATCATGAAATCATCAGGGGGTGGGATTTGGGCTGGGGGGAGTGTTGTCACAGAATACGGCCCGAAATCGAGTCGCAGACACATCATCAGGACTAGTGAAGCTGGGAATAACAACATCAAATGGATGAAGTCTACAATGACACATGGTTCCAATTTTTCCAGGCATTTTTTAGGTTTCTCTCTTTCACGGACTTGTGGTCACAAAGAACCATTGCTTCATTTCTGACTCTCTCCAGTTTGGACATTTTGTCTTGGTTTCTTTAAGAGCCACAATATGATTAACACTAGCACGTGTCACTCCAGAGTCTGAGATACTGTCCGCTAGCATTTATCAGACACCCACTTGTGACAAGAGAAACGTTGTTTCTCCAGGACATGACAGACGAGTGTGAGAACAAGAGGGAAATGGGTGAGGGCACCTGATGGCCTTGGAGGCATTGATGATCTCTTTGATGCGGGGCACGCCCAGGGTGATGTTCATGGAGGCCACGCCCGCAAAGTGGAAAGTCTTCAGGGTCATCTGGGTGCCCGGCTCACCAATGCTCTGGGCACAGAGTGCGCCCACCGCGGAACCTGGCTCCATCTGTGCCCTGAAAAGACAAGACAGGATGAAATGTACAGCCTGGGGACTACAGTTAATGATGACACAATATCTTTGTATGGCGGCAGATGGTAACCAGATGTATCGTGGTGATCTTTTTTGCAATATACAGAAATACTGAATTGCTATGTTTGCACCTGAAACTTGCAGAATGTTGTGGGTCAACTATCTGTTGTTTGTTCAGTTGGCCAAGTTGTGTCCGACTCTTTGTGACCCCATGGNTCTTTCCTAGTTTCAGGTCACCTACATATTTTATCATGAAATCATCAGGGGGTGGGATTTGGGCTGGGGGGAGTGTTGTCACAGAATACGGCCCCAAATTGAGTCGCAGACACATCATCAGGACTAGTGAAGCTGGGAATAACAACATCAAATGGATGAAGTCTACAATGACACATGGTTCCAATTTTTCCAGGCATTTTTTAGGTTTCTCTCTTTCACGGACTTGTGGTCACAAAGAACCATTGCTTCATTTCTGACTCTCTCCAGTTTGGACATTTTGTCTTGGTTTCTTTAAGAGCCACAATATGATTAACACTAGCACGTGTCACTCCAGAGTCTGAGATACTGTCCGCTAGCATTTATCAGACACCCACTTGTGACAAGAGAAACGTTGTTTCTCCAGGACATGACAGACGAGTGTGAGAACAAGAGGGAAATGGGTGAGGGCACCTGATGGCCTTGGAGGCATTGATGATCTCTTTGATGCGGGGCACGCCCAGGGTGATGTTCATGGAGGCCACGCCCGCAAAGTGGAAAGTCTTCAGGGTCATCTGGGTGCCCGGCTCACCAATGCTCTGGGCACAGAGTGCGCCCACCGCGGAACCTGGCTCCATCTGTGCCCTGAAAAGACAAGACAGGATGAAATGTACAGCCTGGGGACTACAGTTAATGATGACACAATATCTTTGTATGGCGGCAGATGGTAACCAGATGTATCGTGGTGATCTTTTTTGCAATATACAGAAATACTGAATTGCTATGTTTGCACCTGAAACTTGCAGAATGTTGTGGGTCAACTATCTGTTGTTTGTTCAGTTGGCCAAGTTGTGTCCGACTCTTTGTGACCCCATGGTGTCCGACTCTTTGTGACCCCATGGAGTGCAGCACACCAGGCTCCTCTTTCCATGGAATTTTCCCAAGCAAGAATACTGGAATGGGTGGCCATTTCCTTCTCTATGGGGATCTTCTTGACCCAGGGATCGAACCCGAGTCTCCTGCTTGGCAGGAGGATTCTTTACAACTAAGCCACCTGGGAAGCCCCTACTCCATTAATAGAATTAAACAAAAGAGATGCAACAATCTTATATAAAGTCCATTCAAATATACCCATTTTATATACTTTTACATATAGGTCAACTATACCTCAATTAAAAGACAAAACCAGGGAATTCCCTGGTACTACAGTGATTAGGGACTTTGTATTTTCACTTCCAGGGACCCGGTTCAACCCCCAGGGACTAAGATCCTGCAAACCTTGTGCCATGGTTTTAGTTTTAGACAAAACTAAAACCCCCAAACTGCTGGGGAGGTTTCTGATTATCTTTCGACAGAAAAAATACGTATGCCGTCAGGGTCAGGAAGGAATTGGCAAGGACCCAGGTTGGGCTTGTGACCGAGGAAGAACCGGACACAGATCAGTGACAGGTACAGATGAGGGGGAGTGATGCTCGGAGGGGTCCAGCGACGACAGTGAGTGCTGTGTGGCTACTCGCGGTCAGCGCGGGATGCCTGGAGGAGACCCAGGAGCTCTGCTCACGCATGGCGCCGCAGGTGGACACAGCAGCTGGCCCTTGCTGGATATGCTGGTAGTTTCCCTATGAAAAGATGGTGCTCTGAAATTGCTTTGCACTTCTTCCCATGTTGGAGCACTCAGCCTGTCTACCCACTGGAGCCCCCAGAGTGGAGGCGACAGAACCTGCTCAAGGCTGGCAGTCGGTAAGTGATGTGGGCACAGAATTCTGTTTCCTGGGGAAATAAGAAAGACGCAAGAGACCCACTGGACTGCCCGGCCGCCTGAGACAATGAGCACCCTCACCTCATGTACTTGTCCCTACACGTCTCCAGAAACTTCTCTATTTGGGTGGGGGTGATCCGGTCCAACTGGTAGAGCACACGGGGCTAGAGGAGCAAAAGCCGAGCTCAGGGTCAGGGCCGGCAGCGTGGGCAGCCCTCTGCCTCGCCTGACCCCCCGGGGAGGGCCACTACCTCTGTCGTGCCGTTGTCGTTGATGCCGTACTTGTCTCTGGTCTTCTTGATCTTCTCAGAAACCTCCTTGATAAACTTTTTTATCTCCTGAAAGATTCCACAACAAACATCAGATACATATTTCTCAGTGATTTGTACGACCTGATTCATTTTTAAGTAAACTTTAGTCATGTGATAAATCCTTCCTACTTTAGTGGTGGCTAAATAAGACACTATAATGGATATGACACGGATACGGGTTCTATTATAACAAGTTTTTCTAAGAACACGCCACATTACCCATACCCTGGACACGTTCATCCGTGCAGTGCTTCTCAGGTCTTTTCACTGTGATGACGCTTCCTGCGAACCTGTAGTGCTAACCCAGCATGTAAGTGACACAGGATGACCCTGTCCACCTGCCGCCTTCTCCCCTGCCCTCCTGGAGCACCTCGCTGCCCACGTTCATGTGGCCCAAAGTACTGTTGCACCACTTGTACTCCTAAGCCTTTAGACTGACACGTTTTTGAGGGTTTCTTCTGAAGTTGTTCTGCTCAACTTAAATACTACAGAGCTTGGCTTTGTAGATGCTATGCACATTTCAAGCACATGCCTTCAGCCTGCCTTCACTTCAAAGGAAACACGCCCAGGTCACAGCTCTCTCTCTGACCCTCACTTCTGCCTTGCTCCCCTGTCTCATGCTCAGAACTTTGTAAGGCCTCCAGGAAATCACCCTCAAAGCTGGAAATGAAACATCAGCCTGTCTGTTGCTCCCGCTGTATTTTAAGAATAGGGCTCTAAGCCCTGGGATGACGACAAAACGGAGCAAGAAAGGTGAAGAGAATTTACATTGTATGGAAGATCCACAGGGCATGGCTAGAAATGACAGGCCTAGGTTTGCTGGTAACTATTCTAAGGGGAGTCCCATATGCTTTACACTTTGGGATGTGTCTGTGAAACAGCCTTGTGGTTGCCCCTAGAACCAGGAGCAGCCAGGATCTCCTTTCGAGGAGTTTTCACAGGGGGTGTGGTGTGTTTAACGGGCCACACACATCCATGCCCTGTTGCCAGCACACACCACACGCTGTGGGACTGACTCCTGGAGCACCTCTCAGGTGCGCTGAGGACACATGCAATCTAGCAGCTGCATCCTTCAGAGAAAGCACATCTGCTGCTCTGGTTTGATCCAGGGGTGTTTCTGACAGTAAGGCAAAGGGTGGATAGACTATGCTTCCTCTCAGTGACCCTCAGGGAAATAGGATTTCCCTCAATGATTCTGAACAAATTGGGGGTTGCGGGCCACTCTGGTCAAGTGCAGGCATCCAACTGCTTTGTGCGGTTGGCTGAGGTCAGACCCACACATCTGGACAAATCCCTGGGCAGGCCCGAGGGTGGACAACTGTTTTGATGGCTGCAAAGCCTTAGGTCTTATTTCTCAATTGAGGATAACTGTAGGAGAAGACCAGCATGCCTGCCCAGTGTCTACTCAATCTGTATTACAGCTGAAAATCTCTAAAGTTTAATCTGAAATAAATGTTTCAAAGGGCAGACTGGACCAGAAGCCCACTTTCACCAAAATAAAAGTCTATAAGGCACTTATAGAGAGCTTGAGACTTAATTAGCTGGGTATTGTCTTAACATTGCAAAAATAAATCTCTCTAGCCTCCCATAGACTAGTGAGCAGTTTCTAGTTACTATCTTTTCTGAAAGCAAGAAACTCAAAATTCTGGGGTCCACAGGGTCTGTGACCACAAACTCTTCTTAGTCCCTTGCTGTCTAGCTTGGTGTGCTCTCCCTGTGGGGCGGCAGGAAACTGGCTCCATCACTCCAGAGCAGAGGCCATTTGGGCTGAATAAGGTCAGGGCTTGGCCAAGCGAACAGGCCCCTCTACAAAGTCAAACATTTCTGCACAGGAGAGGGGTCTTCTGCAAAGCTGTCTTGGCCCGCTGGACACTTCCGACTGGCTCCCAGGAGCCCAGGCGATCAGGGGGCTATAAGGGTGGACTCCATCACAGCTGGGCTATCCGCTGTTCATGAACACAGGCTTCCCGTGACTGTCCTTGTTGGTCAACTCCCCTCACTGACAAAGGCTGGAAGGTTACCATGCCACTCAGCCATCATTCTATGCAGAAAGACTTTTATTTAAGAAAGACCTTAAACTAATTTAAAAGAACTTGAAAATTCTCAAGAGACTCTTTTTAAAGAGACACTCTAGAGGCTTACTTGTTAATTACAGGTTTGAGACCACATTTTTCAGATACAGTTATTACAAATCAGAGGTAGAACTTAAGAGCTGGAGACAGTGGTAGGACAATCTCCCGAGGAGGCTCTGCCTTCCAGTGGGATCCTCATCAGCAATAAAATCCACGGCCACCTAGTGTCTCCTCTGTATCATTCAGTATTAAGAGCTTCCTCCAATGGGAGACTTCCTCCCTGAGCCTACTTATCTAGCTGTGGTCGTGTCCTTTAGGGAGAGCCTCCGAAAGCCCTCCTGACCCAGATGTTGCCATTTGCCTGCTAGGTGATCAAGGCTGCCCCACCTGTTGGCACAGGGAAACCGGGGCCAGAATCCAAGGCCAAGCCAATCCAGGGGGTTTTCATCTGTTGAGGAAGTCGGTACATACGAGCAGTCAAGAGCACACACCCTCACACCATTCCCCAGTTCAGGCGCTGCAAAGGACAGCTTTCAGTTGCCACCCATGTGGACATGCTTCTGGGAGCGGCTTTGCTAAAAGGAATGCGTTCCCTCACCCAAGAGTTATGGCAGATATTCTGGAAGTTAGGGTAAAAGGAAAAAAGCTCCCTTTTTGGAAGGGGAAACTGAGATAAGCTACTAAGAACTCAGCAGGATCCACCCATGCACACCAAGGGAACTCAGAACACGGCAACGGGCAGGCTGTTAGTCACACAGCTGACCGGCAGCTAATGCTCACGCTCAGCCCACAGCGCGCGTGTGAGCCTGGCTGCTGGCTTCTGGCAGGGCTGGGGCTCAGCGCCACCCGGGAGTTTCCTCTGCCTCCCCAGCTCTGACACCACAGCCAGACAACGTTTTCTCGGCTCAGGTGGATCTGTTCTGGTCGGTGAATTTTGGAATCCCTCGGCAAACCTGGGCTCAGACTGAGTGACTGGAGGGTGAGGACGTGTTCCGCCACCCCTGTGGCCCCGGATCTGTGGGGCGTGTGACAGATGGGGACGGGACGGATGAACAGTGCTCACTGAACCCCCAAGTGCTGCTGGTCAGGGGACCACTGTCAAACCATATCTAAGACAAGAAAGGGCCTGGGCCAAGTGGCGAAGCGGAAGCCCTGCCGGCCGCACTGGGACAGCGCCCGGGGCTGGCAGAGCGCCGGGCGCAGCACAGCTCTGCCCCCTGCTCAGCAGCCACCGCTCGGAAGCACGTTACCTCGTTGTATTTCTCATAGCCTGTCTCAGTTAAGGTCTTCAAGGAGAAACAGAAACATAAATAAGTGAATACAGTCATGGAGAAAAACCAAATCACACCTCTCATTTGTTACTTAAAAGAAAAAAATTGTGAAGCAACAAAAACAAAATGAAGGCCCTCAGCTTAGCCAGGCTCTTAATTTTAAATGTGTTAAAATCTGGAAGAGCCTGTTTTTCACCTTTTGTATCTTACCATGTCAAAAAGTGAAGAGTTTTTCACTAAAATATCTTTATGTAAGTGTCTTACTGTTTTTATTTTTTCTATACTTCAAGGGATATATTTTGTGCTATATTTGAATCACAATCAGTATATGCAGGGAACCATGTATTCCTGTATTCCTTTGCTTTTGATCATAAACATGATTATTAACAGAAAGGAGGAGGTCTGTGAAACAAAAACAAACTAAAAAACCAAGAGGATGTCAAGGTAACAGGTCCCTGGAAGAAAAAGGAAGGATGACTGTACATTTCTAACCCATATTGTGGCAAGAAAAAAAGCAATTTAAAATAATGAGGGTATTAAACAAACACTACTGCATCACTTATTGTATAAGACACAATAAATGGCATTAAAACAATGCTCTTACTATTACGAATTACTGGGTTTCAAAACCACAGAGAGAGGAGCTGGCTTACAGGATGAGAGACTGGGTGGCAGGGGGTGATAGGGACAGGTTTTAAAAAAAAAATCAATTCTCGTAACTAGAACACTTGTCTTCTACCAGAGAAACGCTTGTGCAGAATACAAACTGAAAAAGACATGAGATAAATTCTTTATGCTGACTGCTGAGATTCTCCTGCCTGGGCCGCTCTTAAATCTTCTAACAAGAAACACTCTTACATAAACACCCCCAGCTTATACACTTCACTGTCGGCACCGGGAGGACGATTCCTCGGTGACGGCCAAGCTGGGTGTGCAGCCCCCGCAGAGCTCACCTGCAGGAAGCTGTCCTGGCAGCAGAGAAACTCGTTCTTCTTCATGATGGACTCGGTGCTCAGGAGCAGCTCATTCTTACTGAGAGCAGGCTCACTCCGGCACGGGAAGACTGCCTCGAGTATCGAAAGAAAACAGTGTGATTTGGAGGTGGGCAGGGGGCAGTATTCAGTGAAGGAGTTCATAAGAGACAAAACAACCTCACCCAGAGCTTTCAGCAACCTGCGATGTTTCTGTCTTTCAAAACACATACCTTAATACAAAGGTGAACACAGCATAAGCTGATACTCCACCTCACCTAACAGCTTGTGGGCTACTCAGTGAGCATCGCATCATTCCTTCCCAACCTTCACCCTGCCCCAGATCTGCACTAAAACCATAAATTGCTGTCAGGAAAAAAAAACTTCAGGTGTGAAAATACCTCTCCACCCCCAAGCTCATGGGTTTCCCCTCAGTTTTAATGGTTACACTGCAGCCTAACACGTGGACATACCATTCCATGTTTGACCTGTCCTCCACAGGTGGCCTGTATCTGCCATAAACAATGCTAGAAGAACCCTGTTGGTGCATTTAGATCATTTCTGTAGGGCAAACTCCTATAAGTGAAATTTAAGTATCGCTCAAGGGCACCCAGATTTAAATTCAGATCAACAGCTCTCAAAAAGCTTGCTCTAAATTACATCCCCTGTTAAAACTATGTGAAACAGGCCTGCTTCTCCCCACCCATGACTTTTATGTGGTCTCTATCGCACTCCACCAGACAGTGACAAGAAGACCAAGGCCTCTTCCACTGGCACTGGTTCACTACCAGTAACTAGACTTTGAACTTGAGAAACTCTCTTTCCTTAATACCTGGGGAAAATTATGCAAAGTGAATAAAAAAGACTAACACTGTTGCAGTGGTGGGGTAGATATGACAGCGTCAACTGTATGCTATGCCAAAGGCACATCCATTCTAAGGAAATGTCCTTGAAAACGCTCACAGATATAACGCTTAATCTTACTTTGATGTTGTCCAGAACCCTTTTAAACTCTAAGGGCTCATCTTTTCCCTCCATGGCTGCAGGATCTAAGCCGTCTCCCCCGTAAATGAACTGGATGATATCGCCCGTAGAGCTGCGGACTGTCAGGTCATACTGTGAACAAAGATCTTCCAGGGACTTGACGAGCCTTCTCTAAGGAAGGGAAGGAGAGGAAATAAAAGTTCAGGTTCCTTGAGAGCACTAGTTACGTGTATGAAGGTTGATATTTGCAACGGAGTTTCAAGGCTACCAGTGCTTTTAATCACATAAAAACATTTTATTAGAAATCCCTTAAAGAGTCCCTGATCTCAAGAATGTCCCCTCAAGTGCCTCACTAGCCTGTGCAGTGGGATTTAGAATATGCTCCACATTCCAGTGTGTTTTAGAATACATGCAATTTAAACCCCATCACCCCCGAAGGACTCTGCATACACTGTTTTCCTAGGCTGCTTTCCCTTCCCTCTTTGTCTTCCTAAGGTTTAAACTAATGCAACTGCTTTGCATTTCTAAACACAATATAATCTGGGACCCCTGTGGACTTCAATATGAATTACAGAGGATCCAGTGCAGGCCCTCTTCTGGGACCTATGGGTAAGAAGAGAGAACAGGACTAGTGTGTTTGAACCAGCAGGCAGCAGCCATTTCTCAAACCTGCTTAGGGAGAACTTCCCACCAGCAGAACCCTCCAGCCAGCGGGGTAAAGGGGTTCGATGAGTTAAAGGGAAAGACATCTTCCTCCAGGCAACTTCAAAACAAAAATCCCTCATGCCAGAAGTAATTTGTTCCAGGTTAACAAGCCACTCTGGGAAAGTCATACTCTCGACTTCAGAAAGGTAAAGGACAAAAAATAAAGTCAACAGACATTCAGGCAAGAGTGTTAAAAGCATTTCANTAAAAGAAAAAAATTGTGAAGCAACAAAAACAAAATGAAGGCCCTCAGCTTAGCCAGGCTCTTAATTTTAAATGTGTTAAAATCTGGAAGAGCCTGTTTTTCACCTTTTGTATCTTACCATGTCAAAAAGTGAAGAGTTTTTCACTAAAATATCTTTATGTAAGTGTCTTACTGTTTTTATTTTTTCTATACTTCAAGGGATATATTTTGTGCTATATTTGAATCACAATCAGTATATGCAGGGAACCATGTATTCCTGTATTCCTTTGCTTTTGATCATAAACATGATTATTAACAGAAAGGAGGAGGTCTGTGAAACAAAAACAAACTAAAAAACCAAGAGGATGTCAAGGTAACAGGTCCCTGGAAGAAAAAGGAAGGATGACTGTACATTTCTAACCCATATTGTGGCAAGAAAAAAAGCAATTTAAAATAATGAGGGTATTAAACAAACACTACTGCATCACTTATTGTATAAGACACAATAAATGGCATTAAAACAATGCTCTTACTATTACGAATTACTGGGTTTCAAAACCACAGAGAGAGGAGCTGGCCTACAGGATGAGAGACTGGGTGGCAGGGGGTGATAGGGACAGGTTTTAAAAAAAAAATCAGTTCTCGTAACTAGAACACTTGTCTTCTACCAGAGAAACGCTTGTGCAGAATACAAACTGAAAAAGACATGAGATAAATTCTTTATGCTGACTGCTGAGATTCTCCTGCCTGGGCCGCTCTTAAATCTTCTAACAAGAAACACTCTTACATAAACACCCCCAGCTTATACACTTCACTGTCGGCACCGGGAGGACGATTCCTCGGTGACGGCCAAGCTGGGTGTGCAGCCCCCGCAGAGCTCACCTGCAGGAAGCTGTCCTGGCAGCAGAGAAACTCGTTCTTCTTCATGATGGACTCGGTGCTCAGGAGCAGCTCATTCTTACTGAGAGCAGGCTCACTCCGGCACGGGAAGACTGCCTCGAGTATCGAAAGAAAACAGTGTGATTTGGAGGTGGGCAGGGGGCAGTATTCAGTGAAGGAGTTTATAAGAGACAAAACAACCTCACCCAGAGCTTTCAGCAACCTGCGATGTTTCTGTCTTTCAAAACACATACCTTAATACAAAGGTGAACACAGCATAAGCTGATACTCCACCTCACCTAACAGCTTGTGGGCTACTCAGTGAGCATCGCATCATTCCTTCCCAACCTTCACCCTGCCCCAGATCTGCACTAAAACCATAAATTGCTGTCAGGAAAAAAAAACTTCAGGTGTGAAAATACCTCTCCACCCCCAAGCTCATGGGTTTCCCCTCAGTTTTAATGGTTACACTGCAGCCTAACACGTGGACATACCATTCCATGTTTGACCTGTCCTCCACAGGTGGCCTGTATCTGCCATAAACAATGCTAGAAGAACCCTGTTGGTGCATTTAGATCATTTCTGTAGGGCAAACTCCTATAAGTGAAATTTAAGTATCGCTCAAGGGCACCCAGATTTAAATTCAGATCAACAGCTCTCAAAAAGCTTGCTCTAAATTACATCCCCTGTTAAAACTATGTGAAACAGGCCTGCTTCTCCCCACCCATGACTTTTATGTGGTCTCTATCGCACTCCACCAGACAGTGACAAGAAGACCAAGGCCTCTTCCACTGGCACTGGTTCACTACCAGTAACTAGACTTTGAACTTGAGAAACTCTCTTTCCTTAATACCTGGGGAAAATTATGCAAAGTGAATAAAAAAGACTAACACTGTTGCAGTGGTGGGGTAGATATGACAGCGTCAACTGTATGCTATGCCAAAGGCACATCCATTCTAAGGAAATGTCCTTGAAAACGCTCACAGATATAACGCTTAATCTTACTTTGATGTTGTCCAGAACCCTTTTAAACTCTAAGGGCTCATCTTTTCCCTCCATGGCTGCAGGATCTAAGCCGTCTCCCCCGTAAATGAACTGGATGATATCGCCCGTAGAGCTGCGGACTGTCAGGTCATACTGTGAACAAAGATCTTCCAGGGACTTGACGAGCCTTCTCTAAGGAAGGGAAGGAGAGGAAATAAAAGTTCAGGTTCCTTGAGAGCACTAGTTACGTGTATGAAGGTTGATATTTGCAACGGAGTTTCAAGGCTACCAGTGCTTTTAATCACATAAAAACATTTTATTAGAAATCCCTTAAAGAGTCCCTGATCTCAAGAATGTCCCCTCAAGTGCCTCACTAGCCTGTGCAGTGGGATTTAGAATATGCTCCACATTCCAGTGTGTTTTAGAATACATGCAATTTAAACCCCATCACCCCCGAAGGACTCTGCATACACTGTTTTCCTAGGCTGCTTTCCCTTCCCTCTTTGTCTTCCTAAGGTTTAAACTAATGCAACTGCTTTGCATTTCTAAACACAATATAATCTGGGACCCCTGTGGACTTCAATATGAATTACAGAGGATCCAGTGCAGGCCCTCTTCTGGGACCTATGGGTAAGAAGAGAGAACAGGACTAGTGTGTTTGAACCAGCAGGCAGCAGCCATTTCTCAAACCTGCTTAGGGAGAACTTCCCACCAGCAGAACCCTCCAGCCAGCGGGGTAAAGGGGTTCGATGAGTTAAAGGGAAAGACATCTTCCTCCAGGCAACTTCAAAACAAAAATCCCTCATGCCAGAAGTAATTTGTTCCAGGTTAACAAGCCACTCTGGGAAAGTCATACTCTCGACTTCAGAAAGGTAAAGGACAAAAAATAAAGTCAACAGACATTCAGGCAAGAGTGTTAAAAGCATTTCACAGTCTGTTAGGCTTCTGACAAAAGCACATTCTGAAGCTAAAGGGCGATTTCCCATTAAAAGATGATTAAAAGGGAAGCACTATCAGTAATGCTACACGGGGGACAGATGAGAGGTTTTGGAAATAGGTGGGTCCATTTTGCTCTCATCAACCTTGTGTATTCTGGCTTACTCGTTCACTCATTACTCATCTCTGGTTTATCAATCCTGGATTCCCTGCTTGCCAAGGGCTGTGCTTCTCAGCCCATGGTGGGGAGAAAAGGGATACAAAACCATAGCCTTTCATGGCCTAGCAACTTGGAGTGTTAACCTCCGCATGTACTGTAAGCAGATAAAATCATCAAAAACACAAAATAAAACCAAAACCAACCGAAAAACAAAAAACAAAATGTAGATTATGGAGTACAAGGTAGAAATGAGAATTAGAGACTGGAGAGAGAGCCTGTGCTTGTGGTCTTACGGAAGCACAGAGCAGGATGTGTTCTCACCTCTCTGCCGTCTAGGAAGTACCTTTGTGGCAGTCTCAGAAAAACAGGCATAAGAAGCATGTAGCTCAGCCCTATCCCCGAAGACTACTCTCTCACAACTACACACACAGTGGAGAAAGAGTCAGCCCTCCAAGTGCCCAAGCCCTCCCGCGGGCAGTGGGACAGGTTCTCCGAGCCCCTTGTGACATTAATGACAGATTCCACAAACTGCTGCACGGTGAGCACAGCCCTCTCGGTGTGTAACCAGGAGGTGGGTATTGTCACCCTATCTCAGTGTGTTAGCAAGTAGTGGCTCAGTGAGATGACGTGCCGGGGGACTTCCGGTCCATGTTCTCCTCCAGCAGGGCTTTGGTACATGTGGTTCCAGCCTTTTCTGCACCATTCGAAGGAGACACTGATTTTGAACTTTTTTTTTTTTAACATCTTACTTTTTTGTGTTGTTTATTTTTAGGGCATCTACATCTCAGTTTTTTCTTTTAAATGCCAAGACTTGATAAATCAGAAGTCAGGTGGAAAAGAAGCAAACACTCAGCAGTCAAGATCCGCAGACCTGTCCGGCTTCATTGCTAATGGCCTACATTTCTTCAGGTTACCTGCATATATCCTGTTTCAGCTGTCTTCACAGCTGTGTCGACCAGACCTTCCCGGCCAGCCATTGTGTGGAAAAAAAACTCGGTTGGTGTCAAACCAGAATAAAAGCTATTAGCCACAAAGCCTTTGGCAGCTGGGAGCTAAAGAGAGGTAGGAAAAAAAAAAAGAAAAATCTAATAAATAAAGTTAAAGGCCCCCAATTCCAAGACCCATTCAAATCAGAAAATACCTCACCTTTAGACTATAAATACCTGGCCAATGCACTCCCATGTTTTATGCCCTTTCCTAAAGAAGAAATAATTTACTTCAAACCATCCTTACCAGAGAAAAGGAGAGGGAGTTCCCGGCCAGGGCTGGCGCTCATGCCAGTGGCAGCCAGGTGGCTCGGGACAGGGACAGCGAAGCTTGGGCTGCTACTCCTAGGGCAGGCAGGCAGCCACAGATCTCAGTTCAGAGGGCACCCTGGCCTTCTCCCAGGAAACGATTATTCTTAAGATACCTGCCGGCAGGCCGGACCTGTCCACTTCCAAACAGCTGTGTGCTGCTACAGTTTATGGGGATTCATTTTTGGGCTGTTGAAAATATCCTAAAATTTAGATTATGACGATGATCACACCACTCTGTGAGCACACGAAGCTGCTGAATTCTACACTTTAAATGGGTGAATATTAAGATAAAGAAAAAAAAACCCACATATAAAAAACACCCTATGAAATGCCCAATGCCCTGTGATCTGGACAGGTTCATGCTCCTTGGAGGACAACTTGGACAAATAGGCTAAAATCCTTTTGCCCCATTTCACTTAAGGGGCAACTGGCATACTCAAAAGCACTTCTAGGCAAGTACCATCTTCCCCAAAGTCGGGCACTAGATGTCCTTGGCATCTCTTCTAAATTGGTTAGGCTTTGACTCCAAGCACAGTCAGGTACCACTCCAGTGACTTGCTGGCTGCCGGGCCTCTAGTAAATTCTGATCTTGGACAGAGAGCCCAAGTTGTTCCTGGGGCCACCAGATACAGACAGTGTCTGTCAATTTCAGTACAGCAGTGCCCTCTCCCCAGGAGGGGCTGGCCATAAGTCCTACAGCTCCTCAGGCCAGGAACAGCTGGGGCATCTGTGTTTTAGTGTGAATAACAGCTGACTCCATCCAGAATTACTAAGTGATCAAATCAGCTCTAAGTTCCTTAACTGTTCATTTAATAGCTATCTACCGTAGAATCTCAGAAAACCCCAGTACAGGCCTGTCTGTCTCACTCTGCTGACAGTAGTGCCCAGACCATGAGGGCCAACAGAACTCAAGTCATTTACAGGCAGTTTAGGAATTCCAGAGAGAACCTGGAATTTCCTGGTTGTTTCACTGTGGTTCACATGTACACTGTTTAAAAATCTTTATACTTTCATGTAAGTGTTCCCTAAAATAAGCATACAGGCTAAATGCACACAAATGGTAACACCACATTCAGATTACTTAAGATAAAGATGGGTAGGAAACCGACACCCTCCTCCTTAAAAGAGAAAATGTATGAACGGGCACTGGTCCAAGTTTCACAGCTCCGAGTTTCATGAGACTCCTCCTACAGGACTCAATCAAGCTTGGGCTGCAGAGGGAATACCCCTGAGTGGCCCTCACCCTCTATACCAGCTCCAGGAGTCGCCTAATTGGCAGCCCCAGAGCTTCGGTCATTCTTTCGTGCTGCTGAAGGTTGTCCTTCAAAGTTGTATTTGATCCACTCCTGCTTACCTTTGAGTGCTTTTCAAAGTGAGGCAGGGACCTGTTTTCAAAGCCATCTGGCACTCGAGAGCCACTGATAGCTTGCTGTCCCACACAGGCAATCATCTGTGATATGTTAATGAAGGAACCTGGGGAAGCAGGTCAGAAATGGAACATTCATTTACCAAAATCACAGTAACTGAAGTACAAGCAGATCTGTTGGTATGACAGGAATACAACACAGCCCCCTATCTTCAACAAGTTCATACTCCAGGGACAATAAAGGACAGAACCAGAACAGCAACGATAGAGCTGTCAGTAACACAAGGAAGGCCAGGCAGGGCTAGAGCTCAGGGGCGAATGAGCACTCTGGGGCTGGAGGAGAGACTTCCAGGAGAGTATTCGAGAAGGCAGCATTAACCAGCTGGACTCTTGGAGAAGACTAGGACTTCCACATAGAGGACATGGGGGAGGAGTTCCAAAGTGGGTCAGAGTGGGAAGCAGAGACACAGGACGGGAGTGTGGGGTATGCACCAGGGGCAGGGAGGAGACTATGGGGTGGAGGACAGCAAGGCTAAAGAGACTGAACTTTATTCTGTCAAAAATTTATTAAAACAGGACGTTTGCAAAGCTCGGGGTTCTGAATTTGAGTGCAGTATCATGAAACCTAACACTTTTAGGTCCTGGCTAACTATAAAATTTAAGTGTATTTAATTAACATCAAACATATTATTTTAAAAATCCCTGGCTCTTCTTTCTTTCTTCAAAAATAATAAGACCAAGTTTACTCAAAGCACCCTCAAACTAAGAAATCCACACACATGATAAACAAGTTTTCCACAGGAGTTAGACTTTCTAAAAATGCAAATAACCATCTCCTTCTCTAAGCATTATTTGAAAAGATACACCCTTATAAACAAAAGGCCTGAAGCTCTTTCTTTTGGGGGGTGGTGGAGGGGGGTTGCCGGCTTGTGGGATCTTAGTTCCCTGACCAGGGATTGAACCTGGGCCTGGGCAGTGAAAGCAGAGTCCTAACCACTGGACAAACCCCCAGGGAATTCTAGGCCTGAAGTTCGGATGCACATTTTCCCGAACACAGCCGGCCGGCCTGCATGGAAGGCAGCGGCAGCAGCGGCCAGCGGAGGGCTCACCTTTGGAGCCGCACAGAGCCATGGTGAGGGGGCTGTTGCTCTTATCCAGCTCCCGGAGGCAGGCGCTGCCTGCGTGGTCACGGATCACCGACAGCTCCTTCAGGATCAAAGCCTGGCGGGAGAGAGAGGGAGACGCATGGTGCCTATGTGGTTACCGATGTTCAACGTGACATTTAAGAGAACGTGAAGAATTCGAGCGAGATTTCCAGCAGATAAAAGGTTTCCGACCTTAGAAGACCAAGATGTCCTATCTCTGCAGACTGACATTTTCCACATGCTAAGTGACTTCAGTTGTGTCCTACTCTTAGTGGCCTTATGGACTATAGCCTGCCAGGTTCCTATGGCCATGGGATTCTCCAGGCAAGAATACTGGAAGGGGTTGCCATGCCTTTCTCCAGGGGATCTTCCTGACCCAGAGATAGAACTCACGTCTCTTATGTCGCCTGCATTGGCAGGTAGATTCTTTACCACTAGCGCCCCCTGGGAAGTCCCAAGGGTTTCATAATCAGTGTGTAAGGAAAAAATGCTGCTGCTAAGTCGCTTCAGTCGTTTCTGACTCTATGCGACCCCACTGATGGCAGCCCATGAGGCTCCCCTGTCCCTGGGATTCTCCAGGCAAGAACACTGGAGTGGGTTGCCATTTCCTTCTCCAATGCATGAAAGTGAAGAGTGAAAGTGAAGTTGCTCAGTCGTGTCTGACTCTTAGCGACCCCATGGACTGCAGCCCACCAGGCTGCTCTGTCCATGGGATTCTCCAGGCAAGAGTACTGGAGTGGGGTGCCATTGCCTTCTCCGTGTAAGGAAAAAATGGTTAGTAAAACCTCGGAAAAACATTGAGGTAGAATATATGCAGCTTCGTGTATATACCCTACATAGCAGTGTCTCTGTATGTATATTACATACATTACTATATATACACATGCTTGTGTATACACACGTATAACATTTTGTACTTTATATGACATTATGTAATACGTACTAAAAGAGAGTGGCATGTACTGTTTCTAAAATTTGTCTCTGCCAAGCACACACTTGAATTCCCACCAACTGGGCATGTGATTAGGTGACTCAATAGGAATACTCTANTCAGGTACCACTCCAGTGACTTGCTGGCTGCCGGGCCTCTAGTAAATTCTGATCTTGGACAGAGAGCCCAAGTTGTTCCTGGGGCCACCAGATACAGACAGTGTCTGTCAATTTCAGTACAGCAGTGCCCTCTCCCCAGGAGGGGCTGGCCATAAGTCCTACAGCTCCTCAGGCCAGGAACAGCTGGGGCATCTGTGTTTTAGTGTGAATAACAGCTGACTCCATCCAGAATTACTAAGTGATCAAATCAGCTCTAAGTTCCTTAACTGTTCATTTAATAGCTATCTACCGTAGAATCTCAGAAAACCCCAGTACAGGCCTGTCTGTCTCACTCTGCTGACAGTAGTGCCCAGACCACGAGGGCCAACAGAACTCAAGTCATTTACAGGCAGTTTAGGAATTCCAGAGAGAACCTGGAATTTCCTGGTTGTTTCACTGTGGTTCACATGTACACTGTTTAAAAATCTTTATACTTTCATGTAAGTGTTCCCTAAAATAAGCATACAGGCTAAATGCACACAAATGGTAACACCACATTCAGATTACTTAAGATAAAGATGGGTAGGAAACCGACACCCTCCTCCTTAAAAGAGAAAATGTATGAACGGGCACTGGTCCAAGTTTCACAGCTCCGAGTTTCATGAGACTCCTCCTACAGGACTCAATCAAGCTTGGGCTGCAGAGGGAATACCCCTGAGTGGCCCTCACCCTCTATACCAGCTCCAGGAGTCGCCTAATTGGCAGCCCCAGAGCTTCGGTCATTCTTTCGTGCTGCTGAAGGTTGTCCTTCAAAGTTGTATTTGATCCACTCCTGCTTACCTTTGAGTGCTTTTCAAAGTGAGGCAGGGACCTGTTTTCAAAGCCATCTGGCACTCGAGAGCCACTGATAGCTTGCTGTCCCACACAGGCAATCATCTGTGATATGTTAATGAAGGAACCTGGGGAAGCAGGTCAGAAATGGAACATTCATTTACCAAAATCACAGTAACTGAAGTACAAGCAGATCTGTTGGTATGACAGGAATACAACACAGCCCCCTATCTTCAACAAGTTCATACTCCAGGGACAATAAAGGACAGAACCAGAACAGCAACGATAGAGCTGTCAGTAACACAAGGAAGGCCAGGCAGGGCTAGAGCTCAGGGGCGAATGAGCACTCTGGGGCTGGAGGAGAGACTTCCAGGAGAGTATTCGAGAAGGCAGCATTAACCAGCTGGACTCTTGGAGAAGACTAGGACTTCCACATAGAGGACATGGGGGAGGAGTTCCAAAGTGGGTCAGAGAGTGGGAAGCAGAGACACAGGACGGGAGTGTGGGGTATGCACCAGGGGCAGGGAGGAGACTATGGGGTGGAGGACAGCAAGGCTAAAGAGACTGAACTTTATTCTGTCAAAAATTTATTAAAACAGGACGTTTGCAAAGCTCGGGGTTCTGAATTTGAGTGCAGTATCATGAAACCTAACACTTTTAGGTCCTGGCTAACTATAAAATTTAAGTGTATTTAATTAACATCAAACATATTATTTTAAAAATCCCTGGCTCTTCTTTCTTTCTTCAAAAATAATAAGACCAAGTTTACTCAAAGCACCCTCAAACTAAGAAATCCACACACATGATAAACAAGTTTTCCACAGGAGTTAGACTTTCTAAAAATGCAAATAACCATCTCCTTCTCTAAGCATTATTTGAAAAGATACACCCTTATAAACAAAAGGCCTGAAGCTCTTTCTTTTGGGGGGTGGTGGAGGGGGGTTGCCGGCTTGTGGGATCTTAGTTCCCTGACCAGGGATTGAACCTGGGCCTGGGCAGTGAAAGCAGAGTCCTAACCACTGGACAAACCCCCAGGGAATTCTAGGCCTGAAGTTCGGATGCACATTTTCCCGAACACAGCCGGCCGGCCTGCACGGAAGGCAGCGGCAGCAGCGGCCAGCGGAGGGCTCACCTTTGGAGCCGCACAGAGCCATGGTGAGGGGGCTGTTGCTCTTATCCAGCTCCCGGAGGCAGGCGCTGCCTGCGTGGTCACGGATCACCGACAGCTCCTTCAGGATCAAAGCCTGGCGGGAGAGAGAGAGAGACGCATGGTGCCTATGTGGTTACCGATGTTCAACGTGACATTTAAGAGAACGTGAAGAATTCGAGCGAGATTTCCAGCAGATAAAAGGTTTCCGACCTTAGAAGACCAAGATGTCCTATCTCTGCAGACTGACATTTTCCACATGCTAAGTGACTTCAGTTGTGTCCTACTCTTAGTGGCCTTATGGACTATAGCCTGCCAGGTTCCTATGGCCATGGGATTCTCCAGGCAAGAATACTGGAAGGGGTTGCCATGCCTTTCTCCAGGGGATCTTCCTGACCCAGAGATAGAACTCACGTCTCTTATGTCGCCTGCATTGGCAGGTAGATTCTTTACCACTAGCGCCCCCTGGGAAGTCCCAAGGGTTTCATAATCAGTGTGTAAGGAAAAAATGCTGCTGCTAAGTCGCTTCAGTCGTTTCTGACTCTATGCGACCCCACTGATGGCAGCCCATGAGGCTCCCCTGTCCCTGGGATTCTCCAGGCAAGAACACTGGAGTGGGTTGCCATTTCCTTCTCCAATGCATGAAAGTGAAGAGTGAAAGTGAAGTTGCTCAGTCGTGTCTGACTCTTAGCGACCCCATGGACTGCAGCCCACCAGGCTGCTCTGTCCATGGGATTCTCCAGGCAAGAGTACTGGAGTGGGGTGCCATTGCCTTCTCCGTGTAAGGAAAAAATGGTTAGTAAAACCTCGGAAAAACATTGAGGTAGAATATATGCAGCTTCGTGTATATACCCTACATAGCAGTGTCTCTGTATGTATATTACATACATTACTATATATACACATGCTTGTGTATACACACGTATAACATTTTGTACTTTATATGACATTATGTAATACGTACTAAAAGAGAGTGGCATGTACTGTTTCTAAAATTTGTCTCTGCCAAGCACACACTTGAATTCCCACCAACTGGGCATGTGATTAGGTGACTCAATAGGAATACTCTAGTCCATGAGCTCATCTAGATTGCCATCCCTCAACCCACAACCTACGATGTTCAATCAGCTGAGAATCATGCTTCCACTAAAGAGCAGTGCAGCTGAGGCCTCAAGTAATCTTCTAAGTGAGAAACACCTGATTTCTCTCTGTTTTTCTTTAAGACTTACATTAAGAATGAGCTAATTGTGAACACCTCACACAACTCTGCTTTCTTTTTGCTATAAAAAGTTCAGAAAATTTCTTACTGGGTTTTCCCTGGTGGCTCAGTGGTAAAGAACCTGCCTGCCAATGCAGAAAGACACGGGTTTGGTCCCCGGTCTGGGAAGATCCCACAGGCCTGGGAGCACCAAGCCAGTGTGCCAGCACGACTGAGCCTGTGCTCTAGAGCCCAGGAGCTGCAACTCCTGAGTCCACGTGCTGCAGTTACTGAAGCCTGTGTGCCCTGGAGCCCTGTGCCCTGCAACGAGAGAAGCCACCGCAATGAGAAGCTAGGGCGCCAGTGGAGAGCAGCCTTGCTCACTGCACCTAGGGAAAGCCCACACGCAGCCAAGACCAGCGCAGCCAGAAGATGTACAGGTAAGACTGAAACAAATGTTTTTATTGTTCAAAAACCCTTTCTTCCCTGCTTAGTTCAGTTAAAGCCCTGAGCGCCAGGCTACCGGGAGGCAGAAGACAGTCAGACAGGGCCCTGGTGCAGTCAGACTGCGAGGGCAGGCTGCTTCAGGGAGAACGCGGGACTCTCAGGCCGTTCTGACTCTGACTCCTGCAGGTCCAGCTCTCAGCTAACTTAGCTCCAGACTGGACCGTGACTGGAACGTGCAGCAGACTGGACTGTGACTCTCAAGCACGACTTAACCACGTCTCTCCCCAAGACCATCCTTTCCCAGCTGTGGTGTCCGTTTGGTCACAGGATGCTCGTCACAGGGCAAAGCACTGAAGGACTAGCAACAGAAGGGCCAAGCGTGACGACGGACAAGAGCAGCCCCGTGTGGCCGAGTGGACAGACAGCTGCTCCCCACCTGGAACACGAAAGCTGGAAGGGATGAACAGATCTGATGGGAGGCCTCCCTGCATTAGGACGCACACGAGCGGCGCAGCTCAGAGACAGGCTGAAGCCACTGCCCCTCCTCGCCACTCACCTGTCGCGTCTCTTCAGGGCCTACAATGCTACTGGCTGCTAACCCGACCCAGAGAGCCAGACTCACCTCCAGAGTCTCCTCGGCGGTGCAGCCGGGCTGCTGCTGCAGCTTGCCTGTGTTCAGGGCTTCGATGTACTCATCGCATTTTTTGTAGCCAGCGTTCAGCAACTCATACTTGGCCTTCAGCAGCCCTTGGCCAGGTGTGACATCACCAATCCCGATTGAGAATCCACGGTTAGCTGCAGAAGGGTTGGCAGGGGGAGCCGGAAGAGAGAACCATTGATGTTAGTCAACCTGTTACGCAGAAACAAGTTAATACCTTCAGAGAACTTGCTGCAAGCCAGTTAAACAAAAACTTACTGTACCGGTCCCTGGGTTGTTATACAAAGATGACCAAGACTCACTCACTCCTCTCAGAGAGCTCACAACCTGGGATGGAGCACAGGGACGTCCCAACTATATTATAAAGCAGACAGCCACTGAACACGAGAGAGAGACCGAGAGAGCCAGCTGTAAAAAGTGGGCTACCGGATGGATGGCCCTCAGCATCCAGACATCTCTCTGCTCCAATTCTCTTTTTCAGAAATCGTTCCAAAAGAGAGGCTAAGAAGCAAATGTGAACTCTACCTTTGATAGAACAATATACCACCAATAATCCTAATCCTAACACCTATAGCAAGTGGGCAGGTGGGGGGCAACTGGATTAACAGGGTGGGGAAGGGGATGCTGCTAAGTGGCTGTGCAATGGAGGGTCACTGAGTCTGAAAGTCTCAGAAGCAAACCCTCACGTTCTGCTGGAGGTAATGTACGAGCTGCAAATGGGGAAACCCGGGTGGAAAGTTTGTACAGGTACACCTTTTTTCACTGTGCTTCATAGATAGTGTGTTTCTTTAAAAACAGCAGGTCTGTGGCAACCTTGTATTTGAACAAGTCTAAAAGCACAATTTTTCCAATGGTATTTGCTCACTTTGTGTCTCTATGTTGAATTTCAATAATTCTCACAATATTTTAAACACTTTCATTATTATATTTTTATGATGCTCTGGGCTGTTGTTATGACTCACTGAAGGCTCAAATGATTAGCATTTTTCAGCAATAAAGTCTTTTTTTTATTAAGGTGTGTACATGTAAGACACTAAGATCACTGCATCTGATCCCATCACTTCATGGCAAATAGATGGGGAAAAGTGAAAGCAGTGACTGATTTTATGTTCTTGGATCCAAAATCACTGTGGATGGTGACTGCAGCCATGAAATTAAGACACCTGCTTCTTGCAAGAAAAGCTATGACAAACCTAGACAACATATTAAAAAGCAAAGACATCACTTTGCTGACAAATGTCTGTATAATCAAAACTATGGTTTTTCTAGTAGTCATGTATGGATCTGAGTGTTGGATCATAAAGAAGGCTGAGCACTGAAGAACTGATGCCTTTGAACTGGTATTGGAGAAGACTCTCTAGAGTCCGGTGGACTGCAAGGAGATCAAAAAAGTCAATCCTAAAGGAAATCAATCCTGAACATTCACTGGAAGGATTGATATTAAAGCTGAAGCTCCAATACTTTGGCCACCTGATATGAAGGGCTGACTCACTGGAAAAGACCCTGATGATGGGAAAAACTGAAGGCAAAATAAGAATAGGGTGGCAGAGGATGAGGTGGTTACATAGTATCACCGATTCAATGGACAAGAATCTGAGTAAACTCTGGGAAACACAGGGAAGCCTGGCGTGCTACAGTCCATGAGTCACAGTCAGACACAGCTTAGTGACTGAAACACAACATGTTAACACACAATACTATTGCACACTTAGTAAGACTATATAGTACAAACAAGTTTTTAATGCACTGGGAAGCCAAAACATTCATGAGTTGCTTGATTATATGTTATATATGCTTCATCTTGGTGGTCTAGAACCAAACCTGCAACGTCTCTGAGGTCTGTATAAAAAAAGAGGCCTTAGGCCCCTGCCCCATGGGAGACAGAGTGCTATACAAGAGGTATTTGAGCATCAAGAATAGGAAGTCTTAAAAAGAGAAGAAAGAAAAGAAGGAAACAGAGAAAAAAGAACTATGGTTGGAAATTAAATATATGATACTGAAAAATTAAAACCAAAACAAAACAGAGACGGTGTTAAAAAGAAAACTGAATCCAGAAACAAATACATGGACAACAGGGAAAAAGAGAAAATTAGAGAATCACCCCAAGAACCCCACCAGACAATGAACAGAAATTCCAAGAAGCAAGAACAGAGAAAGTAAAAAAGAGGCTATGATCAGAAAAAGTAGAAGAAAATGTCCAGAACTGAAGGACACATGCTGCAGATGGAGAGAGCTTGCAGAGCGCTCAGCACAATGAATGGTAAACATCCCAAGGCTGCATCCCTGTGATCTTTCAGAAACAAAGAGGATTCTCAAAGCTTCCAGAAGAAAAAGACAATTCAGGATAAACAAGGTCCTAAAGTACAGCTCAGGGAGTTATATTCTATATCCTGTAAAAAAACCACAATGGAAAAGAATATTTTAAAAAAAGAATGCATATATGTATATAACTGGGTACACTAAACTGGATTACCCAAAAACTGGATACTGCAATTAAAAAAAAGACAATTCAAATACAAAAAGTTGGGAATAAGAAGGGAAATACATTTTACAGCAACGCTGAAAGAACAGAGTAGAGTAATACCTTCAAAATCCTCAGGGAAATAACTTTCAGTCTAGAATTCTACACTCAGCCAAAGAGTCAAGTACAAGAGTAGATGAAAGATATTCTGGGGCATGCAAAGAAAATCTCCTGGCCTAGTGTACAAGGACAGTAGGGAATTACTGAGTCAGCTGGTAGGGCTGAACTGTGGAAGAACCAGAGGGTGAACAGTTTTGCACAGTCTACCTTGGAAGCAGCCTATGAAGGCCCTTTATGTAACAACCCATGTATGCCATGGGCATTAGGGAGCTACTATAGCTTTTCAGAAGAGAACCGAAAAGCAAATTCGAATCTCCAGTCAAACTTGTCAGCTTCAAGTTTATTTCATTAAGAAAAGCATAAATGGTTTAGCCTGGAACAAGTATCCTTTTCTTTGTGTTTCTATGTGTTTGGGGCAGGGGGATGAAATAGTAAAAGAACCCCGTAAAACATCAACCTACAGCAATAAAACATGGACGCTAAGACACTCACACAAGTAGACGGGAGCCAGCCTGGCCAGCCGTGACATCGCGTCGGCAGCTTCGTTCTGCCCCCAGTCTCGCAGCAAAATGTAAAAAATGTTGTTCTTGGATCCTGACCCCAGCGTTCCTTTGTCCATGCTGCCACTCATCAGCTCGCTGTTCTGGATTGTGACATCTGGAAGGAAAAGATTATGGACTCACACAAATGATTATCTGTTACTTTGTCTCATTCCAAAATGCATTTAAGGCAGTTGAGAAAATTTTTTTTTTTTTTTTTTTTTTAAGTCAGAGCAGAGCAAATAGAAATGCTCTCTAAATAAATTCTTTTTGAGGGGGGAAAAGGAGAAATCTAGGAACTTTTCAAAAGCAGGGAAGATCTAGTTCGCTACCCTATAGTCCTGACTCTGAAAGGCCTTAGTTGGCTCTCGTCATCTTTATCTGTGATCTGTGGATGACAGTATCAAGCTCTTGCCACCTTTACGTCATGGCGATGTTTTGAGCACCAATTCAATCCTGTGCAACAAAGTGCTGTTTATAAAGCACTTTGTCATTCACCAAGACACTGAAAACTAGCAGTGGCACCACTGAGAAAAGCCTAAACAACAGAATGGAATTTGTATCTAGAAACAAAAACACAATATAAAACAAGAACCCAAGATACATTAAAGACCAGGGAGTACATTTATGAAAGAATGGTTTAAACCTGGGGTGGGGCGGGGGTGGGGGGAGAAAAAAATCAGTGCTCTTCAAAGTATTTATTCATCATGAGACAGCAGAGAATCCTTGATCCTCAGAGAGTCTTTGTGGTTCAGTCGTCAGTGTAGAGGCCTGCAGATCCACCTCTCGTCACAAAGCCTTGCTAGCAAAGGCCGTTCTAAATCAGTGTTACTCGAAGCAGTCTGCTGGGGAACTGTCTGTTAGCAGCCTGAGACCCAGAAAGTAAATGCTGCCTGAATGGCATCGGTCTGGGGAACACACTCTTGGGCTCAATCAGTCTAGGGGACTCAGAGGACTCATATTTAAATATTCTCACTGTGACACCTGGGGCTTCCCAGGTGGCGTTAGTGGTAAAGAGCTTGCCTGCCAATGCAGGCGACTAGAGCCACAGGTTCGGTCCCTGGGTCAGGAAGACTCCTTGGAGAAGGAAACGGCAACCCACCCTAGTATTCTTGCTAGGAGAATCCCACAGACAGGGGAGCCTGGTGGGCTACAGTCCGTAGGGTTGAAAAGAGTCAGACAAGACTGAATGACTTAGCACAACACAGCACTCTTACACCTGATCTACATGTGATCAAAACAGCCACTGATCAGGTGAGGCAGGTAAAAAAAATTAGCCTTTTCAGTAATACTTCATAGCCATGCATGNGGGCTCTGAGCTGGCAAGGTGAAAAATAACGATAAAAAGACCCTGCTTTCGTTGTCTTACGGATGAGAAGTCTGAGGGCCAGAGAAACCAACTCATCAGGGGTCACACAGCTGGTGAAGAGCGAACCCCACCTTTCTGCCTCCAGGGCATGCCCCTTCACCCCACTCTCCTGAGCCAGGAGGACCTGAGACTGAGCTTGCTTCTCTGGAGCAAGCCAACCAAGAATACAGGAACAGCCAATGATTCTGGGAAAAGAGTTTTCTGTGATCTTGAGTCCTCGGTCAGCTGAGCTTCAGTGGCAAGGCCTGGGAAATTTACTAATGAGCACAGAAGGGACCTCTCAGACTTTGTAAAATGTCATTAAAATCCCTGACTGCAAAGAAAAGAGACTTCTGGTATACTGCCAGCATAAACCAGATTTGGGAAAGCCAGAGCTGTGTCCAGGAAACTCGTGAACTCTCTTTTTGTTCACTCATCTTTTCTCTATAAACTTTCTTTTATTGTCACTTGCTCAGTTACTCATTACAATAGTCTCTGGGGAGGGTTTGGGGAGGAGGGGGTTGTCAGCGATGGTCAGATGGATAAAGGGGCCACCTGCCCGTGTCTTGGAACTCAAGCCCAGAGAGTCCAGAAGCTTCATAGTTAGAAACATCTCTGTCTGGATGAGGAAGGGCCACCATTTGCCATAGCTGTGCCAGATCTATTTCTGAAATTAACTCTTGTTTTCCTAGATGTTTCATATTCTGGCCTCCCTATCTGTGTGACTGTGTGTGTGTGTGTGTGTGTGTGTGTGTGTGTGTGTGTGTGTTGCTAGCATCTATTAAGCACTTACCATGTGCAAGGCACTGAGTCAGGCACATAAGAATGGAGTGCCACACTTTAGACCCGGTAACTTTTGATGCTTCTGTCCCATTTTACAGGTAAGGTAACCACTAAGATCTGCTCAAATTACCCAGCTAGTGAAGTGGCCCTGCTGAGATTCCAACCAAGTTTCTGTTCATTTAAAACCTGCTTTTTTAATTGCAATTCTTTTTTTTAAATGAAGAGCTAGAGAAGGTTTTAGGACTAATTAAGGGAAGGGCAGCCTGTTCCTGCTACTTTTATGTTGCCTTTATTTTTAATCAGTGACCTGAATCACCCATGAAACCTCAGGCTTTTACATGCTATCCTAGAAACAGTTCATCCTTGCTTCAAAGAAACTCTTCCCCATCTCCTGGGCCCCCAGTTCTTCCATGACTTTGGATAGTTTCCCAGTATATTTCTAATGGACATTACTGTAACCTGTAGAAGAGCACTTACAAAAAAAATTTTTTTTAATCTCAGGACTCTTTTTCATTTTTAAAAATTACTGAGGACCTCGAAGAGTTTGTGTTGATGTGGGTTCCGTGTGTGCTAAGTCACTTTAGTAGTGTCCGACTCTGTGCAACCTTATGAACCAAAGCCCACCAGGCCCCACTGTGCACGGGATTCTCCAGGCAAGAACACTGGAGGGGGTTGCCATCTCCTCCAGGGAATCTTCCAGACCCAGGGACTGAACTCATGTCTCTGACCTCTCCTGCATTGGCAGGTGAGTTCTTTACCACTAGTGCCACTGGGAAATCTTACGTAGGTTATATCTATTGATTCTTCACCATTTTAGAATATTCAACAGGGAAAACTTTAAGCTATTGATTGATTCATTTAAAAATAATAACACCATTGCGTATTTATATAAGCAACATTTTCATGAAAAGTAACCATGATCCAAAGAAATTAGTGTGAAATGTATATTTTTACAAATCTCTTTAATGACTGTCTAGGTTCTTATATCTTCTACATTGTTGTGGTATATTGTTTTCATTGAAAGAAATTCAGCTCTATACAGATGTGTGTTTGAAAAAGGGAGGACTATTTTCATAATCTTTTCAGATAACCGTGGATATTCCTCTTTGATGCCATACCAAAACTCACCAAGTGGGAGTTTCTCTTCAAAATGTTAGCTGCACATGGAATCTGAATCCATTATCAGTGAAAATTTTCTCACTCTGTTACTGGACTGTGTTTCCCTATGAATCCATGTGTGATTTTGTAACATCCTGCATGGATCATTTGGAAACTCAGCAAGTTATTTGAGTCCTCCATTACTATATAATATCCTTTTTAAAATTGTATGGTCAATATGACAACAAATCTCGTTAGAAAAATACCAGAGTTTGGGGAAATTATCAAACCCACAGTGGAAAGCACAGGTATTTTAAACATCTAATCTTCACTTAAAAACTTGGATTTTATCATTAGCAACAATTACTGTGGGTTATTTTCCTTGAAATGACAGTTTGCTTAATTCATTTTCAAGATTACATCTGCCAGGGTATTTCCTGGTGGTCCAGTGGTTAGGAGCATGTATGTCCACTGCCAAGGGCCCAGGCTCAATCCCTGGTCAGGGAACTAAGATCCCACAAGCCACATGGTACGGCAAAGGGAAAAAAAAAGAATACATCTGCCACACATGCAAGTCAGAACAACCATGGTTTGCCGGTCAATCATTCTTTCAAGAAAAAACAGTATCCCATGAAAAAAGCAACTGGTGAAGCTCAGGACTCAAGAACAAGTACCACAGTGATGGCAATTTTGTATGCAGCAAAATGCTTTTTCAAAAATTTATTTATTTTTAATTGGAAGATAATTGCTTTACAATGCTGTATTGGTTTCTGCCATATAGCAACATGAATCAGTCATAGGTATCCATATGTCTCCTCCCTTTTGAACCTCCCTTCCACCACCCCATTTCATCCCTCTAGGTTGTCACAGACCACTGGGTTGAGCTCCCTGTGTCATACAACAAATTCTCCCTAGCTACCTATTTTACATATGGTAATGTGTATGCGTCTAAGCTACACAGCAAAGTGCTTTATGTGTACTTCCCATTTGTCAAAATATTAAAAAAAAACAAAAAACCTGTAATTGAGAATCAAGCTGAATGCAATTAGTACTTTTAACTGCTTATAAGGGCACTCTTAAGTGGAATTAACATACTTCACAAGCAAGCGCAGGGCAGTGAAGTTTGCAGTGAACTGCTGGGACAGGTTGATAGCACCAGCTTGACTCTGGGCTTCGGCAGCTTTACCCACCATTGCTATTGCATCATCAATGCCAAAGCCAACTAATGAAAAGGGTAAACAAATTCTCAGTGGTGTGACCTCACAAATCTTTTATAAAGGGCTTGGGGATCTCTAGGGATCCACAGATCACACTTGGAGAAAGAACCACATCCACCCTGAACCTAGGGAGAACCCTCAGAGGCCAGATGCTGTCCGTCCCTGCCAGTCCCCAACCCCACCCCCCGATAATGAAACAATTAATATACTCTCTAATTGCAGCATTTAACCAACTGAGTAAAAGTCTATTTATTCTAGGAAGGAGGGAGTAAAAAATTTCTTTATAAAGTCCAGAATAGGTTCTGAGAAGGAAATGGCAACCCACTCCAGTATTCTTGCCTGGAGAATTCCATGAACTGTGTAGTCCATGGCGTCTCAAAGAGTCAGACATGACTGAGTGACTAACACACACATAATAGGTTCTGCTGGGTCATCAATCCTGGAATAAAAGCAGAAATGATTTCCTGATTAGTTGAGTCCAAGTCTGATGTTCAGAAATGCTAGGATTCCAGCTTCTGATTTCCACTTCCACTACCAAACTTGGGAACATTACTCATCCCTTCCTGACCACACGAATGTATGTAACAATTACTCCCTTTGAAAATAAGGAACTCATGGATGATTGAAAGTATTATTTGTACTTTTCTTGCTGATGCCCAGCCACACAGGCAGCTGTATAATACTGCCTCTCTCTCTCTTTTTCTCTTTCTCTCTCTCTCTCTCTCTCTCTCTCACACACACACACACACACACACACATCTCAGATTCTGTACAGTTAGAAAAGCTATTTTGCTGGAATCATTTTTCCTACGTAATCTATATCCCATCTGTTAGGAATTACTGATTAGTAAGCAAAGTTAACAGGAAAATCAACAGTATTATAAATTCATCTTCCTGTTAGATGGTAACCACTACCTTCCTTCTATTCATTATATTCTCCATCTATCTCATTTTCTGAACCAAGATCAAGTCTAAAAAGAACAATTTTTCTTCTTTGCAGAGTAACAATGATCATACAATGAATTATAAACTCAAAAAACTATCTTACTAATGTCAAAAGGAACATTTCATCACCAAAGGCTTTGGGATTAAGATGTGGAAGTACATTGGCTCTGTCATAGTGCAAACAATAGAGCTATTCTGTGTTCTTCCTGTGACGTTGGATTCTCAGAACTTTCTGATCTATCGATGAAGACAACAACTCAGATGATCTCTTCCTGCACCTCCTTTCCTTTGTTTTGGCTTGCAGAATCAGTGCAACTGGATAGAAATTAAAACAGCACATCTCTAGGACTCATCCTACTCTGATAGGTAATCATTCTAGAACCCTCATTAGTTTCCAGTTTGCAGCCTGTGTTGCTTGCTGTTCATTGTCCTGCCATTTCACAAAGAATGGTCCAGATTCTCTACTCCATCCCAATCCACTGGAAAATGCTTTCAATTTGTAATGCAAACTTTATGGTTGTTCAGTCACTCAGTCATGTCTGACTTTGCGACCCCATGGACTGCAGCACACCAGGCTTCCCTGTCCTTCACAGTCTCTCAGAGCTTGCTCAAGCTCACGTATACTGATTCGGTGATGCCATCCAACCATCTCATCCTCTGTTGTCCCCTTCTCCTCCAATGCAAACTTAGATGGTTATAAATGACAATCTTTCAACTCAAATCTCCATCATCCAGATTTTCTGTGGCTTTGGTGACCAAATGCCTGCTTTGGACTGATTGATCCTATTGTTCTAGAGAGTTCTTTTGTTGTTTCAGCTGCTTAGGTTAAAAGAAAAAGAAAAAGTTACACTCTGATTATCTGAGAATTTGATTTAGTGATGTTTTAGATGAATGCTTTCTTTTTTTTTTTAACACTTCATTCAATTTCTTATATACCATACCTAGTTTAAACCTTCCAGTCCATACTTTAAAGGCATCAGTAGCTGAGACTGGATGCAAATATGCCTTCAATCTGACTGAGACTACACATCTCCCCCATTAGGAAAAGAAAAAAAAAAACTGGAGAGAAAAAAAAAAACTGGAGGGACTGTCATAAATAATTTTACTTAAGTGAATGCTGAAATTAGGCACCACATTTCCTGGCTCTTAGTAACCTATTTGCAGCCAGATATGTCGAGTACCCACCAGCCAAAGCCTCGCCTTTTCAGAAATGAGGAGCAGGAAAAACAATACGATCATCTTTTAAAGTGGCATGTTGGACCCATCCCCAAAGTTAAATATACCTAGACAGTCCTCCGTGGGGGAACTACAGCTGACCTTGGAAGAAAATGATGGTTATAGCGGCCCATGAGCTGGGAAAGGTGATAATGAATGAGATGTAGTCATGTATTTCTGGCACTCGCTTTACATACTACAAGGAGCTAATTGCATTTAAGTATTATCTTACAATATGGTGACCCAATCATTTTGGAAGATAACCAAAGTCTCCCCTTTTGGAGGAGATGCTCTATTTTTAGCAAACATGCACTCATGTTGCACTCTGAAACTCCAAAAACTCCATCCTGGATCAGGTCAAATCGCATGGATTTTTTACCATAAATCTTCCTATCTGTACTGTCAAATGCTGACCTGTGCGTCAGTGGTTCCCTGTTTTCCTTCTGCTCCTGGTAATCCTTGGTTTAGTGTAACTTGCAGCACCACTTACTGGGGTTCTCACTCAGATTAAATGAAGGGAACATTCGTCCTGCTGGCCCAGTGCCCATGCAGGGGAGTATGCCAGGCCACGGTGCCACAGAGGGGAGGGCGAACGAGAATGTCTCAAAGAACAAAAGAGCAACAGGAAGAAACTAGTCCTTCAAATGGCAGGGGAAGAGGAGTCTTTGCTTTTCCTTTTTAAATCATAGACAGGTTGATACACAGATTAATGCTGCCCTACAAACCTTTATGGGGGAGTTGAGTAGACTCTTGAAAAGAAAAAGAACTGACAAAAGAATTAAGGTATCTTCCCCTACACACATGCTGTTTTAGAATGTGTCAAGGGTAACTGATAGCGTACAAGGCTCTTGGGCCATTTTTCATTTCTATTTAGATACAGGATGTTGGGATTAATTGTTTCTTTCTGGAATTTGTGTCTTGGTCAAGCGCCTACGATTTCTATTAAGATTTTTTTTAATCTAGTATTTTTCAGTTAAAGTGTATTTATAACCTCAGTGTGCTAGGCATGTTAAAGCCAAACAGAAAATAGCAAATGGACCCTCTCTCTGCTTTCAGGTGTGTACATGCTACATGACAGAAATGGAGAATGTGTATTTATTTGTAAAAGGAAGCAACAGGGACACGAATCTCTTGAAAAATCAGAAATAATAATAGGAGGAGTTGTTTCTAGGCCTTCAACACCCATCCGGGTTTTAAAGATTTACCATCATGAAATCCAAATTGTACATCAGAAAACTCGGAGGGGAAAGAATATGGATCTATTAATGAAAAGAAAAAGTGGAACTCAATGGCTCAGGGAAATTTTTAGAATTTGCCAGATGCCAAATGTAGCCCAAAGTTTTTTTGACATGACTCAGGGGACACCAGGCAGAGAAGAAGACGAGATCAACATCTTCTTGCAGTTTTGCGCAGGATCAAAGAGCGGGGCAGGGTAACTGGGTGCTTCTGTTAGGACTTCTCCCCTCTCATGGATCAGTCGCTCTGTTAGGAGAGGAGTGGGGGGAGTTTCCTGGTGGTAGAGTGGGTAGGAGTCCACTTGCCAGGGCAAGGGACGTGTGTTTGACCCCTGGTCCAGGAGGATTCCTCATGCCTCTGAGCAACTAAAGCCCATGCATCGCAACTACTGAGCCAGTGCTCTAGGGCCCACGAGCCGTAACTACTGAGTCCACAGCTCCTAGAACCCGTGCTCTAAAACAAGAAAAGCCACCAGGATGAGAAGCCTGTGCGCTGCAACAAAGGGTAGACCCTGGTCGCTGCAATGAGAGAAAGCCCAAGAGCAGCAACGAAGACCCCGTGCGTGCAAAATCAAATAAATGAGTAAAAAAAAAATTTTTTTTAATAAGAGTAACGGAAATTTTATTTGTCCCAAAGCTGGGGACAATTTTAAACTGAAGGGCCTTCCTTATCACCCCTCACGGAGTCAACTTTATCAACCATTACAGTCACCAGGCAGTCAGCAAAAAGAGGACTTTCTCTCTGTTGGAGCCTGTGAATGAACAAGTATGTGTTGGTGTTAGGTCGTCCCAGTGTTAAAGAATTGGGAGAAAATAGAGCGTAGCATTTCAAGCATTCCCAAAACAAGCAGAATTTGAGAAGCAGAATATTAACAGCTAAGAAGCCAAGATCAAAGCATTAGAAGTTCAAGGAGATAAGCAAGGAAAATAAGCAGGCACTCGGCCCAGGGTGGCTGCTGAAGTGAAAAGGACTCAAGTCCTGCTGACGCTGCTCCCCTCAGACCCTCCAAAGGCAGAACTGGGGGAGTGGGGGAGTCTTGTCTCTACAAATAANTCCCTGCCCAGTAATTTCTTACTATCTCATGGTGGCTAGGAGGTAAAGAACCTCCCTGCAGTGCAGGAGACCCGGGTTTGATTCCTAGGTCGGGAAGATCCCCTAGAGGAGGGAATGACAACTCATTCCACTGTTCTTGCCTGGAGAATTCCGTGGACAGAGGAGCCTGGTGGGCTACAGTCCATGGGGCCACAAATAGTCGGACATGACTGAGTGACTAACATATTCACATTCATGCACTTTCTTAGGATAAAATGTTAATTTAGAAAAATATATATTTGCTCACTTTCCCTGGAAACATTTTCTTGATGGAACCTCCTCTGGAACAAACCAGAAAGTAGAGATAGATGGAGACAGGCAGATCTCTGACCCTTTAGTCCCCCACACCAGGCTATGTCTTTTCACTCACCATTGCCTATATAAGACAGCAAGAGCGAAAGCAAACAGAAGGCCTTCGAGTTTTCCGAATACTGACGTGCTTTTATCTCATGAGATTTATATTAGTTACTCTGCTAAGAGAGTAACTTAGGGCCACTGCTGAGAGAGAGAGAAAAAAAAGGGCCAGTTAGATAATGTTATATGCACTCAAATCCAAATTTACGAATTGTACGAGTTCACAAAGTAATTAGAGCTCAAAAATGATGGATGAATGAAAGAATGGATGGATGAAGGGGGTGTTCATTCAGTTTTTAAAAGAATCCTTTGCTTCTCAAATAGATTTATTTCAAAATCCCTGTAGAGAACTCCAGATTCAACAGAAATTGCTAAGCACTCCCCTCCACCAAAAACCAAGCACAATAGTGTATCCATTGCTTTTCACATATATATTTATGGATATATATATTATATATATAAGAATAGATACATTACAGAAAGTAAGGCTTACCTCTTGTAAACAAAGTTTAATATTAGAATTACAGAGGATTTTTTTCTGCCATGTTATCCGAATTACAAGAATTTAGAAATGATAAATNATATATATTATATATATAAGAATAGATACATTACAGAAAGTAAGGCTTACCTCTTGTAAACAAAGTTTGATATTAGAATTACAGAGGATTTTTTTCTGCCATGTTATCTGAATTACAAGAATTTAGAAATGATAAATTCTTCAGCCTTTTCCTACATGACTAAGTATTATGTCCAGGGGCACTATCTTAAAATGACACTCTTTTCTTGGCTCCAGTAAACTTTCATCATCCTAACCACAATGTTAATTGTCTGCTTTGTACTGAAAATATGAACGATGAGTGAAAGCTTGCTTGCAAAGAGTCTAGCTCCTCGGCATCCCAACCATCAGCGTGTATGAGAGACTTAAAAAACTTGATATGGGCTCAAAGAGAAAGAGAGTCATGTTACCACCAATAAGCAGACAAGGCAGATTCCCGTGATGCCAGGCCTCTGCCAGCGGGGGTTGGGGAGTGAAGGCACTTCAGGGCATTCCTTCAAGGGATTGGTTTCCTAGGTGATGTCACTGGGGGTGAGGCCAGGTTGCAACTTGCCCTCCACTCCCATGAAACTACAGCTACCCTGAAGCACATCACCCATGGGTCTTTACTGGACCTTGAGTACAATATGGACCATATTGACCTACCTTCCTAAAAGTCAAGAAGAGTTGCTATCATGCTAATATGTACTGAATGAAACAGATGAAATGGTTTTTTAATGTGAGATTGCTTTAAAGTAATCTGTGGGGATAAAGGGGGATATCTTGATAGTTATTATTAATATTGGAACATGGACCCTTGGGGGTTCATTATGCTATTGTCTTTACATTTTGTGTATGGTTGAATCTCTTCCTAATAAAATGGTTTGCTTTTGTAAAAATCTGCTAACATAGTTGGGGCAGGAAGCAAGCACAGCTGTAGAGAGGGAACAAACAGAATATCTAAGTGAACTTTATTTCTCAGAATGAAGAAGCAAATCAGTACCTGTTGCTGGGTGAAATATCCCCACAGTTAAGCACCATCCTATTCAATCAACATTGGCAAAGCCATTCAGCCCAGCCCCAATTCCAATCAAACAACTGCAAAAATAGAGGCTGCTCCAACTCTGAAACCTAGGGAAAATAATAATTTAAATGTTTTTAATCTCTGAAATGAATCCATTTCTTCCGCATTTACAATAACAACTTTCCACTTGAATTATGCATCACCATGACCATTTCAATTACTAATGTATGAATTATTCATTATTTGCAATGTGACTGAATATTTGGGGGCCGCACGTTGAGAGCCAGTACTGAGCTTGCCCAGGATCTCGCTGGGCCAGGAGAGGGACTTTGGGAGTCAGGTGGCCTATCAGAATCCTCGGCCACTGGGGTGGAAGAATGGAAGGGCCCCTTATACTGTATGCAGTCGTCAACTTTGACCTCCTCGAACCATAAAACGTCCCCACTGTCTCCTGGCTGCCCAGCCTGTAACAGCTGCTACCCACTGGCACCACCTACATTTTAAACCAGCTGGAGACAGAGTTCTACGTGATAAGCCTGTTATATTTGCAGAGTAAGCAGGAACACCTAATGGCTTGGCCCCCTAATGATTCCGGGCCTGGCCTCTGACAGGCTACAGCAGTGCATGCTGGCAAAGCAGAGGAAAAAATAATTAAAAGAGCCTTTGTCATAGCTCTCTCTAAATCAACCTTTTAAACCTGCTCAGTTTAAGAGTCCCAAAGTGCCAATTCAATCACGCTGACCCCTAAGAACCACAGAAACCCCCAGGATAGCCATGGCCAATTAGTTAACAAGAGGGAGTGTGAGTGTGTGTGTGCATTCAGAGAATCAACACAGATGCTGAAAGAGCCCCCTGGAGAGAGGGCAGAGTAACCCCCAGACAGAATTGAACTGTTCCTTTTCTGCTTGAGAGGTTGAAACAAAGGGGAAAGAACAATTAGAAAGATGGTAGTAAAGACTGTCTCTGATAATAAAATACAGGAGGAAAGTTAGCACACAGGGAACTTTTAAAGGAGTAAACCTAAAACTAGGATTCTTCTTTTTTAACTTTATATTTTATTGGGATATATCTAATTAACAATGTTGTGATAGTTTTAGATGGAAAGCAAAGGGACTTAGCTATACATATATACATGTCCCTTCTCCCCCAAACTCCCCTCCCATCCAGACTGCCACATGCTTTGCTCATATTTCTAATGAGACCTAGTATTCTTAACATAAGCACAAAGAGGGCAATCCAGCCAGCCATCCACAACTGGAGCGGATGAGGCAGGGGAGCAGGAGAGACAGATAAAGAGGAAAACACAAGAGATGCCAAAACCAAGAGGGAAGGAAAAAAAAAAAAATGTGGTGTCAGAAACCAAACACAAGAGCCAAGATGAAATTGACAATGATGCAAAGTAAAACACTGAACTGGCACTGTGCTTTTGCTAACAAAGAAAATGTGCACTTTTGTGGACAGCCCAGTAAACATGAAGAAAGGCTTGCATATATTTTTTTAAAGGGTGGTGGCAACANGGCAAGCAGATTCTTTACTATTGAGCCACTTGGGAAACCCACTTACTTATACTTTTAGTCATACTTTTAGACAATGAACACATTTTGGGACATAAAATAATAAACTATAAGCCTTAAACAATGAGACCCTTGTACAGCAAAACACACACACACACACACACCAACAACAGAAAAAGAAGAAAATAATTTGCATTAATTGGCAGAAACAAGTCACCTGAGACAAAACCTGCGGAGAAGAACATTCTAACCGCTGGGCTGGTCATGTGTCCACATGACCTCTACCTTCTGGAGAAACACCAGCTGTACTTCCCTGAAGAACACACTTCCTGCCTAAGGCCTTAGAGAAACACGGGATTTACTGGCCAAGTGAAGGGAACTGTTGGCCCCAACCTGCCGCTCTCACTCACAGGAGTCATTGACGCAGAGGTCCTCTCCTCTGCCGCAGTACTGCTTGCCCTTGGTTCGGAGGTTGGCCCTCACTGGATTGTCATCACTGGGTCTGAGGATGACACTGAAGATCTGCTTTCCCGTCCACAGGGTGACAGGCTGGAGGAGGAGAGAAGCCGGAGCATCAGCCTGCCGAGCCTGGTCTCACCTGCCCTTCACACCAATGAGGCAAGACGGGACAGCGGTCACAAGCCCCCTCGGTCACCAGACCACCGGTGCATGCGTACAGACACAGTCCCAGCTCCTGCACAAACCTTTAGTATCGCAGGGGGTGGGAGACGGACTTTAATTTTCTCATCCTTGCCCACCAGTATTGAAGCGATGATCTGACAAGCTTTGGCTCGGTCAAAGAAAGTGTCCTTAAGAGTGAGGAGATAGGCACCTGAGGATGTTGAGAAAGAACACAAAACGAAGGAAAGGAATGAAATTGTGAGAAAAATCACAAGGTTTCAACTTTAAAAATAAAGATGGACTATCACTAAAAGAGTGAGGTAAAACACAGCTGCTTCCTGGTTTTCTCTTCCAAGGAGAATCCACGCTCCGCAAGGAGAGGGACTTTGTTTTACTCGTTGCCATGTCCCTAGCACTTAGAAAAGTAAAAAATATCTCGTGTATGGTTCATTAACACAATCCCACTCAGTAAACAAACAACACAATTACACAGCTTTTCAAGTGGTCACGTGAAGATGTGAAAGTCTCTTTTCAAGTAAATTCCACAAAACCCACCTGTCAGAAAATCCTGAATAGCCGCAATTAGTGGTTCTCCATTTCTTGGTGTGACAAGGTTTGCTTTAGTCTGAAGGAAAAAGGAACACAGTGAGTTAGCCATGCCTGGATGCATGATGCGGCCCCAAGAATCTTCACCGCAAACACTCTTGATGGTTATGGATAAATGAAGAACAGCAGGAAGGCGAGGCTGTGAACCGGAAGCTGGGGTTCTCAACTGCAGCTTTGTCACTGACATCTAGTGCCTTCATCTGTCAAAGGGAGAGGAAAAAAATACCAGCAAGATTGACCTCACAGGTCCCTACGTTTAAATTCTGTGTGGAGCTGTCCTGCATTCTTATAAAGAACTCTTTGGGTAAAAGACACTAGTGTAATTACAAATGCTTTCCTCCAAAGAACATTTCCCTCTATGAATGACGAGTAGCACTGTGTTATCTTTGAAGTCTACCAATTCCACACTAGTTACAATGATGGCAGGATGGTCAAGTTTCTCTTGGTTGAGACACTAAGTTCGAACAACAGCATTTATTAATCATCAAAATGTAAAGAGTGCCTACAATGGCAAAAATGGGCGCTAGCTGTTCACTGCATAAGCACCCATATTAAAGAAGCTTCTGTACATCAAGGTGCATTTGCTCGGGAACTCCCTGGTGGTTCAGTGGTTAGCACCCTGTGCTTTCACTGCTGAGGGTGTGGGTTCAATCCCTGGTCGGGGAACTAAGATCCTGTAAGCAGCCGCTTGGCACAGACAAAAGGCGGGAAAAAAAGGTGCATCTGCTCAAATCCTTTATCTGAAGTATAACGGACCATGATATCCAACAGTCAAGTTTCTGACACACCCGTCTTACCTTTTCATAACTGGTGCTCATGGGTATATATTCTCCTAGGAACCCACATTACAGGTCAGAAGATACCCAGTACACTCAACTCCCCACCTATGAGAGAAACTAACTCCCTTACATACTATGGGGTGCTTTCAAACAAGACTTGTTTCCCTTCTTCTCCTCTTAAGGAGCTTTATCTCAGCAGTTGGGCTGCACCACCCTACTTACCCCCATGAGAACAAGGGCTTCAGCTTTAGCTTCTTCTGTTTGAGGAAGATGAAGGTTCATTTCATCTCCATCGAAATCCGCATTGTAGGGTGTACAGACACACTCATTAAATCTGAAAGTCCGGTGGGGCTTGACCCTGGCCTGTGGAATACAAAACACAGCAAATCAGGAAAAGGACATAAGTCATTTATTCAAAAGCTTCTTAGTTGCATTATTAAAAAAAAAAAAAAAGGCTTCCTGCATAACTGGACACTTTACATTAAGAAAGAAAATTCCTTGTATGTTCTGGTATGGATGAGGTCATTAGTTCAGTTCAGTTGCTCAGTTGTGTCCGACTCTTTGCAGCCCCATGGACTACAGCACGCCAGGCTTCCCTGTCCATCACCAAATCCTGGAGCTTGCTCAAACTCACGTCCATTGAATCGGTGATACCATCCAACCACCTCATCCTCTTCTGCCTTCAATCTTTCCCAGGATCAGGGTCTTTTCCAATGAGTTAGTTCTGCACATCAGGTGGCCAAAGTATTGGAGCTTTAGCATCAGTCCCTCCAATAAATATTCAGGACTAATTTCCTTTAGAATTGACTGGTTTGACCTCTTTGCAGGCCCAGGGATTATCAAGAGTCTTTGATAAGCAACTTTGCAAGGAAGGCACCATGCCGAGGCATCTGACTCCCTCACCTTCTTCACATGGCTAAGACAGCCAGCCAGCCAACATGTACCTCCTGAAATACGGCAAGAGGAAGTAGCCAGCACCACCTATGAGTTATTATTGCCAAAGAAGTTCTATTTGAATCTGATTATGCTTTGAGAGTTTATTTCTAGTTTACAGGAAAACAATGAAGCATGAAGGAACCGTTACTGCCACATAGTGGCAGACAAATAACGAACGTGCAGTGTCCTTCAGGACAAATGACCTGTTTTTTCCAAACATGACACAGAAATTAAAAGGAGGGTGGACTATACTAGATTAGTAGGGGCTTAAGACAGGGATCAATTAAATGTGTAGATTTTAGATCTCACTTTGAATTTTTTGAGACACATGGGGCAATCTGACTATGTCCAGGGTACTAGACAACACCAGGGAATGGCTTCATTTTGGTGATGTGTGATAGTGGCACTGTAGCTGTGTGTGTTTTGCAGAAGTAAGCTGAATATATATGGAAAAAAAGACATGGCATCTGGTTTCATCAAAGGAAAAAGGGAGAGAGAAAACCAGTGTGGCAAAATCTTGAAAATTACTGAATATAAAGGATGGGAATATGTGAGTTCATCACAGTACTCTTTTTACTTTTGTATATATTTGAAAGTTTTCAAATAAAAATATTTCTATGTTAAATGGGCCAAGTTTCCAGAAAGGGAAGGCTTTTGTTCACCTCCTAGAGCTCCATAATCATAAAATGTATCTTTGGTATTTCTACCATTGAGCAAAAAGACTGATGTAATGTTTCCATAAACTACTGAAAAAAAAAAACCAACCTAGAAAAACACTACCTTAGGGGCCTGTTTGCAAATGCTCAGGGATTTAATGGTTTTTTCATATAGGAGAATTTATGAATATTTAACAACTTGAAGTTGCATCTTGTTTCCATTTGAAATCTCCAGAAAAGGAAACTGCTGCTGTTGCAAAGTAAACTGCTCCAAAAAATATGCGTTCAGGTCTTAGTTGGAGGATGACTGCAAAGAAAAATCCTGTAAGCATTTTAGTTTCGAGTTAATATGCTGTTTTAAATCAAGTCAATTTTCTGCCATGTCTATTTTACATAATTTTGTGCACACACAGATATGCATCTATGTTGTTTGCAAGTGAAATCACAGTAGTCACTTTCATACTAATTTTCAATTAGTTCCTGTTTCACTGTTGTGTGAACAATATGTTATAAATATTAAAAACATTGAAGGGAAGCTTGAAATTGAAGAGTTTCACTCAAACTAAAATGGAAGAGAATAGGAAAACCAAAAGTTATAAAAATTTGAGACTACTGGCAATTTACATTTCAGGTGTCTGGAGGCTTAGCCTGGCACACACAGCAAAGTCCCACCCAGCAGGCATGAGCGCTTGTCTCCCACTCACCAGGTGTGCCATGATGCTCAATTTGTGCAGCGAGGGCTGCCGGTTGAACAGGACCACGTCTCCATCTATGAGGTGTCTCTCCACAATGTCCCCGAACTTGAGCTCCTGGGCCATCTTTTCTCTGTTTCCGTATTTCAGAAACCTTAACATACAATAATGGACATAACCCGTGAGAACAGTTTCCTCAGCAAGTTTCTCCCTCTTCATAGCAAGATTTGGTCTCTAGAATGACCATGTTTCACTGAATTTAAGGTGCCTCCCTCCACTGTCGATTAAACTACCATTACAACAACAAAATTGTTTTTGTAACTTTGGACTTTGGACTGCCTTCTGTGGCTGAGTATGGCGACAGTGAACTTGGTCACGAGGAGATAATTACATCCAACCACATTGTGAAAGCATTACCTTTTCATCTGCGTGTGTCTCTGCTGAATGAAATTGGCTCCTGGGTGAACTTCAGGGCCATTTCGAACCAGTTTCCTCAAAAAGTTGATGTTTGCTTTGTTCACCTGGAGGACCACAACATGAAACAGAATGAGGCACTGTTAGGTCTCGAGGCGCCAGCGTGCTACACTGAACCGAGTCTTCAGTCTCTACTTTCTTTAAGCGATTCCAGGGGATTTTCCTGGTGGTCCGTTGCATAGGGCTCTGCAACTTCCACTGCATGGGGAACGGGTTTGATCGCTGGTCAGAGAACCAAGATCCCGCATGCCACTTGTGGGGACCAGGAGAAAAAAAAGCATTACTGAACCCCTTGTGCAATTCCAGGAGGAGAGAGGCACCTGAGGCGCACTGCTGCCAAGGTCTTCACTGTAAGGACACCGGTTCGCGTCTGAGCTTGGCCACTCACTCGCTGGGTGACAGGGCCAGGTCCGCGACTGACCTTTGGTTTCTCTACTGATAAGATGACTGGGCTGGACTGATCTGCGGGGACCTTTCAGCATATTCTGTGATCCTAAACACAGGTGGCAGCTTCACCTGCAGTGACTGACCGTGGGCTTCTAAGGTTGAAAAGCCGTTAACGGCAGAACAGCAGGTCCTGGACTGCACCGCCGTGCCCTGCGGCCTCCTGGACGAAAGTCTCCTGGGGCACTGTCCCAGAGAAGGAGCTTGAACTCATCCAAGGACGCTATTTTTTTCCCTTAAATTCTGACTGCACTGGTCTCTGCTGCAGCTCTTCCCTGAGGTGTGTGCAGGGTTAGCTGCCTTGCAGCAGGCGGGATCTTAACTGCCTGACCAGGGACCAAACCTGCGTCCCCTGCATTAGAAGGCGGATTCTCAACCACTGGACGACCAGGGAAGTCCCAACCAAGGAGACTTTCTGTACAAGCTTTACCAGAAGCACCTAATTATGGGCTGATTATGCATTTCAAGAGCAGAGTCAAAGCCAATCAATATCTTCCTGTTATCAGGCCTTTCAATTACCTACACCTCCGTTAAAAAAAGAAAATACTATAAATACCAGCTTACACTCACGATGAGTATGAACCCAGTGTAAAGTGGTACAGCCTTTCTGGTTATATATCAACAGCTTTTTAATATTCACAGTCTTTGAGTCAGTGAGTCTAATGTTTTAAAAATGATTCTAATGTTTTAACTCATCCCAAGAAAATCAACTGGGTGTGGATGTTTATCATTTAGTTATTTAAGGCATGAGGTATGAACTAGCACAGAAAAATATCAAATATGGAAAAAAAGTAGACGTGAATGTTTAATCTATATCTGAGTATTTAAATATAAAGGCAGACACAACTGTGTAGATGTTGCAGATGTTACATACGGTGACACACGTGTGAAACAAACTGGAAAAACAAACATGCACATGCCAAGCTGTGGGCTGGGTGGGTTACTGGGGGTTTCCCACTGTTGAGACTGTTTGGAACCTCAGAATATAACATAAAACACTGGATTCAGACAAAATACTGAGCAACTCAATGTAGTTACCTTCTCAGGAAATGTTAGAATTTTGGCCACGTGAACCGGCACAGCTACCTCATCAATTCGGAGGTTGGGGTCAGGTGAGATGACTGTTCTACCGGAAAAATCCACTCTCTTTCCTGAGAGATTGCCTCTGAATCGACCTAAATAAATAAAAAGATATCATAAGTCTCCAGGGCACAATGTGTGTTGTTTGGGAGCAATGCAACCAGAAAGGCCAAGGAAAGACTGTGATCTCCGAGATAAGCTGGACATACATTCCCCAAAACGAACCAAAGGCAGCAGATTGCCTTCTGCACAGGCAGGTGGACACGTACCCTGCTTTCCCTTCAGGCGCTGGACAAACCCTCTGGTCCATTTCTTGGGTGCCATGTTGAGGGGAATGCCTGAGAGCTCGCTGTTAATGTAGAGGGCGCACTGCAGCTGCAGGAAGTCCCAGTCTTCCATGATCATCTGGGTCTTAGCTCCAGATATCCGATGCTAAGAATGAGCAGAAGCAAGCCTGATCAATCTGACTTTCTCCATCAGACACTTCTGTTTGCATGGATACACTCCAAAACCTGGAGTCTGGGAATGCTAATGGGAAGTGCTGACCTTTTTAATGACGTCATTTAGGAAAATGATTTCTGTCAACTTCATCGTCAGATCGTCTTCATTGGTGCCAGACTTCAAATCGCTCACGACAGAGGGTCTGATACACAAAGGGGGCACTAAGAGTCGTGTGAGAATCAAATCGGAGGGCTTTCCAGCTTCTGGATTCATCAGAAGTAGAGGGATATCTTCAGCTGGGATTCGTTTAAATAAATTCAAAACTACTAAAGGATTCAAGTTTTCCTATGGAAAGGAGGGAAGAGGGGAGAGAGAGCTTAGCTGTTTTCAAGAGCTTAGGCAAAGGTTTACTGCATGCCCCCTAACCCAGCAGTACTCAATCTTCTTAGCACCAGGAACTGATTTTGTGGAAGATAATTTTTCCATGGCTGGGGGAAGGGGGAGATGGTTCAGGCAGTATTGCCAGTGATGGGGAGCAGCAGATGAAGATTCACTTGCCTGCCGCTCACCTCTCATGCGCCCGGTTCCTAACAGGCCTCTGACCAGTACTGGTCCATGGCCCAGGAGTTGGGGACCCCTGCTCTAACCACTTAACTGACAATATGTACAAGTGATGACAACGGCTTCTGATAATTTGCTATACTGCAAGAGCCCTAAAAATGTGCATGACTTTTATTCCAATAATTTAAGCCAATAATTCCACTTAATTTTTCCAAAGGGTATGATTTTAGAAATTAACACAAAGATTTAGCTATAAGGATGGTCAGTAAAGCAGATATTAATTGTAAAAGCTGCTGACAACCTGAAAGGTTACTGGCCAGATAAAATCATGGTACATTCATATGTAGAAAACTACGAAGCCATTTAAAGAAAAAAAAAATGAAGACACAAAAATGTGGCTTATGCCACGAAAGGTGCTCACAGAATATCGATAAATGAGATAGGTATGTTTACAATGTGATCTAATTTGGGCAAAGATGTACATATACAGAAAGAGGAGATGGAAGAGTTTACCAAGGTGTGAACAGGGCCATCTTTAGCTGAATTGGATTATCATTTTGCTTCTTTTTTCACATTTCACCTTTCTGTAATGAACTTGTATTGTCTTTGTATTAACCTCACATCATAGAAGCGCCACGCTGTAAAAATGCTGGTTATTAAATTTTCTTGGGATCAAAGACTGTGACTGAGACTATACGTTGTCAGTACAATTTGCCGCACATGACTTAATGACATGGATAACAAAGCTAAGAAAAATGACCAGCTCCTAGAACGCTACCAAAGGAAAAGTTTCTATGGTCCTCCCCTGGAGGAGACGGCAGTGTGGCTGGGTAGAAGGAGGGAATCTCACCAGAGACTTTCGAGTCCGCGTCCCTGTCCAGAGAACAAGGCACGTCCTTGGCTCCCATCTCCCAGCAATGGGCACCTCATTGCCATCAGAACAGTCAGGGAGGAGGAAGTTTAAATCTAACAAAATTCTAGAATGGGATGAAGGCGAGACGTCGCCTGTAGTACCACAGTCAGTCCTGGACAAGAACATTATGGAGCTGAAGGCCGTCCAGGAGGGCAGGAAGACCGGTGAGAGTCTGGAAACCAGTTCTCAGCAAAAGTGGTAAGAACAACTGCATCCCCAGAGGCACGAGGAAGAAGCCACTGACTTTCCACCAGGAAACAGACGTCAGGGACTGATGGGCAGCAGAGCAGGGCCCAGATGTGCTTAAGGCAGAATACCCTAACAGCCCAAGCTCTCTAGCCACCGAGCGCGGCTGCCTCCGTGACGAGCCGCCACAGCCAGGGACCGGCACTCGGTCTGCAGGGATGATGTCATTATGGAGAGAGCCTATCTGCAGGTCTACCAGTCCCTGGATTTGTACTAAAACAGGAGCAGATACACATCAGCCCTCTAGGAGTAGAGGCTGGAGTTTCTGTCCAATTCCTAAAGGCACCTGTGACCCATAACAGGTCAGGAACCACTGCACTAAGGTGTCTTCCTCTGCAATCACGTTGTGCCTCCTGTAAAGGCACGGGGCTCCACATTCCCGAAAATTCAATGGGCAGGTACACGTCAGTAAGTGAAAGTCGCTCAGTCATATCTGACTCTGCACCCCCATGGACTGTTGCCCGCGAGGCTCCTCTCTGTCCATGGGATTTCCCAGGCAAGAATTCTGGAGCAGGTTGCCATTCCTTTCTCCAGGGGATCTTCTAGACCCAGGGATCAAACCTGGGTCTCCCACGCTGCAGGCAGACTCTTTACTGTCGGAGTCACCAGGGAAGCACCATGTCAGGACATGGGCCACCCTGAAATTACTGAGACATCTTTTCGCTTCCTATTTTTATAAAGGCAAACGTAACTCAATGATTCTTTGTTTACTTTGGTGACTGAGCCGCCCTCTCTGAGGGGCTGCTTGGAATTAGGCAAATGGTGAACTCATGCTTTGTTCTCACCCATGGCACAAGAAAACCCAGGACAAACTGATAATCTTGGAGGACCCGCCACTACTCCAAGCACTGTGACTGGCATCAAACAGGACCTCAGAAAAAGGGATCTTGTGAGGGACTAAACAAGTGGAAGAAACTAGCAGAAATAAAAGACAGAACACAAGAGGTGTATGGGGCATAGTGAATGTACATGTGGTTGAGGGACAGGTGAAGACTGGGGAGTGGGTGCATTGCAGAGAGCAGAGGAGGCTGCATGGAAGCCCAGGGATGGGGGAATTGGTGAGAGGGAGGGCGCAGAGGTTCCCTTGAGCTGAAGGGACACACAAAAAAGAAACGGAAGAAGCCTTAACTCTTCATCATTATTTCTATTAATACAGGAACATCAGGAATAAGAAAACTACAGTAACTGGGTCACAGGCTTGAAGCATTTGCTATTTGCTAAGCATCTGATCTGGAATCCATCTTTTACTCCTCATAATGGCCCTAAAGCAGACACTCTTATAATCCCTGTTTTATAGTTGTGGAAACTCAAGTCCAGGTTGGGTTACGTGTCTAAGATCATAGAGTAAGTAAGTGGCAGTGTGCGTGCGTGCTAAGTCACTTCAGTCACGTCTGACGCTTTGTAACCTTATGGATTGTAGCTCGCCAGGCTCCTCTGTCCTTGGGATCTTCCCAGCATGAATACTGGAGTGGGTTGCCATTTCCTCCTCCAGGGGATCTTCCTGATCTAGGGATCAAACATGAGTCTCTTGGATTGGCAGGCAGATTCTTTACCACTGAACCACCTGGGAAGCCCCAAAGCTCTCAGCCATCACCACCCTAAATCACATCGAGGGTGTCAGCTGGGTCACGTGGGCTTGGGTGGACAGAGAGGTGGCGGCAGTGGGGGACACAGAGAGGCAAGATGGACACGCTGGACAGGTGGCTCCTGAGTGGGAGGAGGTTACCTCCTGGGCCCAGTCACTCAGGACAGTGGGCCCCAACCTTCTGGCACCAGGGACTGATTTCACGGAAGACAACTTTTTCATGGACCTGGGCTAAAGGGGATGGTTTTGGGATGATTCAAGCACACTACATTTATTGTGTGCTTTATTTCTAATCTACTGCCACTGCTGATCTTGAAGAAGGTATTGCTCCATGGCCTGAAAGTTGGGGACCTCTGACTTAAGAGACTTTTCCAAACAAGATGCCTCCTAGGCCTTAGACAATTCTACTGCAGAGGGTGTGGGGAGCAGAGGAGACTTGGTCCTCTGCAAGTAAGGACAGTGGCCCCAGGGGCCCAGGCGGAGAGTGGGCAGGGGAAAGTGGTGATGGGCATCAGGAAGGCTGATCTGGGGGCAGCAGAGGGAATGCACAGGAGCCTGCAACTAAGGCCACACTCAGGAGAGCTGGGCAGCCCTCACACTCACTGAATGCTTTCTGCACAGTTGTCAGCCGGGAATTCCTCTACACTCAGGCTGGGAGGAGGATGAGATAGGCTTTCTCAGTCTGCACCTTCACCTCCTCTGCAGGAGCCTGAAGACATCTCCACTGGGATGCACGGCTGATGCCGACCCCCATCATGGTACTCCAGGTTTCCAGATGCCGGCACATGGACACCAGCTCGCCTCTGACCGCCTCCTCTCACACCCTTGCCACAGTGGCTGGTCATCAGTTACTATCCATTCTGACCGCACACTCTGACCTCTGGCTTCACTATCACTGCCCAGGGTCACGACCTGCTTCCTTTTTACATCTCACTCCCTAATATATAATAGTAAACTGCACAAATCTTAAAGAGATGGCTAAAGTTTTACACAAGTACACATACATCACCATTCAAATCAGGAGAAAGAATATGTGCCCCTCTCCAGAAAATGCCCTGATACCCCTCAACCCACTCCAGTATTCTTGCCTGGAGAATCCCATGGAGGGAGAGCCTGGTAGACTACAGTCCATTGGGTCGCAAAGAGACGGACACGACTGAGCGACTTCACACACACATATGTAACTTTGTTCTGTGTTTTACATGTCTCCTGTAAATGTGTTATCATACTTTCATAGTACAATAAAGAAAAAAGAAAAAGAACACAGAGAAGCATACAGAGACAACTCTAATAAATGTGTACATAAGTGTAGGTAATTGGGAAGAACATCAAGAACATACTCCAAAAATGGATCAAATAAGGTTAACATTTTCATGCACACTAAGCCCTCACCCCAGTTCAGTCTGGCCTGTTCTTAGACTTGATCCAAATGCAATCACACGCTTTGGACTCTCATATAAGGCTGCTTTCTCTCAGTAGGATTCTGCAATTCAGTCAGGCTGTGTGTGTCAGCTTGATTCTTTAATTCCAGGACAGTATTCCACTGCGTGGATCTATGACAATCTGCACATTCTCCTGTTGATGGGCATCTGGGTTGTTTCTAATTCTAGCTTTTATTAATGAAGCTGCAACGAACACACTTGGACAAATATTTTTGTGGACGTATGCACTTGTTTCTCTTGGGTTCATGCCCAAGAATAAGGCTGCTAGATCATATGCTAAGTGCAGGTCTTACTTTGTAAGGGATTTCAGAGTGGTGGAAACATTTTACAAGGTAACTATCGATACAGGAGTGCCATTTGCGTCAGATGCTTGCCAGCACTTGGTTTTCAGTTGTTTTACATTTAATTTTTCTAAGAGGGTGTGTGTTTTAATTAGTATTTCCCTGATGACTAATAATGTGGAACAACTTTTCATCTACTGACTGGCTGTCTGAATATATCCTTTGTGAAGTGCCTATTCAAGTCTTGCTTCTGCTTTTAAAAATCAGGCCTTTATATTCTGGACATGACAGTCCTTTGCCAGACATATGAGAGGTGAGTATTTGCTCCCAGCTGTGACCTGGTTTTTCATTTGTGCTAGTGTCTTTTGAGCAGTCAGGCTGTTGTAAAATGTCATTGTTTATGTCTCTCCCTTGCTTAAAACCTGAATGGCTCCGCATTCTCCAGAGTGGGCGGACTCAACAAAGTGGGTTCAGCTGGCTGTCTTTTCTCCAGCACAGGCCTGCACCCCAGTGGCCTCAGCGAGGATTCCCCCTCCACCACTTACTGTTATCTTGGCCGATGCGGCCTCACAGGGATGCCGTGAGGATAAAATATGAGGCGATCCACGGAAAGAACTTGGACTGACCCCAGAAGGTAACAACAGTCACTAAGTGCAAGGTGCTTTTGTTAGCAAAATGCTGGGACTTTTGAGCAGAATGTGGCTTCAGAAGGAGCCCCAACACAGCCTCCTGGACGTGGCAGGCTCACTGCCCTAGACTCTCTAAACCCTACAGGTTTAAGGACCACAACAAGCTACACCTTCCCTCACAGTCCTCCCCAACCAAGCCCCCCCGACTCCCCACTCCTTCCTCTCCTTTCCATTTCTGTGACAGTCAGTGCCGTGTCGCGTGGTATTGGCTGCGTTTTCACGGACTAATGTCCTAGAGCATCTTTAAAACCATGGAGTTCCTGGTGCAGACCCGCTGCCCTGTGCTTCCTGATGCTCCCTACAGGTCTGACAGTCTGGTACTTGGTGGCCACTTAATCGGTAGTTTTGTATACTATCAATTCTAGAAGGTACCGTGTGTCTCAAGTATTAATCAAATTCAGAACAAGGCAAAACAAGATACTTCATAAAATCCTACTAATTAGTTTGTGCCAAATAAAGCAATGGAAATTACCCACAAACTGACTGATGCCGCATCCATGTGAGAAACAGGATCCCTCAGCGTATGCTGTACACAGCTATGCTCTTACAATCTTTTACAATGAAAACGTAACACGTGTTACCTATATAATCACACGTGTCAGTTACCAGGACAGCTCACAATAGACTGAGTGCCAGGCGAATCCCGGCCACGTGAAGTACCCCTGGAGAGTACCCAGTGTGCCTTCTGTTCCGGAGGCACGGTGTACCCAGAGGGCGAGGAGACAACGTGTGACGCAGACGGAGGGGGCAGGCAGGGGCAGGCTCACCTGTGCCTTTCCCAGCAGAGGCTCCACTTCTCTGTTATGCTCGATGGCGGTTTCAAAGGACTGAAGGAAATTTGATACGATGGGATCCACCACTTTCTTGTTGGTCTTGTATTTCTCATGGATTATCTTCAGTAACCCGCATTTCTTGACAGTACCTGTAAGAGTTAACCCATTTTACCATGGTTGGAAAAATCAGGTTCTTGGTTAGGCTGGTCTGAGGTCATGATCTAGGAAACGCAGTTCCGGAAACTGCCATCGCGATGAAAGACAAGATGTGCATCTGGCTCACCATTGAAGGCGCCACAGTGATGGCACGTGTTTTTTTTCCGGCACTTGTCAGAGATTTTCTTCTTTAGCCCTCGCTTCTGGAGGTAGGTCAGGCCGGGCCTCTTTAGGTAATCCAGAAATTGCTTCTTCTCTTCCTGGGACAGCATGATGTGGCAGCAGGTTTTACAGATCATCTTTTGAAAATTAAACACAACAGATAAAAGGATGAGAGGATGAAAAAGTATTTTCTTTTCTTTTTTTTAAAGCTGCATCCATCCTTTGTCCAGGATACTTGGTTATATGCACAGATCTACAGGAAGACATGCTGAGAGGCAGCCCATGTTCACCAGAATGCTGGCTGTAGCCATAGCCGGCAGGTGGGGGTTTTGTTAGCTTTATTCCCTTTCTCGTGCTTGAGTTATCTTGTGCTTGTACTGCTTGAATTATTATTTTTATAATATATATCTACAACCTACTCAAGGAAAATCAAGGAAAAAGAATCTTTAAGCAATTTAACTTATTGCAGGATGAAATATTATGCCACAAAAACCAAAACAAAAAACAAACCCCTCAAACAAAACAAATATTACATGTTTAGTATTCCGACCAAGCTCTCTCATGTACCTGATCAGTAGCTTTCAGGGAGGTGGAGTTATTGTATGGAGATGAACACACACACGCTCACCTGTAAGATGCCTATGACTGCTCGGAAGTACCCCACGTGGAAGCACGGCAGCTCCAGGTCAATGTAGCCATAGTGGCCCAGACAGTCAGCCAAGTTCTTCCCACAGGTTTCACAAGGACGGTCCTTCTCACTTGTACCCTGTGAATAGAAGTGTGATCAATAATCCGTGGAGACCAGTGGAGAGGAAACTGGGACGAGCCCTCACAGGTGGCCAGGGGACCCAGAGTCAGGATGACCTGGGAAGGTGCAGGGTGTTCATGTTCACGACCAAGGAAGGCCAGAGTCCCTGAGATACGCTGGGGAAGGGGGGAGGTGGAAGGAAGACCTGGCTTCTTCCTATTTGGCAAGCCGCCAGCTTCAGCAGCCAGCCCAATCACACGGAGCCACGGAGGGCAGCGGCCTTACCATCCTGTGGTCAAGCACCCCGTACAGCAGCGGGGCATGGTTGTTGTCCTGGCTGTACAGGTTCTTACTCACAACCTGGATGTGTGCCTGCTGGCGCATCTCCTCAGCTGACTTCATTCCAAAGCAGATGTGGCTTCTGGAACGGAAAGAGATGGGGGAACAGTTACATCAAAACCACTTACCAGGAAGAGCATTTATGCATGGGACCCACCATAAGCAACCTTATCCTTCCCACGCCTGACAGGTTCTGCTCTCTCATTACTAAATGTCCTTCATCCTGCTGACTGTTGTCACCTTCATTATCTAAGGATGGCGCTCACCAGCTGTACCTACCTCCTTGCTGCTAAATCCAGGAAGAATTTCCCATTTTAACATCTCTCTGGAGCACTGACAGTAATCTCTTCACCCCTTATCTTACAGTAATTTCTTTCCTTGGCTTTGGTAACACCATCCATGCTTTGAGTTTTTTCCCCTCTCAGGCTGTTACATCTTAAGTTTCTTTTGTGGCCTCTTCTACTGCCCTCTCTCAGATGCTGGCTTTTCTCCTTACCTGGGGTTACAACCCCATCCCTCCTTGCATTCTATACCTTCTTCCCGAGTGGCATCTGTCTAATCTCTTATCTGTAAGCCAACTATTCTGACTCATACACATACCTCCTTTGGACAGTTACACCAATACCTAAACTTGGCACTTTCTCTCCCAAATATGTTCCTTTGCTCATTTTCCCAACAAACTGGGGGTTTACGATGTGCCAGGCACCATCCTGAAGGGCTGAGGGTACAGGTTAGACAAGACAAACTCCCTTCCAACATGGGGCTCAGTTTCAGGGAGGGCGAGGCAGAGAATAAATAAACAGATTCACAAAAGTGAATAGATGTAAAGACTGAAAAAACGGAAGCCTAAGGAGAGTTTGACAAGACTATGTGATGTGGTCAGAAAGTCTGGAAAATCGACATTTCAGCTGAATTCTGAATCAGAGGGAGCCAGTCATAAGATGATCAAGAAGTCATACATAAGAAGTACAGCTTAACTAGGGCAAGGGTTCTAGAGCCAGGTCAAGCCTGGCATTTTCAAGGCACCAAATGAAACCAGTAGTGTAGAGCACAAGAAAGTCAGTGAGGTATGCAAAGACCAGCTTTAGGGGGCTTGGGAACTCGGACAGGCAATTTAAATGTTAGTCCAAGGGAAAGCTGCTTGAAGAGCTGCAACTGCAGGGTCAGGGATCTAATTTGCATTTTAATAGAGTCACTCAGGTGGTCAGAGGAAAACAGATTATATCTACATCTGAATATAGTTGGAGGTTGGGATGGGTTTGGAGGGACCACCAGGGATAATTTATCCAGCAAAGAGGCACGTTTCCCATTCCAGTGAATGGCAACCTCCAAAGAGTCACCCAGGCAAGAAATTCTGTGCATCGATTTCATTTCTCCCTTACCCATCCCTACCAAAAGTGTCAATTTCACACCCCTCAACCGAGGGGTGATGATGGCCATCATCAAAAATTCTACAAATAATAAATGCTGGGGAGTGTGTGGAGAAAAAAGAACCCTCATTCACGGTTGGTGGGAAGGTAAACTGGTACAACCAGTATAGAGAAAGGTACGGAGGTTCCTTTAAAAACTAAAAAGAGTTACTGTACGATCCAGCAAGCCCACTCCTGGGCATACATCTGGAGAAAACGACAATTTGAAAAGCTACACCTCAATGTTCACTCCAGCTCTATTGACAACAGCCAAGACATGGAAGCAACCTAAAAGTCCATCAACAGATGCAGGGCCACACACACACCATAAAAAAGAAACTATGCCATTTTCAGTAACGTGGATCACTCTAGAGATTACCATACTGAGTAAAGTAAGCTAGACAGAGAAAGACAAATGTCATACATTTGCTCATATATATTGTGCATATGTGGGGGAGAAAAAAAGATACAAATGAGCTTATTTACAAACACACAGCAAACAGACTTATAGTCACCAAAGGGGCAGGTGGGGGTGGTGGAGATAAATTGGGAGTTTGACATGAAAATATACCCTTACTATATTTAAAATAGATATCCAACAAGAAGCTACTGTATGGCACAGAAATGTATACTTAGTATTTTGTATAACCTATAAAAGAATCTAAAAAAATAATATGAATATAATCTAAGAAAGAATATGTGTATAAAATAACATATTATAGGCATATTATGTTATTTTATACATATATATTCTTTCTTAGATTACATATACATATTCTTTTTTAGGTTCTTTTCCTTTATAGGTTTTTAAAAAAGCGTATCTGTCTGCATTGCAGGAACTGCAGGAGACGTGGGTTCGATCCCTGGGTCCGGAAGATCCCCTGGAGGGCACACAACCCACTGCAGTAGTCCTGCCTACAGAATCCCACGGACAGAGGAGCCTGGTGGGTTATCATCCAGGCAGTTCGCAAAGAGTATATAACTGACTAACACAACATTGTAAATCAACTATACTTCAACTGACAAAAAAACCCCTCACTGCCTGCAAGATGACTCTGGAACAAAGCTTCAAAATCAGCTTTCTTCTCATCACTGTAATGTCTCCCTCCTCCATGCTCCTGGAAGAAGGCTGGTTTGCTTTCTTCCGTCTGAACCCCTTTCCCGTTGGTGCCAACCCTTGTCCTTGCACTTGTCCAGCTCAACCGTTGACTGGCCTACCTTCTCCAACTAGACTAAGCAGTAAGGTCTTCCTCATGTCACGTCTCTAATGCTTATCACCGGGCCCAGCACACAGTACCTTCCTTAACTGTCTCCTGCAGGAACGATTGATTTATTTCTTTACTGGAAGTTCTAAAGCGAGGCTGTGACCTATTAAATTTCACCTCATTTTTGAGACTGCTATCTATGTGCCTGTGACACAGCTTCCTAGCTGTTAACTCCATTCTTTTGGTCAACAAATATTACCTCCGTGTCGCGTGTTCTGCAGCAAAATGAGTCCCCCTCCC